>VYXF01002118.1:214737-296689 GCA_013397295.1 Polioptila caerulea | reverse complement strand
TCATTCTCATCATGAAAAAAAAACCAAACTTTTTTTTAGGGAGATGCAGTCTGGTAGTCACAAAGCTCTACAGCAATGTATAAATACCTGCCATCCATCCCCAAAAAATACACTCATGTGCAATTGCAGTTCAGCCCCTTCTCATGGCTGTTAGGCAATATAAATTAATATATGGATTTGTTTTCTAGGACAGCTGTAAAAGTCATCCCTCCCTTTTCCTTAATTATTTTGGTTGGCTAATCTTTTCCCTTGCTTTGGTGATAGCAAACAAGCACAACTGTAGGGCAGGCTTTTAGAGGATTCCTGTGTTCACTGAGCATCTTTGAAAGGAGAACCTCTCAAACTCAGATTTCAGTGCAGTATGGCTGCAGATCTAAAGCATCTTTGTGGCATCCAGTGGTAATCATGCCAGCCACTAACAGCACTTGGACCAGGTATGTTGTGTTGCCTGCAACAAAATTGGAGAGGAAGGATGCTGTTTAGGAAGTGGATGAAGGGTTTCTCAGTCAGGGAATTTCTAAAGAGATCCAGCCTGGATTTAAACCTGGCTAGGTCCTGGGCTTGAATCCAGTTCCAAAGGCTTTCACTGAAATCCCTCATCCTTTTTATTCCCTGTCATTCATCTGGAATGCAAGTTTAATGCTAATTTTGTATGTTGGGGCAGCATCAGAAGGCAGTAGTTAGGAGTCGACAGCATCAAAGGAAACTTTCCATAAATCCCATCTCCCTATGCCAAGCACTGTTAGGGCCATCTTCTGTCCTTAATATTCTGTCCATGAACATTCCTGTGCATTCACCACATAAGGCTAAGAATAGTTCAGCCATTTAAGGGCCTGAGTTTACAGACAGAGATTGTATGAGTAATGGATTGCTGGGCTGGATCACTGCTAAAACATTCTAGCAGTCCATGTTTATCAATAATAAGGTAATAAAACAACACTCTCTGGTTTCAACTTTCTTACCTTGGTAAAAAAGTTTGTTCTTTGTCAAGCTGAGCTTGGTTTTCTATGCACAAGGAAACAGAGGTGTGTGTAATCACCAGCTTCCTGTTAGGCTTGGTGATGATACTTAACCATAGTGTCAAACTCTGCTTTCTACAACATCTTCTGGTATTGAAGTTTGCAGAGTTCATGTTGGAAACATTCCTCAGCACCCAGAAGAGCTTTCTCCTATGTTTATTTTCAAGGAAACAGATTCTTATACTGACACTATGGTTCAGAAGTAGAGATGCTGAAAGAAGGGAATATTTTGTCACTTTGCAGCCTGGTTACCTGTATTTTCCTGAAGAAGTACCATTTTCATGACTAAGTATAGACAAAAATACCGAAGTACCACAGAACAGTGGTTTCCAGCTTGTGATCTGCAGCCCCATGGATGACTTAGGGAGTAGCCACAGAAGCTAGTGGTGAGCAGTGAATACTTAGAGGACTTAAATGCTCTATACAGAAGTCCACACCCATACAAAGCAAAAATAGTGGTCTGTATTACTGGCACAGTTTGAAAACCTTTATCCAAAGAAAGACAGAAATGGAAGAGAAGGTGCTCAAAATGAAGCTGATTTCAGGAGGCCCAGTGGTGAGGACAGCGTGGGGGTGTCTTTGGGCAGCCTGACCTGCAGCACAAGTGGCTTTAAATGAGCAAGGCCATAGAGTGGATGCTTTCTAAGGCACAGTCACAGGGACATTTGCGGGGGTTCAGTGGTGCTGCTAAAAAAGACATTTCCTTGGATAGGGCTTTGCCACGGCTAAATTGCTTCTGGTGCAAACGGAAAATAACTGCAGGCTTGCCATGTAGAGTTCACTCCAAAGGGAAGCTGGAATAAACTGCTAATTTCTGCAGAGTCCAGATGAGGTAAATGTAAGGAAAGGAAGGGCACACCAGGGTGAAAGGACTTTTCAGGACTTCCAGCGCAGGTAAGGAGCAAAATAGGGAGAAGAGAGTTGGGTAAAATCAAATTTTGCATTAAATTGTATCAGTGAACAGCATCTGACAGGTTCCCTCCACCCCAAAGCTGTACTTTGAGCTACATCTCAAGCCTATTTGTTACATAAAATGAGCCAAGAAAAGGAAATAAGATGTTTTCTTTGACATTACATACTAAAGCTTACTTCAGAAAAGAAAAAAAAGCCTTAAAATAAGCTTACAGAACTATTTTAAAGGCATGGTATTAGTAAATTGTCTCTACTATGTCACAAAAGAGTAAAAAAGAGGACAAATAAAAACCCAGCTGGTAAAAAAATAACTCCCTGAAGAAAAAAGGAAAAAATTGAAAAATGTAATATCTTGCAATTTCTTTTGAAGTCAGCACATTTTTAAGTTTTTATTTGGGTGAGAACAGAGCTTTTCATATGACAAGTGATCCAGCTAAATTTTTCCAGCAGACTGCTGTTTGTTGTACAGTATTTCCACAGTGAGGAGTCTCCCTGTTCCTTTCCCAGTGCAGAGAGGAAAGCAGGCACTCTCTGGGTATCTGTCCTCAGCAGGGCTCAAGCTGGGTTAGCCAGGGGCACCTGCCACGGGCTCTGCAGGCTGCAAGTGACAAGAGGGACCCTCCTGTATCCTCTCCAGACTGAAAACAAAGCAAATAAGCACCAAAATACTTTTTAATATGCAGTTGGGATGCTGGGATGCTCTTTTAGTTAAACTGACAACCCCAGCATGCTCAAAGTGAGAAGAAATGGCCCTGCAGTGCTTCCATGATCTGAGTTTGGTCCAGCAGGCAGCAGAGTGTGTGTGCGTGTGTGTGTGTGTGTGTGTGTGTGTGTAAATATACATATAAAGAGGGGAAAATGGTTTAAAAAAAGTCATTTGAGCTGAACTCAAATGACGTTGTTCTCCAGTACTGCCTTTCCTGAGAAGAGTCTGTGGTGTCCCACCTTCCCTAGGGTTTGAAAGAGTTCCCTAAGAGCAGAGAGCTTGTTTCCAGGTTTCTGGTCATCCAGAGCTTACATGTAGAGGAGATACCAAATGTTTCTTTCTTTGCCATGGTGGGAACGAGACCGAAAGAGAGATTGCAGGGTCTGGTGGAAGTCTCTGGAGGAGGCTGGGAGCTCACAGGAGCTGAACAGCTGAGTGTTGAGGGCTTGTCTAGGAAGGGGCAGCCCCACCTGGGGGCTGGGAGACCAGGCTGGGGACAAGAGACCACAAATGTGCAGTGGCTGCCTGGTGGCCCCAAGCCCAGGCACGGGGGGCTTTGTGTGTGTCTCCCTGCCTGTGTCCTGGGGCTGCCCCTTGTGTGAGAGGGCTTCTCCCAGTCCCACCAGGAGCCCCCTGCCACCATCTCCCTCACCCACCTTTCACCCTGTGGGTGAGGGAGCCCTGGGTGGGTGGGTCTGGGGGAGGACAGGGCAGATTTGTGAGAGGTGACAGCTCCTGTGACAGGCTCTGTGAGGGGGTGCCCTGACAGGGCTGTTTACAACAGGATACCTCAGCAGCTGCTGCAGCGCTGGCCCTGAGCTGTCAGTGCCTGCAGTTTTATGGCACTTTCATCGCCATCTGTCACTCCTCTGATGGCGTGGCCTGCGTGTCCTGCCACCTTCCCCTGCCACCCTGTGCCCCCCAGCACACACACACACACATTGGGGAGCTCAGCCATATGGTACCGAGTCATCCTCACCTTCTGGGTCCATCCTGGGGTGCTGTGGGGACAGGAGCTTGGCAGGGTGGCCCAGGTAGTCCAGAGCTATGGACTTGGAGTAGAAACCAAAACATTATCATGGGAACTGTGCTCTGTCCCCGTTGCCATCCTCGTGGATGTGTCTGCCATCCTAATGTGGGCTCTTGGGCAGCAGTAGATGTTTGGCTTAGTCTCCTGCAGGGAAAAGTTGCCTAAAGGTTGCTCTTTGTTTATGCTTTATGATAAATGGAGAAAGAATAAAACACACACACACACATTTTTAAAGAAAAGCATTTGTTTATATATACATAGACACACCCCAAGGCTTAATGTCAGGCCCTTGCCAAGGAACATATGTTATTTCAGCTTGACACATTTTGATTGCAAGATCCAGGACGTTCTTTTCATTCGTCCAGAACAGGAGAAAACTCCAAGTGAGCTGCAGCACTCACAGTCCCCGTGGCTGTCTTCCATCACCAGGCTGTGTCTGTGCTGTGAGCACACGTGGTTTGAAATCAAAGCCTGCCCCAGCCCCAGAGAAGCACCCCCAGAAAGTAAGGAGATCTGCTTTGCCATGCCTTAACTTCCAACCTGGGGGAGTTCTAATGCCTGTAAGCTTAATGCTGTGCATTATACTGTTATCTGCACTACCTGGGGGGGTTTGAGGGAGAGTTTGTGGCTGAGAGTAAACTTCACTGTAGCAATCCCTTTTTTTTCCCTCTTATGTGTTCCTGTGATTGGCCATTTGATTATAGTGAATCCCCAAAGGCTCATGGATTAAAAACAAAGGCTGGTTTGTAAGTGAACTTGCTGTTGATGGATTAAGGCAGTGTGCCGGCTGTAACCAGATCCACAATACAAGTTCATTCATTTGGAGAGCAGCTCTCGACTCGCATTACACCCTCCCTGCCTGCTCCTCACCATCCAGCCAGTGAAACTTTACACCTCCACGATTTTATCACGGCCGCAGCTCACCAACAATGTGTGTCACGCTGTGAAAAATATAACTATAAATCAAAGTCCTGCATATGGTGCAGTGGTAACCTTCCCAAAGACCCTGCTTTGGAGGCCATCCCTAAACAGATTTGTTTGTGTGCGTGTGGTGCGTGTACACATATGACAAGCAGAGGCTGCCACAACAGAGAGCTCCTATTTTCCAAGCTGACATTTCACAGAACGAGCCAAAAGAGTTCATTTTGGAGCACAGAGCAATGTTTGTGATATCAATACCGACAGACGCCTTTTAGACTTTCACTCTAAAGCCAAAAGCATTTGATGATACGTTTTAATATCGTTAGTGGGGAGGCAAAGCCAAGCATGCCCATATTTCTGTGACACGCAGAAGGGAACTTTCACCCCTGATTTTCTTTTATCTCCCTCACTCTCTCTGGCTCACGTGCCACTCTGAGCATTCCCAATCCTTGGAGAGTGCGATCTTTAAGAGCTGTCATTACACTTCTCAAGTTTGACAGAAGATAAGAAAGTGAACAACTGGTTTTAATCACGGCAGATTCCAAGTCCTGGAAATCTTTCCAGAAGCTACTCCCAAGAGCTGACATTTTCTGAAGCCCCTTCTCCTTTGGGCACACGTGTGCACACTCACGCAGTCCCAGAGAGCCTCACCTCCAGAGCTTTTGCCTGCCAAGCCCTGTCCCTGGTAGGCAGGAATACTGAACCACGATGTGCTGTGGCAAAGGGTGCGTGATCAACTGTTTCTGCTGTGGAGGAGAGCCAGGACCAGGAATGCAAGAGCCCAGCTATGCAAAACCCCAAAGAAAAGTAGCCGAGCCAAAACTGCTGCACAAATGGCAGTTCTGCCTCTGGAAGAAAGCCCTTTCCAAGGCCCATTTCTAGTCACTGATCCTGATGATTTATACAAGTCTCACCTGCTTCTCTTGCCTGTAGTAAGGTAGTGTCAAAAAGCCTGCAGATATGCTGTTCCTGGTTTTACTCCTGGAGTTAATTTGTAATAATATGTATAATACCCTCTTCAGATTTCAAAGGGGAAACCAAGGCACAGGAAGAGCACTTGACTTAATAAACTGGAACTCTGGGGCAGAATGAGTTGTCAAACATGCTTTGAGGTTTTTTCTGTTGCAAGAGCTTGACTCTACACAAGGCTAAAGTACAATGAGATACTTGCTCTTCCCCCTAAGGAGGGGATTTACACCAGCTATGGCTTTAGCCTTGCAGGAGTAAATAGCAAAATTCAAGGAGGCTTTTAAGCACTGTATGAATTCCAGGTTTTACCCAGTGCTAACACATTCCCTCTACTGTTAAGTGCCAATTCTGCCTCTGCAAAAACAAGACTGTGCACTACCTGCACAATTATCCCACAGCCTTAGCTGTCACTAAGGCCTTGTTGCATTAAATTCTCTGAAACATGACAGCAAATTCCTTTTTAAGTTTCTAACAGACATGGAAGCAAGACCCAGACAGGGTCTGAAGAACAACTTATGAAATAGTTTTAATGGACAGCCAGCTCTGGAGTTTTATTGCCTTTTCTTTACAAGAGTAGATATTTTTGTATTAACTGCTGTTGATGTTTGTCTGACTTCTGTGGTAGATCCTTTTTCTGGTTTCGTCATCTATAAATTTGGCAGGTTGGTTGTTGGAAAATGAATTTCCTTTTTTAATTATAACAGCAAAAGCTTTTTAGTTTCATTTTTATCATTAGGGTTTTTTTCATAGAAAAATAATTTCTCAGTCTATTGCAAGCTCTGTGGAACATTTTTAGGAAGATACAGTTCTGCTGAGACAGCAGCATGAACCAGAGTTTCTTCTGTTGCCACATGGCTGCATTTCAGTGGTATTGAAGGTACACTTGTGCTTTCTCCACAAGAGAATAAAAGTCCTAATGGAGTAAAGATATCGGGAGTGAAATGTGTTCTCTTTATCTGCCTTGATAGCACAAGGACTGGAACAGTTTTATGGAGGAGAGAGAGGAATCTCCCTTCTCTGTGTTTTGACCTTAGTTTTAGGTTACTCAAATTAAACAAGATTTTATAATTTGGCTTAGCATTTTTTATTAGGAGCCTCAAGAATCCACCATGGAGCCAGTTTGCACATTACATCAATCTGCAGTAATTGGGCTTGTCTCCATGTAGAAATTAACTCTAACCATGGGTCGTACAGTAATAGGAAAAGCAAGGGGATGAGGAGAGCAGAGTGCACATTTGGGGTCTTTGAAAATGAATGGGCAACACTATCAGGGCCTTGTAGCTGTCAAATTCAGACTGAGGAAAAGCAAGGTCTGGAGTTGTCTGCCTGTTGTTAATCAGTCACAGCTTCACCTGGGTTCCTGTTGTGCCCAAGTGTGCAGCAGGGTGTAGGAGCCACCCTTGATGCCTTCTGGAGACTGGCCTGGAACAGAGACTAGACAGAGCAAAAGGATAAAGCAGGGATTTATCAAAAGGCCTCAGTGGGCACACCTGGGCAGCACAAGAGCCCGGCTGGGCTACATCAATATGCCCCAAAATGGTCACACAAAATGGATGACTGATCATGAGGCCTCACACTTTTATAATTTCTGGTCCATTAGCGTATTTGAGTTAATTATCCAATTATGACTTCAGGTTATGAAGCTCCATCCTCCTTGTTTTCCCTTCTCACTTCACCGTTGTTTTCGTTCTTGGGCTTGAAAGTTGTCCTTGGTCCCAAGCTAGAGAAGGAATTGTTTTGTCTGTCTACTCAGTGAAGAGAACTTAGTAGCAATTAATATGAAACTTAAAACTGCTCAATAAAATAGCACAGAATCTAAAAAATATAAAATCTAAAACTTAAAGCATCACCCTCAAACCCAGCATCATTGTTGGCAATTCTGGAAGGGGGATCCAGCAAGGAGTGACTGCAGACCAAGCAAAGAGTCAGGGACTGACTTTGCTGGGGCTTTGGTGACTTCTGGACACTGTCTTTGGCAGAGATGGTACGGATAAGTGTGGACAAACACACTTATCCATAGCAGGAGCCAGTGTCTCCCAGCTCCTGTCTTGGGGATGAACAGGGGCGAGGTGACAATTGAATGCTGTTCCCCAGAGCCATGCTCTGTGCTGACAGAGACACCCTGGTGACAAGAAGTACCTGACGTGGCCAGTGCCTTTGGCAGCTGTGCTGTCACCACGGTGCCCCACCAGTGAGTGCTCCACAGCACAGGCCACGGGGCCAGCACTGGCTCACACCAACCCACGGACGCAGCTGCGAAGACAGAGATAATTTTAGGTTTCGAATAGTTGTGTTCTCTGTGGTGCAAGCCTTGTGTTTGAAAGGGCTTGGAGTTGTTGATAGATGTGCTGGTGTGAGTAAAGGCACAGCTGGCAGCTGCTTCAGATAAAAACACTGCATGAAATCATGCCATTTCTGTAACTCTTGTTTACGGACTGGGAGCACGGGGATAAACGCGGGTTTATGTGAAATCACACAGTCAGTGTATTGGGCATGCCAGTGTTTATGAGAATTCTGCTGATGTGGGGGAGCTGAACAGTTTTAAATCACCATACCTGGCACTGAGTTCCTTGGAATTAGGTATCAGGGATGTTTATGCAATATGTGTTTCATATG
Source organism: Polioptila caerulea (assembly GCA_013397295.1). Classification (NCBI taxonomy): domain Eukaryota; kingdom Metazoa; phylum Chordata; class Aves; order Passeriformes; family Certhiidae; genus Polioptila; species Polioptila caerulea. The sequence goes on along the minus strand of VYXF01002118.1, from coordinate 288,516 downwards.
CCCCTCAAGAAACGTGGTATTCCCAGGAAAACTGATTTAGATTTGCCACTGTTTTCAACCCTGCCTAGGGAATACTCCTCTATTTAGCCCCTCATAGTACTTGAAGATGATCTCATTCTGTTTATCTTTCTCTTCTTTGTTAATTTTTATGTGTTAATTAGCTCCAGACATCATATTTATGTTCCTTCCACAAGTTCTGTCATGGATCTACAATTAAAGTTATCAGTATTTATTTATTGCCTAGATCCAGATAATTGCTGATTGAGTCTAACATCCATTGTAATCCATTTTAAACATTTGGCTTTGGCTAGAATAGTTTGTGAGGCCTTTCTTTTCTGTGTTTGTAATTGTGTTAGCTCTGTTCTTTGCAGAAATAAGGCTGTCAAAACTTTAAAAAAACCAACCATATTCTGATGAGTGGTACATCTACTCTTTATTCCTTCCATTTACAGCTGCAGGGACCCTTACACCTCATACCATACTTGACTTTGGAGCCCCTTCCATTGTTCAAACAACTTGAGATTTCCTTTGATACCTTACTTCCACCCTGTAAGACTTTTGCCTTGATTTCACTGGGGCTAGGATTCCATCAGGGTCCTGCCCCTTGGCCCAGTTCCTGGGTCAGGTAGTGAGGGAACACAGAAAACAACAAGCACACCTGCAGAACTGAGCACTCTTCTTCTTAGATCCTGCTTAGACACCAGCAAAGATAGTTGAGCTGCCCTTTCCTTCCAGATGAAGGAAAACAAAGACAATTTCCTACTCAGTCGCAGAGGGGAGAGAGTGGCACGAGCTGAAAATGTTACTTTTAGTCCCTCTGCCTCTCTATTCTTGTACTGTATTTTCCCTGTCTTGACTACCTAGCTATGATATTTAACAGAAACTCTGAGCTTGTGCTTAGCCATCCTCCCCCTTCCAGAAGAGGAGTGCAACTTAGCTGATTCTGCTGCCATACTGAAATATATGTAATGTAAATATAAAAATATATCAAATTATATCTATGGTTATACATATGTGTTACTAGCACTTTCCAGAACAAACAATTAGCTCAAACTTCAACATTAAGTCTTTTTCAAACACCTAGCTCTTGATATAACACATTCTAAACAAACTTTCACTTTTAAAAAAATCCAGATCTTGGAAGATGAACAGTTAAGAGGTCTTGTGAGTTTCTCTCTTGCCAGGCAAGCCTCCTTGACTTGCCATCATTTTTATTCAAGCTGCTGCTGCTGTGCAGTGCCCTAATGTTGTTTATAAATGTACAGGCACACAAGTACCTACAACAATGAAATTAAGAGCCATAATATTTTTCATTCTGTTATTAATATATATATATATATGGGATTTGGTTTCCATGGAAACAAGAGTTTGTAGTGCCATTTCAGATGCCCCAGGACACCTCAGACTCTTTTCCAGAAGGGCACATGTCTTCAATACAGCCTCAGACTCAAGGGAGTCCAGAGTGTGTCTGTGCAGAGATTTTTAAACATCTCCATCTTTGTATTTGTCTGGACAATGAAAAGTGGTTTTGCTCCTAGCAGGTGAAAATTTTATGATTATTTTATTGGAACTTAGTAATTGCCATACACAAAGGAACCTTGCAAAATAGGCTGGTGGAGTGTAACAGATCTGTGAAATCAAGCTTTCATCATGCTATTAGCAGTTTTCTAAGAGCTCTGGAATCAAAATGTTCCCAGTGTGTATCCATTCCTACTCCACCCCACTCAGCACAGGCATAAATATTTTTTTGAAAGTCCCAGGCTTCCCAACCTTCCCCTGCAGAAACAGAAGTGATGATTGTAAACAGATAAGCTTCCCAAACTCAAGGGAGAAAACAGTGGAAGAATCTGTTAATTTATTCTTACATGCAGAGGTATTTGTATAAGACTTATTTCCTCACTAGAAAATTACACAAAAAATTACTGCAAGTTTTCATTTTTTAAAATATTTTAAAGTAAATGGGGGGGGAGGGAAAGTAGGCAGGAAAGTATATAGAATGCAGCTAAGAAGAAAATACTGCAATCAGAAAGCTATCAACCATTAAATTGCACAGCCAGTTTATCCAAGGATAGCTGAAGCAATGATGTGAAAGCAATAAATGATCTTTTCCCAGCTAACAAATCAGTCTTTAATGGGTGAGGCCAAGTTCTTATCTGCACAAGAAAGCAGGACTGTGCCAGCAGCTGGGTTAATGAACCAGTGCCAAATATCAGCTAACTGGAAGTATCTTTAGTTGTGAAATGTCATCAGTGCCGGCTTCTGGTGCTGGTTGCCCCTGCCCAGGGGCTGTGGCCGTGCTGAGCTGATCCCCTGTGGGTCAGTCTGGCTGCCACGGTGGATCTCTGAACGTCAGCAAAGCTGTGGAAGAGGTTCTGTCTTCTCATGGGCAAGGCCCACGCTGCATGTCCTGCTCTGGGTTGTGCACACAAGGGAGGCAGGGCTGGAGCTGCTCCTGGGTCCAGCTCGGCTTCACTGCTCTCACACTGTCCCCCACCGTGGCAGCTCCCACATTTCAGCCTCTCCCAGGTTGTCAGAAGCCCCAGTGACCAGCCCAGGGGCTGCAGCTGACCCACGCAGGGAACACCTTCAGCAGCCTCACTGCTGTGTGATGTTGTTTGTTTGTTTGACTCCCATCCTGCTCCTGAAGGACGAAAGCAGCCACCAAATTCGATCTTCACAATCAAGTGTGGGCAAGATTTTGCAAGTATTCCCCTTAGGGATGAAATCATATTGGCAAATCACTGTCTATGACTCTATCTGTGTTATTTGTGTAAGTTCAAAAAAAAATCCAGTCGTTGGATTAATCCCTCACACCTTTCATGACCCTGAGGTCTGTTGCAATGCTCCTGTGATTGCACAAGTTCTAATTACATAGGTGCTGGTGATATCCATTTGATTGAAAATGCATTTTGGAGGAGATCTGAGCACAGAGTGGTGCTGTGACAAGGGCATTAACTTAATTAAAAATTTGATTTTGGACTCAGCTTTTAACTCTGCCATAGAACTTTTGCATGAAATTGAGCAAGTCACCTAGCCAGGTTCTCCTCTGTAAAATGGGGATAATGAAAACCTCCTTTTACTCCACGGGAAGTATAAATGCTTTCACTGTTGAGAACCCTTTAAAATTCTTCTGACGAAAGCCAGGTAGTATTACAAGGATGTTCATGCTGATGTCTCTTGTATTTGTTTGCTAGTCTGTCTACTAAGGTTACTGAAACCTTTCCAGACTTCTGGCTAGTTTCAAACTAATACATTAAAAAAAAAAAAAAAAAAAGGTGCATAGACAAAGTACATGAGCCACAGAACCACTTACTTTCTCTCCAGTGTGGAATTCCCAATATTTCAAGTCAGGATTTCTGAAGCAATCAGCTCCCTTGGTTCATCTGTTTGTGTGCAGCTCCACTCCTTCCCTTCCCCCCACCAACTAGGAAAAAAAACCCTGAATAAAAATCCTTAAGCTTAAATATTTCTTTAGCTTTCTCCAACTCTCTGTGACCCTGTGTGAACCCTGTGTTGACCCTGGCCCATGTGGGGTCGTGACCCACAGCTGGGAAACACTGGCCTAAATCCAAGATGTTGGTGGGGCTGCCTCTCAGAGGTGACTTGACAGCTTTCTGTGGGTGTGGAGCAGCCTTGGAGAGGATGCTCTGAGCTGCCAATCATGACATGCTCTGTTTCATCCACATCAGGGAGTTTGTCCCGTGGAGTTTAAGGAGGAACAAAGCCCACACAGCACAAAAATGAAGTTTCTGTATAAGCTCTTGGTCTGCTCTGACTCTTGGGGACCTCAAGATATTTTCTTCCTTACTTAGTTTTTTCCTGAAATGGCTCAGATTCTAAGATGGGATAATTTTTTTATCATGGCAGTCCCTTGGCATTGATTAGACATAGGACCCCAGAAAAAAGAATAAAAAAAAAAAAGAGAGATGTCAGAAAAAGATCCAAATGAAAAGAGAGAATAACTTTTTCAGAAGGGCTGTGTGTATTTTGAATGCCCTCTGAGAAAAAAATATCTGTAGAGCTGACAGTAGCAGGGATAGGTTGAATCTGGAAGAGCAGAATGGCAACTGGAAAAATGAGGGGTGGATGGTGGGATGATGGTGGAGAAGGAAAGCATTGGAGAGTACATAAAAGAAGCACCAAATGGAGCAGAAACATTGAAAAACATGCAAACGTTGTCAGGAAAGAGAGAAGGGACACAGGAAAGAAATCTCTGGGAATCTGTGGCTCAAGGCAGAGGGAGGCACTGACAGCTGGTTCATTTGTGCTGAGGAGCAGGTGAGTCCCTGTGTGAGCAGGGCGGGCACAGCTCCCTTTCCTGGCCACTGCTGCTGGCCCAGGTTTAGCTCTGTATGCTAAACTGGGAGTGATGGATCTGCCCAGCACACGTGTGCCAGGTTATGTTTGCCATTCTCAAATTAGGATTTATTGGTGCAGGTAGGAACTCAGAACCTGGCAGGAGTGAGTGTCTCTCAAATAAAAAATGTCTTTAGTGTCTGCTCTATATAAATCTACCTGAAACAGTTTCAGATCACCTTTACATTCTTAATTTGAAAACACTTGAGCAGCATGACTCTTGCCTTGGAGAATTAAGCAGCCTGGGCTCCTCACAGTAGTCTTGGGACTCTTGCAATATCTGCACAAATCAGGATCTTATCCCTTCTGCAAATTAGGTGGTGGCCTCTTTGACTTGTGGAGCCAGTAAGGGACAGGGCATGGGTTGGAGCCTAGTTAGAAAAGTCTTCCCTCCTGAAAAGCAGCTGTAGGATAGATCCAGTCCACCTAGATGTTCATTAATGTTATATTTGGCAGATCTATGAAATATATGATCTATGAGATCTATGAAATGAAAAAAGGAATCTGCTACCTGTGAAGTCATTTATTCTCCTTTGGCAGAATAAATGGCTTCAGGCAAGAAACTCTCAGGTCTGTTGGCATCAAAATCAAAGAAATGCACTCCTCCCAAATCCCCCTTGGTGTATTACTTCTCGTGGCTCCTTGGCTGCCTTGTCCTCACAGCTTGCAGTACAAAATCCTCTCTCTGTGGCCCAAGTGGTACCAAGGACAGAGCTGTGCCAGCAGTTCCCTGAAGCACGTTGGGTTTTTAGCACAGGTTCTTCACTTGGCTTTGCAGGACTTCCTTGGCAGAACACTCTCCGTGCTATTGCTTCCTGGAAATAGGTATTGCAGCTAAGGATGATTTCTCTGAGGTGCCTTGGCTGACCTGGGCTCCCTGCCCTCCTACAGGAAACCCCTGTGTTTCTCAGCCCTTTTCTTCCCTGGCCCATAACTTGCTCCATGGTTATTTCGTGCCAGGCAGTTTTCCATTCACTAAACATCTGCCTGTGGAAGAGACTTTTGGAGGCACTCTCTTAATTTAGTCAGCTTCCTTAACAAACCTATTGTTTAGTCACAGTTGTATTGTTAACTCTTAATCCCTTCCATTGTCTTTGGGCCCCATCAGAAAGATGCAAATACCCATTTTCATTGCTTTCTTTCTTATACTAGCCCAAGTGCACGAATTTTCTCCAAACAGTCACTTCAAATATTGTAATTTTACCCATTTTGTACAAAATAACATGTTTTCAGGAATGCAGTTGGTCACACAGGGTGTCCTGAGAGAAGAAAACCCTGGTTTTAGGCATGCTTTATCTTGGAAAATAGTGATGTGTGCTTGCTATTTATTCTTTTGAAAACTGGTAGCACTAAAAAGCCCTGAATTTCTGAGTGAAAGAAACACTTTTTGCTTGTCACACTTTCTTGGTTCTGACATCACCTGACAGGGAAACTAATATGTATCTAGTTTATTATAACACCTAGAGAGAGAAACAAGATGCCTTTGGCTAGCAAACTTTATTGTGAGAAGATAAAGGTCAGGACCTTAGCAAGGGCCATGAAGGTTGCAGGGAGTGTTCCAACCATCTCTGCCTGTTCCGTGGGATTAAGCATCACCATTTGATCCTATTAATGTCACAGATTGAATTTCACATCTCCATTGTACAGAGGACACAAATCTGAAAGTGGCCCTAAACAGATGCAAAGGCACTTGTGCTTCCTCAGGGTGACAATTCCAGGATTCCTACACTCCTTGCCTGGTTGAAACACCAGGGGAAAAAAGTTTCTGAAGTTGCCTCTCTGCAATTGTTCCCAACCATTGCCAACTTAACCTTTATAGGCATGGTGAGGAGTGTATTTTAGCCATTTCTCCAAAGAATCTTAAGGCTCACTTCTGATTAAAATATATCTTTTTAGTCTGAGTTTTCTGTCTACTTCCACTATTTTCTTTGAAAAACTAATTTTCATCATTTGCCTGCTCTTGTAAATCTATGCACAAGGATGGATGTAACCCAGAAAAAAAAAACTGGAGAAAATATAATTTGGAAGAAAAATAAAGCCTAAACAGTTTTCAAGATTACCAGGATTTGTGTAAATCTTAACAGGTTGAAATACTCCCTTCGGAAGGAAATGAAAAAATGAAATCCATATATGTTTGCATATTATGAGAGTGTCAAATAGAGGGAATTCAGTAAGAAACCCAATACCCTTTGTTAGGTGAGGGTATTTGGTAAATCATGTTTTATAGCTGAATGTGGATTAGACAAGCCATACCTAATTTGTCAGGCTTTGACTGAATGCCAGTATTTTTTATTACATATATGACATTTTAATCAACTTCATCTTTGACTGAAGGCCTACTGGAAAAGGAGTTCCCATCTGACCTGTCCCTGGTTCTTAACAGTGAGCAAAAAACCAAGAATGAAATGATCTAGAAGCAAATTGCTGGGTTAGACAAAGTGGGGTGAAACAACGAGATAATCAAATTGGCTGCTGGAGGAAATAAAACTATTTCTCCTGTAATTGATTGGGCTCCTTCTGATGCACTGTGACTTTCATACACTGTGGGGTAAGTAAAGGGCTTCATCAACCTCCCCTCAGTGCTGCAAAACACACGATAGAATGGGCTGCTCATGACTGATTGAATCCTCTGAAAAAGTGAGGGTTTATTCAAATGCTTCAGCTCTGCCTTGTTCCCCTGGCTAGTGCTCAGAGAATGGCAACGAGCTGAGAAAGAGCAGAGCTCCTTCTGCAAGCAAGCACCCGGATTTACAGATCCCCCATGCACAGCCACTGTCTTTGGAACATTCATTACAGACCTCGGGATCCCAGCCTTTAATCACTGTGGTGATAATTAATACCCCATTTGTTACTGTCACTGGCTGAACACTGGCTGTGCAAAATTCCACATGTGAAAGTGCTCAGTGTAATCAGGTAATACCTCGGCGAGGTGCTGGTCAGCTGGAATCGCAGGGGGTGCCAAGAAAAGCACTACAAATACAAAAAAAAATAAAATAAAATCTTAAAAAAAAAAAGGAAAGAAAAAGAAAAGAAGAAAAAGAAAGGTGGGAAGGAGAAAGGTGAGACTGTGAGTAAGGTTTCCTTTAGACTGGCCAATAAGGGGCTACTTCTGCAGCCAAAAATGCTCAGACTCTTTCCCTGGAGCTGCACTGGTTCTGTCTGTCCTGGGCTGTGCTTTCCCCATGAAGGACCAACTGCTGCACAAGTGTCCTGTGTGCTGCTGGCTGCTCAGAGACCTGCTGTGGAATCAGTAAGAAACATCCCAGAAGGATGCAGGGAGGAGAATTGTCTTCCAGGCAGATGACAGGGAAGAACAGCTGCTGGTTTCTACTGCTGTTGCTCCAAAGAGAAGGGTGCTCTGGAATAATAAATGTTCTGGCATTTCCTGCTCTTCGAGCATCCTTCCAGTCTCCAAAGGGGACCAGGTGAAGTGGCCCAAACTGAAGGAGAGTAGCTTAGCATGAGAAGCTGGGAAGAAATTCTCCATGTGAGGTTGTGAGGCCATGGCACAGTAGGGGTGTGCAGTGAGGAACTGAGGGCCCTGCCAGAGCCCAAGGAGGGAGGTGGGTTCCCCTTCCCAGAGCTGTGGAACCTAAGCTGAGTGCTCAAATTCATCCCCAAAGCAGCCATTTCTTGCCTTTGAGAGAGCAGAGGGAGAGGCCAGGCACTCAGGGAACTGCCAGAATTGGTTCAGGTGAGAGGAAGAATTAATTCTATTTCATCCCTACAGTAGACTTCCATTCTGGTGGTTCTGATTTCTGGATGGATTAGTGTAAAGAGCAAGATTATTTCCAACAATAAGCTAAGGTTATACTGCAATATTCTTAACAGGAGCATGGCTCCTGTCTCTGGTAATGATGCTCACCAGCTCACTACAGTACTTATCCTCAAGAAGGATGCAATTGTTCTACATGACTGCTATCAGATATTAGGGGTAAGCCAGTGAATCTTTGGGAAGCATCCAGGGACCTGGTCTGTTCTATGGAAAGACTTATATTGAACTTTTAGTATCAAGCAATCTTGTAACTGCAATAATCTATTTACCCAAGGCTTCACCCATTTCTACTGAAAAGGTCTTATGGAAAAAAAAAAAAAAAAAGAAAAAAGGATTTTTTCTCTCTGTGTGTGTTTGAATGCCCACGTGTGCCTCCACAGTATCAAGGTATCAACTCTCTTGTCTATGATTTATTGTTGATGACTGGTTGAGAAAAGGAACAAGACAGTCTACACTGGCTTGATAGAGGAAGTAAATTTTGTTGAAAATATTATACTGTGTTTTCTAAATCTTTTACTGTGACCTCCAGATGGAGAGGAGAAACTGCATAAATTAAATTAATCTGCAGTGTAAACAAGTTCTGTGGTAGTCAATTTAGTAATACCAACCCTGGCTTTGGCACTCTGGTTTTGTGAGACTTTGGCACTTAAATTTGGCTTTTGATGGCTTTCAAAGCTGTAAAAAGATAAAAAAAAAATTAAACTTGCTATGGTCATGATATGATTGGGAATTTTCAGAGAGTGGGAATGACTTGACTGTGTACAAAATATACCTGAATAATATAATTTTATTTTGCATTGTAATAATTAGATATAAGTAAACTGCATCTAAAAACTTACACTGCTTCTGGCTGCTTCAGCCTCATCTTATCCATGCAGTATTTATTCCTTTCATTTTTTTGCCTTTTTATTTTTTTTAATCTGATTTTTTAAAAAAAAGAAAAGTGACAAGTTGTGCTCTAGACATTGATGGGCAGAATCCTGTGTGTCCTTATGAAAAGAAGTTAAAGACAAGATGACAAAGAAAGTGAGAATGGGGTCAGGTGAAGGGGCCCCAGCAAAAAAAAATCAGAATAGAGACCCTGGTCTGAAGGAAAAGAAGAAAGAATGGGCAAAGGTCCGGAGACAAGAGGAGCAAGAAATAAACCAGGGGGAGAAGATGGAAGCTTCTGGTAAAGGCAGAAGGGAGAAATAATGAGTGGATGTCTTTCTTTTCAGTTACCATCAGCATCTGTTCCTGATAATTCCTGTGTTTTTGAAGAAGAGCTGGTATAGTGAGTGAGCCAGCCCACCAACATAGCCAGCAAAGGAAAAAGAAGAGAGCAGGTTTGGAGAAAGGGAAATGCAGGGGGTTTATATCTGATGGTAAACACTTTCATCCTTCCCTGCTGCTTGAATAATGCATCCTAATTTGACATGACTATACTGGTCACCAAGTTCATGCTAGGGTTATATAATCACAATCTGATCATTTTTCTTAAGTGCTGCTCAGCACAGAATCCTTTTATGTGGATAAAGGAAAGCAGCTATTCTTTTTCTTGTGATTTTTGGCTTGGGTTGATAGAAGTGTCAGCCAAGAATAAAAATACCTTTATAATCTTTAGCCTTTTTCCCTCCAACACTTGTGAGTTATACTATTATTTCTCCATTGTCCTTCTATCAGCTGACAGAGAACCTGGTGTTTATGCCTCTGTTGGTTTAATAGTACATGGCTTTTGTTCAAGTTTATTGAAGAATGCTCCAGAAGATGAGTGTGGTCTTCAGATTGTGCCTGGCCATATGTGAATGACTTTGGCTTTTTTATTTCTTCCCTCTCAACTCAGAGGAACGAAGCTGGAGCTCAGCCCCATTTCATTGCTCCACCTCTGTGTCACATGAATTCCATGACTGACAAGATCTGGATTTTCTGGGGCTGTGCAAAATGCCTCAACTTCAGGGACTGCTTCTGGGACAAAGTTAGGAGCACCACCTGCCACCTACCCACCTACCCTTCCTTTTGCAGCTCTGAAGCTGTGTCTGTGGAAAAGCTTTAAGGGATTTTATTTCTGTGTAGAATAACCCTTTATCAATATTGTATTACTTTTTCCTATTTTATTTTTTTTATTTTAATATAATGTGGCCACCGCTGTTTCAAGGAAAAACTTGTTTCCTCAGAAGGCCCTTGCCAGTCCTTTTTATCCTATAAATGAAGTAAGGTGCAACCACCATGGTTCAAATTGCACTTGCAGCCTCATCTCAGGATTTAAGTGTGCTCTGCATTTGTTGTGTGGCTTGAAAGGTGAGTTATGCTGCAGCAAAGAGCCTTGTCAGACTCCCCCTCTTTAGGAATGGAATCGCACTGGCAGGAGAGCTGGGTTCTGGACTATGGGTAATTTAGACACTCACTACTCTGTTGTTTTTAAAAAGCCAACACTTTTCAGCTCCTAGAGGAGATGTGCTTCATACACAGCGTTTTGGGGTGAAATACTGGTTGTGATTTGGGTGCCACTCCTAGGAATGATTAGACACCTGTCTGCATAAGTGCATCCAAAGAGCAGAACAAGTCTTGCATGAATTTTACATAGGGGATTAGCAGCTTTCAGAAGAATTTACTGTCACCTGACTGTTGTTTTGCAAAAAATAGGTGTACATTAAGTATTCACACAGCTGTCGAGCTGCTTCTATAAAAATACAGGATCAGCTTTGTTTTGCTAGGTTTTACACATCCATTGTATTTAAATGTTTGTTCCAGAGACAGCCATTGATTTCCACTGCGTGCTTGCTTGGCAGAGAGCTTTTGGATTTCAGATTTTGCAACCAGCAGCAACACACTGGAAAGAATTCTCCTTGTCTGACTATAGTGCTGCTCTCTGTGGTCATGCCTTTCCTGTAAAACAGGGAGAAGAGATGCTCAGCTTCTCCCTGTGCTTCTCTCTAGGGTGAGAATGTCCAAAAAGGGCAGGTTTGCACCTCTGCTGAGCAGGAGGTTTGTCACACACTGCAGAGCCAGCACAGACTGGACTTTGTGTGATGTACAGCCTCGTGCAGCACCCACACACTGAACCCATCGTGTCCAGAAAAGTGGCTTTGCTTCCTGGGCAGAGAGGGAAAAGGGAGAATCTTGGAAAACTGGGGTAAGAGCACTCATAGCGTGTTTAGAGGGTGTCTCTTGCAGATAAACTCAAGAATGTTTGTGGAGCATTCCGGCTCTAGGTCAATACATTATTAAAACAAAACAAAGAACTCATCAGGAAATGAACAATTTTATATTTAATGCTGGCTTTGGATGCTATGCAGCAAATAAAGGCACTGAACAATTTGTGTAATAGGAATTGTAAATAGATTTCCCTGTGCTGAGCCCCACAGATGTTTTGCACTGAATCTGGCACTTCCAACTTTTGAATGTCAGACTTTGTGTCCATAAGCTTTTCAGGATTTGTTTACAGTGTAATAGATGTTTAAAACAAATGATGCAGTGAAATTAGCGTGGTAGAGTAGAAAAAAAAAAAAAAAGTAGTTGAGATTAATGTGCTGTGTTTGTTTTGAAACATTTGGGTTATATGGTAATTTATTTATAAATGCATATATTATAAGATTACTAAAATTTTTCAGCCTTTAATATGAGTTAAAACAAGAGAGTAGCCTAAAGCCTCAAGTAAAAGTCTGGTTAAGTCTTTTACAATATTTTAGTTTCTAGCATCTAAAACGCCTGAGTCTTTATGATGCCTGTTTCTTTTTTAATGTGTGGTCTGGGACAAGACTGGAAGGGAAAGTCATGCTGTCTGTGAAGCTGAGAATGGCTACTTAGCATCCAAATATGTAATTAGGGAGCTTTTCATGCCTTTTTAATAAGTTGTAGTCATTAGTAAATTGCCAGTCTCATACCCCTCAAATGATTCAGAGACTTTAAACTTGACTGGACTGGCCCAATTCCATTTAGAGCAGATGCTTTTTTGTCTCATTTTATTCTTTGCCTTTTGTTAGGGGCTTCAGCTGCAAGGAGAAAAAAAATGCTAGTTGCTAATAAAAGGCAGGACAGTGAAAACACAGCTCCTCTTCTCTGCCAAATCCAGACACAGAGATCTCCCTCCTCTGCCTTTCTCCCAACTGGAGAGTGAGGGCTCTGATCCTGTGTCACCCACACACACTTCTGCCAGGAAAACAGGGATAAATCAGGGATCCTGCCTAAATACTCCTAAAATTGTGTTTGGTGTTTACCTACACAGACCCTGAGGAAAATGAATGCAAATTAACGAGAGGTATGAAAGTGGATTAAGATGCATTAAAGCTAAACTGCATGATCTCATAGAGATGCTGTTTCTCAAAATTACCAAGACTTTAATCTCATCAGGATTAATTGACCTCTAGTGTAAATCCAGGCAAACAAAATGAAAATATGCTGGCTGTGTGTTAGAGTGCTTATAAATCAGTAATCACTTTTAAATACATTTCTTAATTAAAAAACTGGTTGATTAATTGCAGCATTATTACAAATGGACTTTAAAATTAGGTTGGTCATATCACATTTGGCTGGCATTTTAAGTTTTTAACTGGGTTATTTATATGGAATAGTCCATTTAACCAGAAAGTCACCAGGTAGATGCCCACAACCGCTACAAACATGAAAATACTCTCAGTGTTTTAAAAACCCTGGGTAGAACCTTTTGAGCCCTTTAAGTTGATTTTGCTTTGGCTTGTGGTCTACAGTAAGGCTGAGGAATCAGCTTTTCCTTTACTGATTTCTGAAACATGTATGCTGAAAATCCAGCAAGCTGTGCAGCTGTGTACGAGTTCACCCTTCAGGTACATTTTTTGTTTCTCATGGGACCCTTATAAGCAGATAAAATATTGCCCCAGCTCAAAATCCCACCCTTACCTTAAGGTATCTGCAAGAAGTGGTTCACTCATCTTTCTGTCTTTTTTTTTTCCTCTGTATTCCTATGTATGTTTGCACTGAGAAAGTTGACAGTACTTTAAATTAATGGGCTACCAAGACTTTTAGTCATCCTCTCAGGATGTTCTGGATGGATGAACGGAAGTAATAATCTCACTGTACCATATTTTTTAATTTATTCCAGCTAATTTTTTTCCATGGCTCATTCCAAATGTGTAGATAAATCATAGGCTATTTTATTTGGGAGATGAGGGAAATAATTAGCTGTCATTCTGAAGACAATTGTAAGAGCCATCTTAAAAAAAAAGAATGCTCTGAAAACACAGAGGTCTGTGAATTTACATGTACATTGACATAATAAACCTAGGCCAAAGAAATGCCATGAAGAAAGAGTTCCATGGGACACTAATTCAGCTAATAATGCACATAGGCGTTTTTTGGTGTCAAAGACATGAATTATCACTGTGTTCCTGTCCAGAGAGCCCAGCTGTGCTATCCAAGGGGTGGGTATGATCTCATACATTATCTAGGGCTGCCAGGGATGTGGTTAAACTGGAGGCTGCCCCACAGGCAGAACTGTGAAAATAAACTTTTCTGATGCTTGGAACTTGTGTCCAAACCCCAGCTATCCTCTTTGGACCTGCAGCATCTTTTCCTTTCCCCTCAACAAAAGCTGTTTTTAAGGGACTTAACCTGATAACCCCTGGTGTATCCAAAGAAGCTCTAGAGAGTCTGGCTGTCAGAGGCAGATGGGCAGGTCCAAGTGATACAGATTAGCATGGTCCTGTATTTTAGGGAGAATTTTACCCAAAACCTGAGATGGATGTCCCAGCACTGGGTGTTACAAGTCACAAAACCCTCGTTCAGCCGTTCCAATAATGCAGAAATCATTTGAACCCTTGGCATCCCTGGAGCTGTGTTCCTTCCTGCAGTAACCCCCGTGGTTTTCCACGGGCTGTGTCTCTCCTGGCTCTGCCTGGGACCACTCTCCACAGCCCTGCAGCCCCATCTGCATTGCTGGGGTGAGCCTTCAGTGCACACACTTCCAATCAGGCAACCTTTTGTGGTCCTGCTGCAACCCTAAACCAGACAGCTGACGTGAATCCCAACTGTCCAGCACAGCCTGAGGCCCTCCCAGTCGGGCAGATTAACTGCTATAGATTGCTCATTGTTTTTAATCTTCCACCCTGTCTACACCCCGCCACGGCATGCAGCTTTCCAGAAGGGGGAAGGAAAAAGAGAAGAATTGAAAATGCCCTTTCACGTTACCAGAGCCTATGCAGTACCACTACTCCCACTTCTCTCTGATTACCAGCAGTCATTTTTTTAGCTTGCAAGGTGTATGAGCCATGGTAATTTCAGGAATGACCTACAGTAAAGCCCAAGCTTTTATTTTAGTTCTGCATCCAGTCCAGTTGCTGTCATGTTAAATAAGAGGAAGAATTCAGGTGGCTATGGTGGTTTCACCCCCACTGAGTAAATCTGAGAAGCTTTCTGGAGATACTGTCCCCAGTGTGCTGCTATTTGGGTAGCTGGATCATGCCTTTTTCCTTTTTTTCTTCTTTTTGTCTTTTAACTCTCATAGCATGAACATTATTTTGCATTTATATCACCTTTGAAAAGAATATTGTGGTTGCTGTCACCAATTTCTCTGTGCAGACCACACTAGAGAAGGGCAGAGACTCCTCCAACGAAGATGACACTCCCATGAAAGGAAATAGGTATAAATAGATATAAAACTATGGTGACTTTCTTAGCTAACTGCTTGTCCTCACTTGAAAGGGAGAAAACAAAGTGCTTGAATCCTAAAATCACATAATAAGGAGATACTAACTTTTTTCTCTATGTCTCAAAGCATAATAAGGGGCAGCTCAGAAAGCCTCATAAAGAAAACAGTCTTCACAAATTATATTAAACCTCCTTGAACTAGAGCAGGTAAATTGTGTGCTTATACAAAGATGACTTTGTGTTTTCAGATCCCCGGAAAATGTGGACACCATATGACAGGACAGGCAGTACAAGCACGAGATTGTTGGAGAGCCAGACTAGAAAGCAGAGCTAAGGATGGTGCACAGAGCAGCAGTCCATAAATCCTGTATCCCTGACTGCTCTAGTTGTCTCATTTCGCTGGCACTGCGCTATCATTACACATTTAATGATGGCTGCTTGTGAGCTGCTTACCAATCATATCCACACACACCTGCTCAGACATTCCTGACAGCTCCCAATGTATTATTGACAGAAGCAAAATGGATCTTTTCCTGTTGGACACATGTTTTGCTCTTGGCTCTGATCTTCTGCAACAAAGGAAAGGGGCAGAAATGGTGTTTCAGCTAAAGCCAAGTGAAATTAATTGAAGCTGGGGACACAAACTGGCATTTCCTAAAATCTGGAAGCTTCCAATCAACACAAAAATTTTGTCTTCTAGTTCCTCCTTATGGCTCTTGCTTTGTCTTTGAAAGGGAAGGTTTGGGAAAACCTGACATTTCCAAAGAAAGGTTTTGATGGGCTCAGGAGCACAAGGTGGGATCAGACCTTGGCTCTGTCTGCCTTGGCTCACCTCTGTCTTTCTCTGTGTTGCAGCAGTTGCAAATGGGTTCAGTTCTTGTGACCCAGTGACATGCACTGATCACAAAATGAGTACAATAGTGGCTCTTAGCTACTGAAAACACAAGATAAATTTTAGACACTCTTTCTCTCTCCTGAGCAGAAGGACTCTGCTTCCTCCCATGATGAAATTAGGGAGGAAAGGTTAACTTCAGACTTTCAAAAATCAGACTTTTCCTTGCGTTTCTTAGAAGATACAGGGCTGACTTTGGGCTCCTCATTCTGATCTTTAGGGGCTTTTTCCCTTAACGTTGCTCATCAGTGGAAATCTTACAGTGGATTTTGAATTTTGATGAATGTTTGGTGCCTTGTGCTTCTTTTGAAATAAAAAATGATTAATATAGAAATGATTATACATTCCTAACTTGCAGAATATTCTATCTTGGCCTCTTATTCCTCTCCTCAGTGAGACTTCTCACCCTCAGAAGAGGGAATTGCAACCCATCCATGTGGTCTCAGTGTCTTCCCTTCAGCATTCTTTGGATTTCATCTTGGTGACAACAAAATGAAAGGAAATGCACGGAGCAGTGGAGCAGTGGTTGTTTTTATAACCCAACCTGACAGAAGCTTGAGCAAAGCTGTATTTCTGTCATGTATTTGTCTGGCACTTATTTGCCCATGAAATTCCTGCCCAGGTTTATGACAATAGATCTGTGTGTGACAGTTTGGGCAATATTATTGTGTTGGCTTGTTTCTCTTGAGATGATTTCAAACTCAATGGGCAACCGAGAGAGGGAAATGCAGTGATTGCACCCATGGGCTGGAGAGCAGGGCTCTGCCACTTTGGCAGTTTACAGTAATTCAGTGGTGTTTATGACGATAAAAAAGCAATTTGGTGAAAGTGAGGTAAAGCAGCCAATACAGAGCAAGATAAAACTGCAGTTAATTCAACCATCAGGAAACTGACCACTGAAAAATGTTCCTGATATGTCATTTTGAGTCAGTCCAGGTTGTGATTTTACTCAATCCACTCCTTGTTTAAATTTCAGTGCTAAAAAGACCATTTGTCAGAGTGTCACTCAAACAAACTATGCAACAGATACAAAGCAACCACAGTACAGTGCTGTGGTGGAGCAGGACACAGAGGCCCTTGCCAGTAAAGTTTTTCTTACACTGTTTGTATTTCATCAACCTTTCCAAAAGATAAAGATGTGATGTTGGTGGGAAACAAAATCCAGTAGTCCAGTGGTGTTTATCAACTGCTTAGAGCCAGAATTGTATGAGAAGTCAAACTGAAAGTGAGTAAAGACAATAAACAGAGTGATAGATGTACTGGCACCTATTTGCATGTTATTTCAAGTCGTTGACAGGCTGGGATATGGCCCGTGCATACACAAATGTGCTTTTGCCCTCACGTTTTTGCCAGGCATTCTCTCTGCAAGCAGCAGAGTAACTCTGGTGCCTACATTCAACAGCTAAAAAAGCAGCTCATGAGAATGCTGTACCAAAATGCTGCCCACAGGCCTTCCTGCTTTCCCTAATCATCAGCAAATAGGGAACGTCGATTGAAAAATTTCCAGTAGATTTTATCATCAAGCAAATGGTCCTGTTTTAGACAAGAAATTGAATGGCACTACACCAAACTGTGCTTTAAAAACACATCTTCAAGACCAAATTCTGAGGGGTTTTCCACTTTACAGGTATTCACATTACCACCACTAAAACTATAGCATAAACATTCACCACTGTGCAGTGTTTCAAAACATGATTCATAACTAACATGAAAAAAGTGATGGTTTTGGAAGACAAGGCCATGTAAAGTGTAACAAGACAGAATCTTCTCTATTTCTCCACCAGCTAAAGACTGAACTGGCAGAGAAATAACTTTCTGTTACTGGTATTGGATATTTGATGTTCTGAGAAGAGAGAAAAAAATGTGTTATGATGTCAGGTAATTTCTCAGCAGAGAGGAGGAGGACAGCTAAAATCTGGGCTGTAAGTCTGTCAGGTTTCTGGAATTTAAATCAAGTAACTCTGGTGCTATTACAGGTAATATGGTTATTAGTAAAAAGGCTCCCTTAAACTGTAGACCAAGAGTGGAATTCTCCCATTGCTTCATAAGCACACTCAGATCATGAGTGCCAATTTGTATCCTCCTTGCTCAGGAGGAGAAGCTGCTCTGGTGACAAATGGAAAAAGTTCCTTTTCCACTTTTTTAAGGACACACATCTCCTTGTACACGCTGCTACAAAGCTGCTCAGCAATAGCCTTTGGATTTAAACTTCCCCTTTAATTTTCGTGTTCCTCTGGTTTTGCATCTGCTGACTGCATCAAGGAGGGAGGGCATCAGGGAAGGGTTGGTTTGGGGGGTGTTTTTTTAAAGCACAGAATGGAACCCAACTGAACAAAGCCATTTCAAAGATAGCTGCTGCTTGAAATGTGAAATCAACCTAGCAGATTCCTAAGAGACCAATTTAGGATGATCTGAGTGAGAGCTGCTGCAGAAATTCAAAACCACTAGCCTAGATTCCTTCTAAAATTCCAGCTCTTGTATCAGCCACACAATGGAAAATCATCATGTTTTGTTATGGTGGGATTCATTTTGCTTCATTTTTGATGTCTAAACATCCAGGAGAACTCTCTCTGCAGCATCATAACACAGGTGGGAGCTAGACAGAATGAACTGCTCTGTGGGAATTCTGTGGGAGCCGTGGCAGTGCCCTGAGCTCACTGCTGACATGAGGCAGGTGGCTTCAATCCTTACTTTGGGTTAGAAACCTCTCTTCACACGATGTTTTCAGAGCTGAATCCTCCCCCTTGAGGTGCAACTGAGCTGCTTTTGCAGTGAATGACAGCTGGAGATGAATTTTAGGGCAAGTCCGCGCTGAAATCTTTTAATGATAGATTAATATTCTTTAGAGGCAGGACAGCATTTACCCTGTCAAGAGTCCTAATGTAAACAAAAATTGCCTGGCATAAAAAGTGGGAGTTTGCCATTGCTTTTTTTTCTGTTTTACCCAGGAAATGGGTGTAGGTTGTTCGGATACCCCTTCCTAGTAAATGTCTCTTCAGTGCAGGAGAATGGCACTGTCATTGGTGTGATGGGAAAGCCAGGAGCAAGCTCAGAGCAGGGGTTTTGACAAAATTGCAAAAGCAGTCTTCACATGATAGATATGAAATGGCATAAAAATGTCACCACCCTCTCTCACAAACACAAAGAAGAACCCAAAATCATTTTAGCCTGCAGCCAGGAGTTTGAAATGTGGATGGGGCCAGTCTGCACCAGAACACTTTTCAATTTTTTTTTGTTTTGGTCCCAGTATCTCTTTCTCTCTTCTGTGCATGGAGGTGCTTCACTTCACAGAGGGGCTGCAGTGACTCGTTGTTGTCGTTTACTAAATGTTTGCAAGATGAAATGCAATGTGTGAGAAAGACCTGGCACAGACAGGCTTGGGTCTGCGAGCTGGGATTGTCTGTGTTCTTCTGAGAAGAGCAAACCCCCTTTGATATCAGAAATCACTTGTTATGAATTACTACTTTTTATTTCATTTATTTCATTTTATTGTATTGTATTGTGTTGTATTTTATAAAACGGTTCTAGAGTAACGTGGCAAGCACAACCCCTCCGTGTTCTCTGCTTCTCCTTAGTCCTCACACATCAAAGCAGCAGCCACGGGGAGACATCTGTCACTAGTTAATGTCATGGTTGTGGAGGTAGAACCTCCTCTTCTGTTTGGGCCAATGTGGGCAGCCCTTTGATGGATGTGTTCAGCCTTCATCCAGTTTGATCACCCCGTGCAGCCCCTTGTTCAGATCTGCGTGTGAACAAGAATGTCCTGACCTGAGATCCTTTTTAATACAGCAGGGATCCGTGATAGAAACCATCAAAGGAAACCTTTGATCTTTTGACTATCTCTTAGTCATCTGCTGCACAATGCAAATAATAATGAAAACAAAGCTAAGGAGCAGAGCAGCTACATTAAAGAATCAGGCTTGTTGCCGGCAACGAAGCTAATCACCAAGGTTTTATCCTAGCCTCAGACTCAAAGAGAAAGGGGGGGAGGGAAGAGAAAAAAGGGGAGGCAAAAAAAAGCTGTGCTCAGCAGTGAAACCTCTTTACTAAACTGAAATATTCCAGGAACATTGGTTATTTTATGTCAGAGGACTTAATGAGAGACACAAACAGCCACTTTTCACAGTAGAATTTAATAAATAATCCTTGTTCCGTGTCCTTTTCTTGGTCTAACTTGCACAGAAATATGTGTCAATTTACATCATAATTTATGTATCACTCAGTTAATCAAACTAAATGAGTACTACTGGAGTCTTCACTGCCTTTACTCTTTTTTGCCCTCCCCTTTCTCCCCCCTCCACCCACCCACCCACCCAACAGACCCTGAGGATGGAAAGCATCTGGATTCAGAAAGAGAATATATCATTCTAGGAAAACAGTATCTCAGAAATGAGAATCTCTTTACTGTAATCTCATTTGGTTTTGCAGTGTTTTCTGAGACCCCTAAAACCTCAAACAAATGTGTGTGAGAGTTGAGGCCTGAAGAAGTTTGTGTGTGTGTTTTTCTTCCTGCTTGTGATTTTGGGAATATACTGAGGGATTCTTTCAAGCTCTAATGCCAGGCATGTCTGTTTATAGACTTTCTTTCTCTTATTTTCCTCTTGCACATTTAGGTGAAATGTTGATCAGAAAAAAAGTGCCTTGATGTTTTAAATTATTTATTAAGTGAACAGAAACGGAAAGAAACACCAGCAGTTTTCCTCTTCTGTCCCCTTATTGGTATCTCTGAGCTCTGCTCAAGATGTCAAACTCTCAGAGGCTGAAAGTGTTGTACAATTTGTGCATCTCATCTGCAGGGCCAAAATGGCTGAACCTGCCCAGTGGGCCAAAGAAATAAGTTACAGCTGTCAGGCAAAAATATCTCCATCACCTCTGTGATGATTAACCCAGATATTTGATCCCTTGTAAAGAAGGAGATTTCATGGGTAAAGAGGCCAGATTAATTCAGAATATCAACTTCAGTGGACAGATATTATTAGTTAAAGTCACAACCTTCATTTCAGTTATTCTGAGCTGGAGAGTTGCAAGGATAAACTGTGATCTGGGGCCACAAACACATTTAATGTTGACGTAAAGAAACTTTCAAAGGAAGCCAAAGATAGAGTGTTTGCAGTGATGCAGACAGGTTTGCATCAGGGAAAGAAACCAGTTTTTGGGAGGTAAAATTGCTGTAGGTCAGAGCAAAAGAGAAAACTTCTGAATAGAAATTTAAGAACAACATCTAAGAATAGAGATAGCAAATGATGCAGCAGGTTAGGCCAGGAGGAGAGCAGGAGCAAACAGCCTCAAACAAACAGAAGAACACGCTGGCCAAAAAGCTTGCCTGGATTTTTCAAAAGTCTCTCTCTCCATCTTAACAAACCAAATGTCCTCCATAAAAACCCTGCTCCGCAGGAAAATATGTTATCACCCCTGATCTGAACTGGCTGATGTTGCCAGGTTCCTGCAGAGAAACTCCTGTGCCAGGGTGTGAGCCCAGGGATTTGTTTCCCTGCTGGAGTTTCACATCAGGCAGCAGTGCTCCCCCAGACTGACCTCCCAGAAGGACTCCTGGGCTCTGAGCAAATCTGAACACCCTTCAGCCAGAGGGAGGATCCCTGGAGAGCAGGAGCTGGGGAGGAGAAGGAAGATGTAGGAGCAAAAAGCTGTTAAAAATACCCAGGGCTCTATCACGCTCAGGAAGCGGCGCAGCAGAGAGGAAGGCAAACGGAGCTGTCAGAAAAGGAGCTCTGAACCCTGGATTTGTCAGACCTTTCCTGACACTGAAGAAGACAAGGGAGGGACAGTACCTACGATTTTCTGCTCAGATACTCAGCACAGCACAGATAACAGGCACGTGGGCACTCAGAAGAGCTTTTTGGCCACTGTTGCTCCACATTAGCATCAAAGCACAGCAGCCCTTTCACCTGCTGGTTTTTTCCAAACTAGTCCTGGGGCAGGATTAGAAACTACCATGGAAAAATAGCCTTGGTAGATGCAATTTCGCAAAGGAGTGTCCTTTAAATTATTGTTTCCTTTCTTAGAGGGTACAAGGGAGACTTTAGGTGACAGAGAAATAACTCTTGGGTTTGCTGGATTTCTTGGTGCAAGTGTGTGGGAAGGGACACAGCAAGTTCACTCCATGGATGGACCTAGGCAGACACTTAAAGTGGAGGTGTTCTGAATTTTTATGGTGGCACATCTACAAAAGTCAGAGCAGTTCAGAGGGGTTGACAACATCATCATTTTTCTTAACTGTAGCTGAGTTGGGAGACCTTCAAAAGACTTATTGTTGTACCACCTCTGAACCCTCAGACTGTATCCAGTAGGCTTTAGGTTGGTTTTCTTTTCATTTAGGATCGCCTTCCTGATTTTGTTTTCCTGTCTTTTTTTAGCACTGGAGTTTTTCAGTCATTATTGGCAAGGGAGTGGAAATTTTACTTAAATATGTCTTTAGTGGTATTTGAAAGGAAAAAAGTAAAGATATTTTAAAAGTCCTGCTTGAATAACAAATGATTTTCCTTTTCTTTTTTTTTAATTACCATCCATGAGCTTTGTGCTGTCTCTTGTTCCTTTCTTTCTGGACTTAGACTAAGAGATTTTTTTTGTGTTTACTTTTACTAGCTTTTGTGCCACTTTAATTTCTGTGTGTATTTTTAGCAAACCACCATCTGCACAATTAATGGAAAATCCCATTTTACAGAGGTTTTTAAAGTTATTGTTTCAATTGTGTTACAACACAAAGATAGCCCCTGTCCCAGAGAGCTTTCCAGTGGGAGACTTAAACAAAATGCAGCTTCTAACTAAACAGGCTCTGAATCCTTCACAAAAATAAAACATTGCCTGTCAGGAATAATATATAGGACTCTTTAATATGAAAAATTGCAAATCTTCAACTGACCACATATCCTGCAGGAGTAATTATGTCATTTCAGAAGAAAATAAAACAGCCATGTTTTGTCAAATATAAGCCATTTCACACACTATCAATTTTACAGATATAAATACCTAGGGGCATACACAAACCCTGTGATCACCAATGGCAAATTGCCAAGTGAGGACAGATTCATTAAACATTAGAAGTATCAGGCACCCACCCAAACCCATAAATTAAAATTTTAAGCCTTGAATGTTATGCCACTGCATACAAGTTAAATATGTTTGGAGACATTTTTATGCAGCCTAATTAGAGCTGGATGGAAATCCCAGTTAAAGTATGATGTAGCTCTTCCTTAGCGTAGTTCTCTTGGCTAAATCCAGCCCTAAAAGAGTCGTATTCCTTTCTGCAACTTGCTGCAGAAAAGAAGCTGGTGGTAAATCGAGTCCAGAGGACATTGGGGAACTGCTGGGACTGGATGGTAAAACCAGCCTGGTTTGTTTAGGTGGGACTGCAAGCAAACCTCTGTGATCTGCAGGCAGAAAGAGTGAGTCCTTAGTCAATATTCTCAATAGTAGTGACTAAACTGCTTTGAAACAGCTGCCATCACCAGATGAAACCATCAGCAGGCTTCTGCAGCTCCTGTTTGAGCAGCCAAACTCTCTGTTTCCAGTTTTTAAGAGCAATGTGCATCTCAGCAACCAGATACAATTAAAGCTGGAGTTTAAACAGCGCAGCAAGCCCGGGCCTCCTCTCCTCATCTTGTCCCCAGGCTACACCCACCCACAGCAGTGGCCAGGGCAGACCTTTGTGCACTGGACATGGCAAAGAGAACAGCCTGAGACAGGAGCTGCTGAATTTGCCAGCCAAGCAAAGATTTGCTCTGTAGTCATGGGGGCACTGGGGAGCTGAAGATGAAAATCCATCATGGGCTCTTGCTCTCTTGCAGAGGGACATGTTTGCTTTCCCCTCAGCTGAGCTCCTACTTGGCATTCCATCTGTCTCCAGATTTCTCACTCATGCTCAGCTGGCACTTTGCTGGGTACCACTGCACAAGGAGCTTGCAGAGGGGGGCTCTCAGTTGTGGTCTTTTTCTCCCTTTAATGGGGAGATTGGTGTAACTGTCAAAGATTCCCTATTGTTGTGTCAAATCACTCCTTAGCTTTAAAACTACAGCAATATACACATTTTTCTTTCTGTTTTTTAATAAAATTTAATCCAAATATTACCTTCTGTCCAAAGGATCTCAGTACACTATAATTCAGGCATTGAAAATAAAAATTGCTCTCTATAATTTTGAAATGCTAAGATTGAAATATTTAGAAATATAAGACAGAGATTCTTCATAATATTTTTTTCCACAAGAAGGCTTCCCCTTGTTTATAGCTAAGAGGCAACTATGCAGTTATGCAAACCAGAGCACAGGCAGTGATGGGGATAAAGGCAGACCAAACAGATCTGTCATGGTTCAGCTGTGGAGTGCTGATTCCCTGCTCCCCAAATCCCAGCTATCCCCAGAGGAAGGTTCCTAGTCCAGAGCTGATGAAGGAGCCAGTGCCAGTGCAGGTGGGAAGCTGGAGAACAGCATGACCAAGCTTCTGCACCAGGGCTGGGACTAAACCCAGGGGCCTCCCTCGGCTTCTCTTCTCCTTTCCTGGTAAACTTGAACCTAACAGAGCAACTGTTGGGTGGCAATAACTTTTTAGAAGCTACAAATGGTCTGAGCAATCCAGCAATGAGTGAAGTGCTCTTTTGGTCAAGTCACAGAAGGGAAAGACAGTTATAAACTAATGAAATTGCAGCAATTATGGTTTTCATCCTGATTCCCTTTTTAGAGATAATGATGAAAGGCTCTGGAGGTAGAGGACTGAAGGACACAGGATGAATAATTGATTGTAAAGCATATGCAGAAGTAGGAAACAGCAACAAAAAATCTCCACTGACTGTGGCAAAGATCCTGCAGGGAATGCTGATTGTGGGTCATTTCTGTGAAGGACTGGATGTTAGTGCCTTTCATGGTAAATTAAGGTTGGGTTACTTGGCATTAGCTCTGTTTGAAGTTCAAACAAAAGATAAAGGTCCCTTCAAAAATATCACAAGGAATTTTTTTTTCATGTCTTGTTTTGGGTTTTTTTATCAAATTAATAATGCTCATGTACTCCCCATTTGCCCTGCAGCTAAGATTCATGAGTGTGTATATGCATAAATGAGAGATACAGGCTCTCCAAATTTACCACAAAAATTAAAACAGGAAAGCAGATGGCAGTCTGTTATTCCATCTGTATTTCACTTAATCAGCTCCTCTTATCAGAAACACTGCTTAGGGAATCAGTGGTTTTTGTTTGTCCTTTGCAAACCAGAGACACACAGGCTGCTTTTTTGCAAATGTCCTGCTGGCTCACACAGGCAATATCCACCTCTATGTGAGAAAAGTGAAAGAAATTAAGGTTACCTGAAAGCACTGAGCATATATTAGCTAGGTTTAACAGAAAAGCTTTGCCTCAAGGTAAGTCTGGAGCATTAATTTTCCTCATTGAGCTATTGTAAGGAAAAAAGGANATGGAAGGAAGGAAGGAAGGAAGGAAGGAAGGAAGGAAGGAAGGAAGGAAGGAAGGAAGATTGGCAGGCTGGACACTGTCACAGCAGATTTGTGGAGTTAATTTACCTATTTTTTCAGGCATATATTTTAATAAGATTTAATGAGCTCCTGAAAAGAGGACTGCTGCTTTTTTTCAGCTGATGGCAGTAAGATGAAAACAAGAGGCTTTTTTAAATGATGTTAACTTGCTATTAACTTTAAAAGTTAATAGCGCTCCTATGAATCTGTGTTGGCAGCACCTGGAACAAGCAGGTGGAAATTCCACTGAGATAATTGGCAAACCAGGGGAAGAACAAAATAATAAAGTCTTATTTTAAAGATCTGGATACAGCATCAGTCCTTCTGGCAAAAATGTCTTTCAAAAGCAGTAGAAGTCCTGTCTGCAATGAAAAGGAAAAAAAAATACTTTGAGGAAAATCTAGGACTAGTAAAATCTTCCTTTTTCTTTCTCCTAGCATTCATAAATCTTTAAATCAGGGTTCAGGCGATGTGCTGGGTATAGTAGTTTGGAGTACTAGAGGAAGCAATAGGAGAATAGAGGGTATGATCAAAGGTTTTAGAGAAATGGCCTACAAAGAAAAGTGACTCATCTCTGGTAATTTAGTCTGAAAAAGGAAGACTGAAGGAGGAGCATGATCCCACAAGTACATAAAAGACAGTGAAAAGGAGGGAAGGGATGCTCTGTGCTCCATTTGCATGGTAGATAAGATAAACTGGAGCAGAAATAGGCAGTTAAAGTACCCTTCACTTTCTAAAGGCACAGAAAAATGAAGACCTGAATTAGATTACCTGGTGAGCTTTAGAGACCTCTAAGAATAGGCTTGGAAAGCATGTACCAGGTAGGACAGGGATACAGGGGACCTGCCCTGGGCAAAGGATGAGCTGGATGACCTGCCACGGGTTTTGTTCCCTGATTCCTGGCCCCCTGCCTCCAGCCTGGAGGGGCTATGACAGAGCAAAGACCCCTCCAGCCCGCCAAGGGCTGGTAGAGATGTACCTGACAGGAGGAGGTGTGTCACCAGGCAGGCTCTGGCTTCTCTGAGCTGGTAGAAACCCGACAAGAGTCAGCCTAAAACACCAAAAAAAAGAGGCTGAAAGTAGAAAAATTCAGCTGACTGTCTGTAGGGTGAGATGCCAGATCTAGAGGTTGGGCAAAGCTTTGTGCTGTCTCTTTCAGACTGCCTTATCTTCATCTTTCAGTTTGCTCTCCCTGCCTCTTTTATCCCTTAGGATAAATTAATTTTGACTGTTTTTGTGAACAAATAAAGATCAGTGTCTTGCGGTTTTCATAACGAATCGCTTTGTGGTATGCCTTTGTCTGCACATCACAAATTCCAGTAGATAAGAAAACTGAATAAATATTTCATGTAAAAAAAAATACCACAGAAAAGAGCTAATTAGCTGGATTGATATAAGTTGTTCTGTGACCTGTGAAAGTATGTTAGTCATAATGCTGTTCTTTATAAACACCATGCAAACTCACTCAGACATGCTGGCAAGCTACGAAAGGGCAATGCAAACAGCAAGGAGCACCCAAGGTATTACCAAATGAGAAGTCAGAAGAAAGACTTTTTTGTCTTTAAGTAGTCCCTATCTAACTGGGTTCTCCCAAAAGCTGCTGACAACACTATAACCAGGGTGGGTGAGGAGCCTCCTGGAGTTATGAAACTGGAGTGGTGTGATTTGCTCTGCAGAGGGTGGAGTAAGAATGAGGGCAAGGCTTGAGGTGTAGTTTTCAGATGGTGCACTTGAGGTCATGGACTGACTGGCTCCAGTCAGATTATTGCCCTGCTGTCTGCAGACAAGCCTCTTAATGGTACACCCCGCCTTTAGAAAGCGCACAGAGGAAAAACAGTGCATCCACAGCATGATGGGGAAGATTCAGCAGCTCCCCTTAGCAGAGAGGACTCAGCAGTTTGGTCTCAGAATATAATTCTTTACTGAGGTCATAAAAAGTAGGGCTTTACTGTAAGTGAGATGGGAAGAGTGGTAATGTGTTTTCAGAGCAGAGAGGAGGGGTGAGTAAAGATTCCCTGCAGAACATCTCTGTGAGTGTGCCTGCACATTTGTATATTTTCCCCTTCATTTAGCAACCAGCAAAGTCAGGCTGTGCACAACATTTCCATCCTGGAAACCTCCTTTTAAGGCTTCTTGGAGCTCCTTCTTTCCTCCTCCCGGGAAGGGAGCCCTCGAGGCAGAGCAGTGGGCAGGGACAAACTGCATTCCCGTGGAAGGTGTGGTGGCTTTGCCTCTGTGGCACCCACTGTCACCATCCTCTCCTGGGGAGAGACCAGCATCAGTGTCCCAAATTTGAAAGGAAGCAAAATAAGCCATCATCTTTGCTATCTCAAGCCACAAGACCCCATTAATGAGAATGTTCCTGTCCATGTTTTCAGAAGTGTAACTCTGGCTCTGGCAGAGTTGGACTCACTTTCTCCTCTACAGTTTGACAGATTCCATAAGTGCAGTGGGCTAATTGCAACCACAAGGCTCCTTCAGCCTTCTCCACTGCTGCATGATATCCCCAGCTTCTCATTTCTACAAAAGCTATTATTTTACTGTGCATTTTAAAGTAGTTTAAGTAAATTGGTGATGTCTTGAGGTTGTAATGGATTGGAAGTCCTGTGTTTGTTGTCAGAGTGAGTGATGGGGGAACATCATGTGCCAATATTAAATGTGGTTTCTGGATATCATCTGCTTTAAAACGCTTGCACGTGCATGTATGCAAGTGCACACAGAAGAAAACTCTTTAAAACTTTCAGACTGGTGCTTCCCCTCTTTAATTCAGTCAAACCTGGATCTCAGCCTGAAGCTGCTCTTCTGGAAATGCTACTGCAATCACCTCAAATTTGGAATTCAGACTTACTAGGGACACAGAGTTAATGTTGGAAAGAAATTTCTGAGCAAATCTAGGCTCTGATTTTTAAATCCATCTTATATCTCTGGGCAGTAGACTCTTCCTAATTTTTTTCAGGAAAGACACACCTTAGGGTTCTTGGAAAGTCCTGGCTGAGAGTGCTTGTGCAATAACCTGCAGAAGGCTATAAAACTGTGCCTTGGCCCTGTCACATGTTTTGTTTCTGTTTGAATTTCCTCCATCCCTGTATTCCTACAATTTCACCCTGCCTTTCGAGCACATGCAAGAAAATCCAAAAAAACAAACCCAAACCTTAAAACATGGCATTGCTCCAAGAAAAGCAGTGATTAGGCTTTGAGGGGCAGTAGGCTCCAGAGGGCAGGGTTTGTTTTCAATTTAATTTGATATTCACGTTCACCAGCCCTCAGAGCTTCCCCCAAAACACACCTTTGGGGGAAACACTCGTCAGCATTTCCCTGATTCAGGGAAGGGTTTAGCTTAATGCACAGAACAGTTTTCCACTCACCACTGGCTCTGGATAGTGCCATGTTTGAGAAGACACCTCACATCATTCCATGCCCATTAAAGAGTGTTAGTCAGATGAAAGTGAAGCCCAAAAAGCACCTTATTAATAACAGTAATTAACTAATTATTACAAATTAATACTGAATGATGCAATAAATAGATTTAATTACAGTCACAGTTAAATACAATGTCAGCACCTTTAAGTGGAACATGGCCAGCCCACAAGAGTTTTGAAATCACAAATTCCAGACCAAACTTTTTGCACCACTTACTTCAGATGCCTTTTTGGGGGTGACCCCAGCTCAAGAGGAAGTAGTGCAGAGCACTTTTTTTGCAGAACAAGGATGCCCTGGACTTTTTAAGCCAGGCACATGTATTGTATCCTGAATTTCCCATTACAAAATGAGAGGTCACCAGTTCATCTCTGGGAACCCCGGCCTACTGGACTGAGAGTGTGTGTTGTTGGTTGTTTTAAACAGACACAGACATGTTGAGAGTTGTCTTTTTAAGTCTGTAGGACACATCCATCCCGTTTTAAGCAGCTGCAAAGTTGCAAAGAATGAGTGCCTGTGTTTGGTAGGTAAAAAACTCTGCCTGTGGTTAATTCATGCCTCAGAGCTGAAAGCTCTGAAAGTGCTGGGTGGATCGTTGTGGTTTTTCAAAATTAAGGTGTTTCATTCCCTATAGTTTCTCCTTCTTTGTGTGTCATCACTTTCAAAGCTTTTATGGCAGGCTTAAATTTAGAGTCCTTGTGGCTTTGTTGGGGCACCACCTTTGCCCTATGTGGTCACAATTCCATGCTTCCTGCCTCAAAAAGACAGTGCCAAGATGGGTGGGGAACTTTTCGGTGAGGTAACCAAGGATGGGCAAAATAGCATCACATATGATTTCTTTTCCAGCTTCAGGGCAAGTACATCAGCAGGAATGTGCTTGGGTAGGTCACTTCATTCAGAAAGAATGGGCCAGAGTTAAGGGAAGGCAGATGGGTTTCATGGTCCCAGGGCTGGAGGGGAAGTCAGGGATATATATGGGGGGATGAGTATATTGAGAGAGAGAGATATAAAACACTGATTATTTCCTGAGAGCTTTAATTACACTGTCTGACCTGTAATCATATTTACAGGCCACCAACTTTTCCCAACCCTGGTGTCTAAAGTCAGCTTTCTAATTTTACAGCAAGGTTGGTAAAGGGAGAAGGCCTGGACTTTTGATAAATCAGCAGGAACTTCTGCCTGGTCAGCCCTTCAGGAAAACAAAGCATTTCTGCAGGCAGACAGCTCTGATTACTTACTTTAGGAATCCAGCTTTTTGAAGAAGAGTCTCTAGCTCACCTGTAGACAGTTTGTCAGTGCACAGAGCACATTTCTATGTGAGCCTAGCCCTGAAAAGAAGTTTCCTAGTAAAGGATTAAGGAGGTAACTGCTCTGTGAAGCTGCAAACCACTTCTCAACTGCAATGATCCTAGGACTTCTTTCATGGCCTTGAACAGTTTCCACTTAAACTGCAAAATACTCTTTTTGTAATGGTTGTTTGGTGCTTCCTTAAATGCTGGATTTCACAGAGTGAGAGCCTCAATAGTACCTGTGAGAAGACTTTTTTTCTTTGAGTTTCTTTGGAGTATCATCTCTTCCTGTACTTCCAGCCTTAGAAATGCCAGGATCTTCCAGCATGGTCAGCATTGTCTTTGCTCACACAGCCTCTGCAAGAGCAGGATTGGCACTGTGAAGTCTTTAACTGCTAAAAGGGAAAGCAGAGTTCTCCTCTAAACTGATCCATTCAAATATCCATTTGTTGTAGGGTTTTTGGGTTTGTTTTGGCTGGGGGGTTTTGTGGTTTGTTTGTTTGCTTTTACAGGATTTCCAAAATAAGCAAAGAAAAAAATGTCATTGGAAAGGGCCTGTGTTCTAAAATGGCCCCTTACACTGTTTTAATGTCAGTGGTTTTCCAGTTGCTGCATAGGACAGGAGAGTCCCATCTCCCTTTTAAAGGAATAAATGGGAAATGTTTTTTACATAAAAGCCTGAAAAGAGATTTGTATTATTGCTGCTTTTGGAAAGAAATCTCTGCCTTCATCAGTCATGCAAAACTATGGGAGGAAAGGGGGTTTTCCCACATCAGGTTCTGTCCACAGCACAAATTAACTCAGTGAATAACAGAAGGAAGAAGCACAGTATTTTCTTTCTAGATGCAATTACCTTGTTGGCTTGAGTTCAACTCAGGGAGCATATTATTAATAAAACCTTGCCATGAATACCAGGCAGGTGTCCTAATCTGATACAATTGGAACCTGGAGAGAGAGGCTGCACTGAAGTGATTCAGTGGTAAATAAGGTAAAAAGTAGAATAAAATATACAACAGATATAAGGCAAGCCCAGTGTCTCAGGCTTAGAGATCCCACATATAAAATTATAATTTATTGTTAATAAAAACATATTAATCTCATCTCTGGATCTCTCTCTTGCTTTTCTTCTGTGTTCTGTGGCAAGTCCTTTTTTGTTGGACTCTTTGCCCCCTACTGAAGGTCTCCTCAAACTCAGAGGTAAAAAAACCCCCAGCCTGTAAACCTGTTTAATATTCACTTTTAGGTTAAGAGGAAGCTAATGTTTAATAAAAACTGCTTCTGGATGATGCTTATTTCTCTTGAGATTTCCACATAGACCAGCTCATCTAAAAAAATATAGTGAAAAGCTACTATCAAATGGCAAATGAAGCTCAAGCTATGTAGGAAGAAAAATTAAAATTCCAGTATCAAGCTTTTAAAAGCAGTCAGGTGTTTTGAGCATGTTTTTTTTTAATGGTTCTGCTCAAGACTTCCTATATGCACCTAATTTCCAGCACCTGCAAGTCACCCTATCCCCACTCACAGAAAATGGCCAAACACAACACAGATCTCTTTTTAAAATCAAGTACACAGGCGTCTAAATTACTTTGAAGGCTCTGGCCATAATTTCCAGCATTTTATTTTATTTGTTTCTGCTCTTTTCCTGTTTACTTAGACTGCAAGACTTTGAAGAAAATATCATTTTGTCCTTTTTGCTTTATCCAGTTCCCTGCACAATGATAGTTAATGAACAAAACATGCAGACAAAGGAATTAATTCCATTTAAAACATGCTGAATATTTGAGACTCAAGATATGTTTAATGGGGTTATGGAGGAGCATGTTTTACAATGCACCTGGGTTCAGCTGCAAAATAAGAAAACAAGGGCCATATTGAGATTCATTTTGTGGCTCTGATCCGTGCTCCTTTCATTAAAGCTCCTTCCCTCCCCAGCCATCTCTCACAGGAGCAGGAGACAGGACAACCTGGACAATTACAGAATAGCAAAATCCAAAGGGATTTTGGGAGACAGAGGGAAGAATAAACAGACAAAAATGTCAGGTTCTGCCAAGAAAGCACCTGGAACAAATGCATTTCTCTATTATTGTGTTGCCTGGAATTTAGTAGTGGCATTTCCTGAGGAACAGGTTTGAAATGAGCTTAATCACCACCAAGTGATACTTGCTAATTTTGAAAAGGCAGATAATTATTGGGCATTTCCATGGGCTGATGAAGGGGTGTGGGTTTGGAGGGGTTTGGGGTTTCTTCCATCGTAGAAAAGAGTGAGGGAAGGCTTGTGAGCCAGATGTTTCTTCTCAGATTACAGCAACCTGTTGATGTTACTGTCCCTGACCAGAATGGGGCTGGGCTGTCTCAGCACTGGGTGATGCCTCTGATTTACAGCACCACTGTGCCAAATCTTTGTACAGCAGTGCTCTAGCTGATCTCAGGCAGGCCCAGGCTCCCCCTGCCATGGTGAATATCTGCAGCAGCGACCATGAGAGGTGCTCAAAGTTCTCTCTGTGCTAAGAGAAAACTCTTTTAGAAAACACTTGGGCTCTGCTGCCCCAGAGTAGTCCAGCACCTCAGGCTTTTGCCAGCCTGGATTGCAGAAATCTCAGTTGGGGGCTGCAGTAAATGGCATTGAATGGAGCACCAAATGCAGGGTAACTGCAGCAGCTCAAAGTCTGTATTTCAGAGCAGTTTGTTGCTCACATGTTACAGCCTGAAAGGAGGAACTACACAAACAAGCAGGGGAAAAAAACAATCAACAGAGCACCTACAAGCAAGGCAGTCTGGTTTTCTTTGTTCTTTACATCACTGCCCTTCTAATGTGTGTCTGAAGAGAAGGACATTCCAGCTGCTCACTGCTGATGTTCATATACAGAGCTACCATTCCAGATGCTGGAAACCCATCAATTGGTCTGCATTGTCATTTGGTCTCTGCTTATCTTTTAAGCTACAGCCAGACCTTCAGAAGTCACCCAAGAGCTGGCACCTCCCGCTTGCTGTCAGCATTTGCAGTGAGCATTTACTCAAATGCTCACACTGGATTTGCACTTCTTAAGACATTCAGTTTTCATGGCTGCTTGGTGGTGGTCTGGGGAGTGTGGCTGGTGCTGGGTCTGTGTCCAGTGCTCTGACTGGAGGTAGCTTGGAAATTCAGAAGCAGACTTTTCCCAGGCCAAACCTTTTTATGGACACTTGTTTTATCTTGTCAGTGCTTGTCCACATGGTATGCTATTTATGAAGCGTTAAGATAAAATCAAGCCTATAAACATATATTTCACTTGTAGGAGTGGTTTATTTTCCATGAATACATTCACACAGGCAATCTGGCTAAAGAGAGCCAGTTGTACACAACTAACCAGTGTTTAAGCAACAGCTTTGCTTTATTTCATAACTTCAGAGGAAAACAGCTGAGTTATCAGCTCTGAGGGGAGAAAAGACATCTACCTTTTTTCTGCAATATAACTAATATTTTTTTATTAATATTATTTTTTCTTGCTGCAGGTTAGAAATTATTGCCCAGATTTTTAAATCTCTATGTTGTCTTATTTTGAGGAACATAAGCCATTTATTTAACTACAGGATATCCCTAAGGGGACGAGAATCATCCAGACTTTTTAGTACAGACCAGACTTTATTAATAAGGATTGCAGCAGACCAGTTACTGGACAGAAGAAAAGGCAAAAATAGAAATAGTTGGGTTCTTTCTGCCTCTGAATAAAAGGCATATACTTATCCATGGAATTAGGAGACTGCCTGTAGGAACCTACTTTAATGGGGGAAAATGTGTCTAAATTTTTGCAGGTGTGGATCTCCTTGAGGAATTTAGACATCATTAGAAGTGACTGATTTATTCATAGGAATTGTTTTTCTTATCAAGTTTCTTATCAACATGTTGATGTCACTGATTGCCTGAAGTTCATATTCATCCATACAGACTGGGTTTTTTTCTAGGAAGGAAAAGGAGTTTATCTTTAAAGATAAGAGAGGGAAAGAGAGTTTACTGTTTTTCTTTGTGATGAATCAGTTTAATTATGCTCTGAAGGAACATGGGAAGGGTAGTTCTAGGTCAGATCAAAGGGTCAAAGAGGTCACTGACCTGTCCCCAAGCAGGGCCCAGTAACAGATGCCTGGAGGAGACAGTCAGTGCATGGCAAACAGGTAATGAAATCCCCCACAGCATTTTCCCAGCCTGCAGCAATATGTCCCACGGAATTTCCCAATACAAACTTTTAGAAGCAAAGCTCTTCCTGGACCTCTCTTCCACGTCTTTGTCAAATCACCTTTTGAACCTGTGCTGAATTTTGGCATCAAGGGTGAGTTGTTGCAATGAGTCCCACTCTGAGTGCCACTTGGAGTGCTCTTTCTGTGCTGCAAACACATCATTCCAGTTCATTTCCTTTCATTTTTCATTTCATCTCATTATTTAATTGCATTTCATGCCCCCTTGCTCTGGCATGGAGGGAGGCAGCGCCCAACCCTTCACAAAGGCAGCAGGTTGATGGGAAACCTATCCCAAACCTGCCAGTTCTTGCTCAGCCCTTCAAACACCATCCTGTTTTACGAAAGGAGTCCCCCAAACAGGCCTGTGTTTTCAAAGATGGCAAGGAGTCCTGCTGAGACCTGAGGTGCTCTGCATGGGGAGGCAGATCTGAGTGGGAATCCAGCCAGAGCCAGCCTTGGCTTAACAGCTTGAGCCAACCTAAAGGCTTGGAACACTCAGCTCCTTACAGGAATCTGGGCATCCATTTTATACCATTTTTCTGAAGACAACTATAAATGCCCTGGCAGAAATCCTTGCTTTCTTCTGTAAGGACAAGATCTCCCTGCCCTGTTCTCTGCTGTACTCCTCATTCTCCTGGTGCCTGTGATCTGTGTTACTCTCTGTTATTTTAAGACATCATTTGAAGACAAAGCATCATGTGAGCTTAGCCTAAGGACTACTGATGTTTTATTAACTCAGATGATCCATGAAAGCACCAAATTTTGACAAGAAAGCAGTAGCCAGGAGTTCCCACTCAGGCTGCAGTAGCAACAAAAAGTCAGATTTTCATAAAGGCACATTTTTAAGAGCTCTCTGAAGAGGCCAGAGGGTCACACATTGGCTCTACTCTTTCCAGTCCTCCATCTC
Organism: Polioptila caerulea; assembly: GCA_013397295.1. Classification (NCBI taxonomy): domain Eukaryota; kingdom Metazoa; phylum Chordata; class Aves; order Passeriformes; family Certhiidae; genus Polioptila; species Polioptila caerulea. The sequence continues at coordinate 253,595 of VYXF01002118.1, read as the reverse complement.
CATCTAAAGATAAAACCTGGGAGGTACAGAGCACCTCTGGAAACCCAGCTGCTTTCAGTTCCTTGATGAAGGCTCTGCTTTTGGATAGCCCATGGTTTTAACTGCTGAGCAGGTTTGGAGAAATGGCTGTTTGAACTCCTGAAGTTTCTACTAAAATAGTGAGAGCTAAGTATCCACAAAAATCTGTGTATGCATTTAAAGTCTTGAAAATTAAATAAATAACATGACTTTCAAGTATTACATGTTCTACAAGAACTACATCCTCAAATCTCACAAGGGTAATCTCTGCCTCAAAAGAGTTTTTCCTCTTTTGTGGTTCACCACATGGTTGCATGAACACAAGAAATGTGTGAGACCAAACGGGACTCAGTTCACCATGACATGAAATCTGCACCACTGGAGAGTCTGTGTGTTTGTCCCACTTTGAATTCCTCTATTTTAGGCATGGGTGAATAGAACAGTTCAAAGTTTTCCAAGAAAAGTTGTTCCTGCCCTCTCTGGTGATATGAACACTTTCCTGTTTTTCCTTTTTTGTTTTGAGTGGAAATAGTTATCATGGGATTACAGCAATCTTTTTCAGAGCTGCCTCACAGCCTGACTCCCAATGATTCTGTACTGACCAGCATTTCCAAGCTTCCCTGAGCTTTTTTTTCCCTGAACTTTTCCAAATGCAGTTCCCGGCTTTTTCCAGAAACTGTTATGGTTAGTTCATAAGTGCATGACCTACTACACTTCTTTTATTCTAATAGTTCAGTTCCTAATGTATGACAGTTTGATCCTTTGCTGCACTGGCAAAGTCCCAAATTCTCATCAAAAAGTTTGATGAATGCGTTCCTGTGCATTCCTATTATTGTGCCAAGACCATTCATGAAAATAATTGAAGAGATCAGTCCAAAAGCTAATCCTTTCACTACAGCACAGGAATGTTTTTGCTTCCACCTCCAACGTGGAAATCCCTGTTTTGCATTTGTGACAGAGACACATCTTTCTCTTGCCCCCAGCCCTGACAGCAGCGTACGACTTCCATGGCCCCACTGGAGGCACCCAAACTGACTCAGATTCCCTCAAAACAGATCAGACTGATGTTTTATACAGGCCAGATAACTTTTTCCCCATGGAAAACATTTGCTGATCAACTGGCTTTCCAGTCCAGTTCCCAGGTGAGAAACTGTCTTGGAAAAGTCTTTATGTGTCTGCCTTGAAAACCTCCACAGTGTCAGCCTGTCTGTCAGAGCTTGTTTAGCTCTTCTCTGCTCCTCCTCCTCCTTGTTTTTCAGGTGACTCCTTTCATCCATGCTCTGGGGACACGTTGTTAAAAGGTAATACCAAAGGTGTGGTGCTGCCACTGTCTGAAGAAAAGTGTTTTCTATCAGGTTATGTGCTATTCAGCCCTGAAGGTTTGTCCCATTCCAAGAAAACCAAAGACATCCAAACATCTCCATTTCTTAGTTTGTTAGTTTTACCTGAGTTTAAGGTGGTTGAGTCATAAGCATTCCAGCTAAGGTTACTTTTCTGAACAGTTTGTCATTTCCTCAAGTACCTTCCAAACCCAGTTCAAAGAACACATCTCCTTTTGCCTCCTCCACAGGAGTTGCAGTGAAAAAACCCTGTCAGGAACTTCTGGCCTCTCACATTATTGGTAGAATTTGTTCTCCAACATATTTCTTCAAAGTTACAGTAATGTACAATGCTCAGAAATGTTTCTGTCTGGATTGGCATTCCACAGATGTTTTTTCATACCAAAATACATCTGTAGCCTAATTTTTTTTTTTTTCCATTTGAAATAAGAGTAACCAGATAATCAGAGTTTTGTCTTTGTTTATCCATTTTCTCTCTGTGTGTTAATGTGCAGGATTAGTAATGTTTTTTATCATTAGACGTGTTTTTGGGGAACAGCAAAAACTGTGTTTGGCCACAACCCCCATTCCAGCCATGGTCAGACTGGTGTTTGTTTTTTCCTTCAGTGATGTCTTGCACCAGATGTTCCTGTTTCTTCATTTTAAGATACATCCTGTCCTTTCTGTACAAAGTTTCATTTCTCCTTCCCATTGAAGGAATCCGTCACTATCACCTGCCTGGCTGCTGTTCTCACCCTCGGGCTCAGTCCATCTATTCTCCCCTGTTCTTTCAGCTGCTGTTCTTTCAGCCCTTTATTCCAAGTCTTGGGAACCAGGACCAGGCTTGGAGACCACACAGGTCCCCTCCAGCCCTTGCCTCTTGAGTTATATAAAAAAAAGGTAAATTCATAGAGGTTTTCTTTTCCATTGTCACAGATGGTGAATTCCTCTTTCCTGTCCTCCTTTCCTCTATAGTATCTTAAGAAATCCAACATGAAAATAAGCTTTTTTGTGTCTCATAACCACAAGAATATTCCATCCAGATCTGAGTTGGTATTTACAGAGATCAAAAAGGGAAGTAGCAGTGTACTTGAATGAGTATAACTCATTATTTTAAAAAACCCTTCTTTGTAGAGTTACATTGACTTAAGATATAATCTTCTAGTTTGTTTGTAAATTATCTTTTCAGATCATTTGACAAAGCTGTGGTGGCGGCTGATTCTGTATAAAGGATTGCATAGCTTGTCTTTGCTTTTTTGGGGAAAGTCCTTCAGTTAATTAGACTGATCCTCAATAATTTAAGGAATGGACAGCCAAACCAGCTGCCATATATGCACCAATTTACCTTGTAATAGAAGCTTATCCCTTTAACTCTTAATGCTATATTGGGAATTTCAATGCACATCCCTGAAGGCCATTCAAATAGTCTTGGACTCTGGGAGCTATAGGAACACAGCTAAATCAATACTCATAGTCATTTTCAAATGGAATTATGTAGCAAATTTGGTATCTGCCGCTGGTGTCTCATTGATATGTGTCCTTAGTACTTTAATACATGGTTTTAACAGACTTTGTTATGAGTAAAACAGTAAAAGCTCATTTGGAGATCTGAGAAGGTTTTGGTGTCAAACCCCTTTGCCCTGATCTTCCTTGGAGACAAAAGATCTCTAATTCTTACTGGAAACTGCAGGTCTTCTGGCAACCCTTGTGGGTGGAACCTGTTAGAAAAATCCTCTGTCACAAAGGGAAGTTACAGTGGCCTCTGAGAGGTTTCAGAGACCACGCTCATCTACCCAAACATCAGAACCAGCTTTGCCTGATTATCTGGAGTCATACCAGCAACTAAATTTCCTAGGCTTTAATTCTTTTCTATTATACACACACACACACACACACACACACACACACATATATATACATATATAATATAGTTCTTTTATATATACATATATATATAATTTTTTTAAAAATAAATTTAAAAAAAAAAGCAAGCCTAGGTTCTGATGACAGAGATGTCTTGAATTCTAAAAGCAGAGTAAATAGAAGTGAGATCAGTCCATCCTATGCCAGGTACCTGCTTCTACTCTGTTTAGTCAGCCAAGTATTGAATTCATAGGAAACAAAAAAAAAAGTTCTTATGAAGACCAGATTGTATGAGGACAATTCACCCAGCAGACAGTGGATTCTGCCAGAACAAACTAAAATTTAATGTGGAATTGCCACTGAAAAAGAAAAGCCCCAGAGAAGAAAGAGGGAAATCTGTCTTTGGTCTGTGTATATATTGTAAGTGATGAGTTGATCTGGGGCTTTTAAGTTATTTGTTCAGACTGGGATTCTGTCTAAATATAATGGGAAAAGGAGACAATGAGACCAAAAAGTAGTGTATTCAAAACTGCTGAAGGGAAACATTTTCTCAGAGAGTGTAATTAGATAAATAAACCTGTAATTAGATTACAGGTTTGTGGCTGCAGGAAGCTGCTAAGATGAGACTTTGGCTCTGTTCAAAGAATGAGTGTATATGTGGCCAATTGCAATTTCTGCAGACAGAACTAAGAGAAAGGAGTCAAAAACCCAGAGCACGACTTCCTCCTGCAGCATTTCTGGAGCTCTTCTCAGACAGCTTCGATGCTGATTAGCATCAAAGGCAGACTCAGAGTAGCAGGACCTGACTGGAACAATCTGTAAGGCAGACCTTAAAGGGAAGCCCCAAATACATGTGGAGCAGAAGGAGTCATCAAGTCCACCTGAGTTTGCTTTTAGTGAAGCACAAATTGGTTGCCAGTAAAAGTGCATGCTTTGGGCCTGATCCTGTACCCCTTTGCTAGTGGGCATAGAGCTGTCTTGGCTTCAGCTTTTAACCTTGTAGGCTGCAGAGTTGGGGGCTGGATGGATGCTGGATTTGGCCATGCCCACCCAGCTGCAGCTGTGCCCCACAAGGACACAGCAGCTGCCTACACCCTACAGAGCTGCTTGTGGGACCTTACAGTGCCCACAGCTCACATTTTCCTGAGAAGGGGCTAGAGGGGCTTTGTGCTTCCCTCTCCCCAGTGAGTTTCTCCCTGCTGCTTCCCATGTGCTCCCCATTCTCCCCTGGGGCACGGTGGCTGTCTCCAGCACCCCTGTGCCACGGGGAGAATCAGTGCTGGGGGCAGCCACAGGTCCCCAGCTGCAGCCCCATCTCTCCTGGCTCCCCTGCCCATGCTCAGGGGGAGGCTGTGCTCCCCTCCGAGCCTGGTTCTGTCTCCTTCTCCCCTGGGAGCTCTGTGGGCTGTCCTGCAAGCAGGAATGCTTGGGAGGGGAGAGCTTTCTGTGGGTGGGGGTGGGTCACACCTGGCTCTGCGCTGGTGGGAGTGGGACAGAGGGCTGGGACAGTGACCTGCACAGTGCAGGGAGACACCCAACACAACCTGGGGCTCTCACAGGCTGCTGCAGAGTCAGGATGGTCATTGGAGTGCAGAAAGGGGTCCATGCAATGAAACTTTCCAAAAACAGAACATGAAGTTTCTGTATTTTGTAGTCCTAAGTAACTCTGTGTCAGGACTCTTAGGAAACAATGACTTTTTCTTTCTTTTAGATTTTTGGGGTTCTTTTTTTTGGGGGATTGTTGTTTTTTGTTGGGTTTGTTGGTTTTTTTCAATCTTGTGTGAGTATTGCAGCCAATAGCTTTCAATTAACTTCTTTTACTGCTCTCATCAGCTGCTGGCACCTAAACAGAAGGATATTTAATTTTGCTGAAATGTGAAAGGCAATTTGGAAGGAATAAAAAAGTCAAAGTGAAGCCAAGGCTTTTCAGCCCCTGGCACATCAGCAGTACTTTATTGATTCAAGGGGTCTCTGCATTCAGCTGTCAAGATGGTACAATGAGCATTATGATCTTTTTGACCCAAACAAACACTGAGGGCACTTTGCAGGGCTCTGGAACATGCAGGGAGCAGGTAGGTTGACAGCCCCACTGGGTGCAGGCAGCTTCTTAAGGCCTTGCTGTGCACCAGAGGGTCTGTGAGGCTGTTAAATGAAAGGAATGCCTTGAAATTGCTTTCTACAGATGATATCAAAGGACTTAATCATAAGTGCACTGCAGTCAGTAGAGAGACTCCTACTGCTTTCAGCATGCTCTGAACCAGCCCTGCCACCAGTATCAAAAGCCAATTTTAGATGATGTCATCCTATACAACAAAAAATGTTAGTGGATTATATGGGGTGAGCTCAATCCAGCCTATGACTGCCTTCAAAAAGTCTCTCATACTATGTCTTGAAACCAAAATCCCCACATGTGCAGGCATGCTCCTTGGACCTGAGCTATCCTTGTGAAAAGAAAAGTCTGAAATATCTGCGCGAGCTTTCACTGAGAGTTTCTCATGTACATTTGCACCAGCCAAGAAAAGCTGGAGAGGGAGGAAGACAGAAAAGGCAAAGGAATAAAAGGATGGTTATGAAAATTGAATGGAAAAAGTGCATTACTCAGTTTCAAATATCTCTCTTTGTGATCTATAGTTAAGGGTTTTTTTAAAAATACCCTTAACTATAGGGTATTTTTAAAAATACACCTATATTCAAGTTCAAATATAAAAATACCTTACACAGTGTGAAATTATTTTATTTACAAGTGTATATATAAATATCTCATTACATTAAATAGTACCTTCCTGTGTTATTCCTAGTTGTTGAGAAAGGCAAGAGAATAGATGATACTGTGGTCAACTGAAAGCAGGTTTGGGATGGTTATGGGTATTGAGAATTTGACTGGATTAATTTTGCAACTACAGTACTAAAAAACTCCCCTTAAAAAAACCCTGCAGTTTCTGTAGAAGAAATACCTTGCCTTTGTACTGAAAAGTCTTTTAATAATCTTATCTTTACCTGAGAGAAATATGATTAATGAATTATAGAATTAATCACTATCATTGAGAATTCTTTATACAAGGCTGCAAAAGTTGACAGCATTCCTGCATATGAACTCCAGAAAGAACCTGTTTTGAGTAACCTAATTTTCACTCTATTGCTCTTCCATTTTTCTTCCATGTGGTAGAAAAATTATTAATTCTAATAGGAGTGGGCAAAACATTTTTTTTTATTATTCCCTTGATTTCTGTGGAATTTTACCAGGCATTGAATTCTTCTTGGAAAACCCCAAAACCTGATTAGGAGATACTATAATTAAATCAATAACCATAGTCTGATGGTACATGTAGAATAGCTCTGATAATGTTACCAAAAAAATAAAAAGGGCCCTCATACCTCTTTGAATGTAAAGAGACTCTAAAAATGGGTGTAAATGAAACTGTAGTGTAAACAAGAGTCAAAATTACCATTTGTAATACCTCATGTCCCACTTGAGCTCTCTGAGTAACTTTGTGAATTGCCTGGAAACCTTGGCTCAGCTGTACAAATAACAGGAAGAATCATCAGAATAAGAAGAATAACAGAGGGGGTTGTTAAGCTAGACTCTTGGGAAGAAGAGAAGTTTTATTTTTAGCTTTTTAGCTGTAAAGTTTTATTCCACGAGCCACTTGATTTGAACAGGCTTGGCACACCTTTTGCAAGGGATGGCTCCCGTGTTTTGAGGGCAGTGAATGAGGCAGGTAGTCAAGGTCTGTTCATAGTAGCCACTCACTCAGAGACAAGAATATGTTGGGTCCTTTTTACCAGATTCAAAACCTCCTCTTTTATCCCAAAACACAAGAAGTCAGATTAAATTTGCAACATTTATTATGCTTTGTTTTACTGCCTGAAGGTGCATCCTCTCTCTAAAGTAATAGAGCATTCAAGTGAAAATGTGAAATAAAGCTTTTGAAAGTTCTTCAGAAATATTCGTTGTCCACAGCAAAAACAGGCCCATGATCTGTGTTACACTTTTTTGAAATCCCACTCATTTGTTGTTGTTGAAGCAGGTCTTGTTTTCCCCAGGAAAGCCTTAACATCTCCCATTGTTTTAGGGAAGAATCTTCAGCATCTTCCTTTCCTGCTGCTCCCCATGCTGCACATGTCAGCAGCCACAGCCCCTCTGGGGAGGGCTGGGTGTCACAGTCTGCTGCAGGAGTTTTCAAACCAGTGCTGGATGGCTTCCCTGACTCCAGACTGGTGCAGGCCTTTCCCTGAGCACAGTAATTCACCAATCCTTCCTCTGTACGTGGAAATCCTTCCACTGTCTAAACACATTGACACGGCGGAGTCAGGGAGACACTGAAATGGAGATGTGGTAGCTGAGAGCACCAGGCAATCCTGCTGGCCTGGGAGAAATCCTGGCTTTTCTCCAGCAGCTGGGGAATCTTAATTCCTTAGCCTCCAGGAAAAGCTCTGCTTGCTCCCATTCTGGTGTTTGAACACAAAGGAGAGGCATTTTCCATGGGATGCACTCAGGTACAAGGCAGCTCCGAGCAGCTCCGTGTTTCCTGCTCTATAAACACCCACCCCCTGGGTGGGCAAGACCTTACCTGTGGTCATGGTGACAAGCTGGGCTCTGCTCCTGGCTGAGGCTGCAGCCAGCATCACCCAGGGTGAGGTGCAGGTCCCCTCGGGCTCCCCGTGTACGTGGCCATCCCAGTTTCATCTCTTGTTTGCAACAAGTGGAAATCTCAGCTGCTGCAGCAGCACTACTGATCTTTCAGCCAAGCTTCCAGGGACTTCAGTGTTCTGTGGAATCTGGGCCCTCCTCCATGATGTGGCTGTAAATTAATTTTTCTATCCAATCAAGTGGCCAAGCAGGGCATTGTCCAGGTCTTGAACTCGGTCCCTGGCGCAGCTCCCCAGGCTAGGAGAGGGATCACTGCACATTGCTGCTCTCCAGCTTCCTCCGAAGTCCAGAGCATTTCCAGATGGATGGAGGGCTGCCACAGTGCAGCAGGGAGAGACTGAGGGTGGGAGGGGAGCTCTGGAGTCCTCCCTGCCACCCCAAAGGACGCTTCTGCCTTTAGCCTTGACTGTTGCAGCTTTTCAAAAAGGGCAGCCTTCCATGAGTTTTAATTATGAGGGGAGGGGGTGTGTGTTTTTGATTTATGATTCATTCTGTGTCAAATCAAGTAACCCTGTCCTCCAAAGCTGGGCCAGCAGCTCTCTAGAACATTCTGATGGTCTGGCATTGCTAACAAGAGGCTGGGCTTTGTTGCCTTCTCTGCCTGCTGTGTAAACTTGAGCACTGAGTGAGACGAATGTGAAGGCTCAGGGAAAGCTGAGTGACCTGTTTTGAATGTGTAGATGAAGTGGGCAAATCCCAGTCTGCCTTCAGTTATTCCCTGTTGTGCTTGGACACACCCAGGACCCCAGGCACAGCATTTGGATCTTCTTGAGCATCCCCAGAATCCACCCTGAGGGTATGAACACCAGGCAATCCAAAATATAACTAGTATAATCAGATAGTAGTTATAGAGCAGCAGGCCTTAGCAGGGTTCTTGATGATTTTTTTCTGGCAACCAGCTAAATCACACTTAATTCATGAGTTCTAGGTTCTCTATAAAGTAAATTTCCTGTTCTTTATTTCTTTGATGGAACAGAATGGGATAGATTCTCAATTGCTGGGACTCATTTCAGCTCCACTCACTTTAATGGAGTTTACTTACCCCAGCTGAAAACCTGGCTTGCTGATCTCTGACTTTTACATATTTTGATGAATTTCCTCTTTCCTTTCCACTTCTACACTTTTTCCTTCTAGACATATTTTCCAGCACTTTGTATCCTTCTCTCTTTTGGTTTATTAAAACAACCTTCATAATTTACTTGTTTTCCCTTCCAGTCTCTCCCCACAGCTCTTAATTTTTCCCTCCCTCCTTGTGGAGGGAGCCCAAAGTCTCTTTGGTGCATAGAAAAACATCAAGAGAGAGTTTGGTGCAAGAGGGGCTTTATCAAAAAACGATTTATGAATCACATTGTATGTGCAGGTGACATCATTGCACAAGAAAACTTGGTTTTATATCTGGAATCTTATAAAATCTTCAGTTTATGCCAGCATTTTCTGATGTTCTTGATTCCCTTTTTTCTTTTTTAAATAACAAAGGCTTTTTTCCCCTGTAGTTATTCAGAATAAGAATATAATACTGGTGTCCACAAGAGTGTATATTTCCTGAAGTTAGTGCAGCTAAAGAGAAATATGTCAGATAGACAAGGAGAAGAGATAGTTCTACTCCTCAAAACCATGATATTCAGAAAACGCCCAGAAGGGGAAACTTGGAAATATCAGTGGAAAAAATGACTTCAGGAGCAGTGGACAAGCTGATCTGTGGAATATCCTTACCCAATACATGCCCTATATTGTAGTTTTACTTAATTAAGTCCCCCTTGAATCAGATTTAATAATATGACCTGGATGAGTTTAAGAAATCATAAGGCAAGTGCATGTCTCTCTTTTATTCTCTGCAAAGGCAAAGCCTTCATCTGAACCCAAAAGGAACCCCAAGCATACATGCAATTTTTTTTGCTGGAGAAATACCATTAAAATGAGCAAAATTAGTAGCACAAATGAAGTCACCCCATGCTGTTGGGCAGCAAGAGACAGTGCTGAAAGAGAAAGAATAACATTGGAAAGGAGATGATGTGAGGATTCTGACACATTAAAAAGACATAATATTTCACCTAATAATTCCAGGGAAGGTATTGTATGTTTTCTCCCTAAAACTTGTTGAAGGCAACAAGATGCTAAAGTCCACCAAATATTGTTTTAACTTTGAATTTTCTTCCAATATTTCTCTTTTGCCTCATTAATTTTTTAGAAACCATGGCGCTCAGGTTGACTTTTCTCCACTGTTGCTTTTGCTCTGATGGAATAAAGCAAAACTATCATTTTTTGCCCCTAGTCTGAGAGTAAATTAATTCCATGTGTGTTCCTCATTAGTCAGTTGTTTCCTAGTCAGGAAATTTAGGGTCAGGAGAGCTGCCCTGGCGTCATGGCTTGTCCCAGGGGTTGGTTTTCCCCATGCTGTAACGTCTCATCGTGAGATGACATTACACTCATCACTCCTCAGCATCACATGCCCAGTGTCTCTGAGCGCCCTTCTAAACCTGTAAAAAAGGCAATTCTAACATTATCCATAAAGGCAACCTTTTGCCTTTTTTTTCCTCCTTTAGTCTTCCTCAGAAGCTTGGGGGGAGAAGGTAAGAGAATGTGATGGCAGAGAGGCTTTTTATCATCTATTCCTGCTGCAGTTCTTTCTTGTCACTCCCAGGGCTCTGCCTATCCCCATATCTGGATTTAGGATATGATTTGCTCACAGATTAGGTTGCCACAAGTTTCTGGCTGTTGTTTTGCTCCCAGTCCAGATTTTCTTGCCTTGTTTTTTATCTGGGGACTCTCCCCTCTTTCTCCATGACAGGGATGGGTTTGTCTGCTGGTATCAGCTGGACTCCTCTCAACTCTCTTCTTCCTTGAGACTGCAGAGCTCTTGAGCAGCGATGACTTTTTGTCTCTCCTGTTTCCATCTGTGGCACGTGGTTTAATCCCCTGTGTACTTAAAAGTGCTGTAGTCTCAATTTCATTAGTGAGCTTAATATACTGGTGTCCAGGTGAAACTTAATGGGCTGTGCTGCACAGGAGGACAGGGCAGATGATCGAGCTGTCCCTCCTGGCCCCCAGCTTTATGAACCCTGCCTAACTGATATTATGCCATAAATCAGCAGCAACAAATTAAATGGGAGACCACAGTCTCTCCTACACACACACACCTGCTGACCATAAAAACTGGGGAGGAGGGGCTGAGTGCTGAAGGGATACAGCAGTTGCCAGCTCAAATCCAGCCGTGGATGACTGAAGGTTTTTACTGACTGGAGGATTTGTAACAGCTTTTGTGAAATGAGTTTGGTGGCCTCTGTCCATTTCCCAGTGAGCATAAAAAACTCAACACCCTTTTAATAGCTCCCATAAACTGGCATAGGCTCTCCTTTTTAGAAGTTTTGTTCATATCAGTGTATGAGTACATGATTCTCCTTGTTGTTGACTTCTTTGGGGGAAAATGAGGCGGTTTGTTTTTCATAGGACAGCTTCCCAAAAGCCACCAATTCTTACTGAATTGAGCTGAGCTGAGAACATAGGGAACACAGACCCTCCAAAAGCACCTTGACTTGTTAAGTTCAGGTCCCTTATTTCTTTTGATTTGAATATATTAAAAAATTCACCAAGAAAACAGCTTCATGGACTGGAAATATTAAATAAACACATAAGTGGAACAAACTCAGCAAATATTTTCATTTTCATACCAAGTTGAACATTTAGAAGTCCCACAGCCAATTTCCCACCAGGAAAAAAAGATAGCTGTACTCATGTTTCTGCCCCAGTCAGAGAGTCCAACTTATTTAAGAGTCTGAAGCAGCAGCACAAAACCAGACAGTCCTGCACTGTCCAGTCAACACCCATGGTACATATGCAGCCACCAAGACAATTCATCCACTCCATGCCTTTTCTCTGGCTGTTTGCTGGGGCCCAAGAGACCCGAACTTTTGTCACACCCAGTGAGACATCACAGGGTCCACAGAACTGCTGTCAGGCCTCCAGCCTGTTCCCTGGATATTTCCAAGCGTCCCTAAATAAAATTTAAAAAATTTAAAAAAAAAATATTTTAAAAAAGGTTGACAGAATAAAGTGTTCTGAAGGTGGTGACCTGTTTTGGCTGGTCAGAAGAAGTGGAGACACTGAGCACAGCCCTCGAAGCAGTCAGACACACCTGCAGGTGTTGGGGCACACCTGGTAATGTGAGGGAGGGAAGGAGTCTCTGAAGGGGCCTTCACACACACAGAGAATGCTCTGAGTTGGGAGGGACCCACAAGGATCATCCACTCCAGCTCCTGGCCCTGCACCCCAACAATCCCCCCTGTGCATCCCTGACAGCGCTGTCCAAACGCTCCTGGAGCTCTGGCAGCCTCGGGGCCGGGACCATTCCCTGGGGAGCCGGGGCAGTGCCCCACACCCTCTGGGGGAACAACCTTGCCTGATATCCAGTCGGACCCTGCCCTGACACAGCTCCAGCCGTTCCCTGCTCCTGTCCCTGACAGGACGCACAGAGCAGAGCTCAGGGCCTGCCCCTCCTCTTCCCCTCAGGAGGAAGTTCCTCAGCAGGCCCTTTATTCTTCAGGCACATAAGCAGTTTCCTCCACTCATTGCACAGCTCTAGGAGACTCCCTCTGCACAGAAAGACTGTGCAAGGCATTTGAGTAAAATAGATATGGGGGCTCTGGTAACCCCCATATGGAGCCCCAGTGGCTCCATCCCTGGCCTTGCACGGATCCCAGGCTGGCAGTGGGGTGTGCAGGGCTGGCACGGGAGGAGCTCAGCCCTGGCACACTCAGCTGGGCAGCTTTGGCCACAGGGGCTCAGCCTGACCTCACAGCGGGAGCCAAATCTCTCCCTGTCAGGGAGCAGGGCTGGCCAGGGCCACGAGGGGAGTGTGGCACTGGCAGCTGCTGCCCCAGGGAGGGCAGAGGGAGATTGGGCCACTGCCCCTTGGCAGCCCAGCCAGCCCGCGGTGGGGGACGGCTTCATGGGCACAGGTGCCACGGCGGTGCCGAGCCTTTCCCCACACAGCACCTGCTGCAGGACCCCCACGGCTCACTCATAGATATGCAAACATGAATCTCATTGACCAAATGCTGAACTCTAGTAAAAATCACTTTATGACCTTCTTTGTGATCATTGCAATGAATCCAGGTTTCATCTGGCTTTTTTTTTTTTTTTTTTTTTTTTTTTTTCTGCCAAAAAATACCCCCCNNTTGTGCTCAGGCAAATAAGTCCCCAACAGCAAAACAAACACTTCTCTCCTCCTGAAACCCAGCTCTCAGCTCATGCAGTGTGAAAAACCACACTAGAGAAGATCATTAAGTGGGTGACTGCCTGTCCCCCTGTGAGCTTAACAAGCCTGTGTTTGAGAAGAGCATGTTATGGTAAGAGGCACTGAAGACATGCATTGAAAAGAGCTCATGAAGTCTGAATATAAAGTCAAGGCAGGGTAAAACAATTTCAAAATTATTATTTCTCGTACTCCTGGATATCTACTTTTACCCCAGCACTTATCACAAGCCTCATTTAAGCTAGGAAACATACCTGGAATAGATTTGCTTTTTTTTTTCTTTTTAAGAAAACAAATCATAAGCAAAAAAATATTTTTGTACACTGGTTTCTCAAAACAACCTGAGTGATTTGCAAACCCTAGTCACCTATTACTTCACCCCTCTAATTGCAACCAAATGAACTCTGCCAGCCTTTTTTCCTCTCAGGATTAAATCATTAATGAAATTAGGAGAAATGTTAACTGCTGTTACCAGTAAGATGTCTTTGTTGTTGTTCTTGTCTTTCCCCATCAAAACACATTTTATAAAGACACCAAAGTTCCCACAGTTTTTTGGTGGGTGTTTTGTCTCCCCACAACACTACTTATCTGCAAGTTATATTTCTTGCTTACAGTAAAGGCTGAGTGGAAAGCAGGCTGCTCTTGCTGCAGCCATGAATAAACAGGCAGGCACACACTTGTAAAGCCACCATGACAAGTCGATGCACAAACAACCCTCAGGCTTGCACCTCCCGGTTCCAAACTGAGCAGTACTTGCTTATTTTTATTGTTCACATGCAGATGATTCCTTAGCAGTCAGAATCCTTTTTTTCATATGTACCCTCTTCTCTCAATTCTTTTTGGACTTAAAAAATTACATTGTAGGACAGCATGGTCCACTCTTCTGCTAGAGCAGAGATGCTTCAGTTTTTACATCCATTTTAGCAGAGGGGAGTTTCTGAGCCTTTTAAGTGAGAACTGGCTGTCTGTGAAAGGTTAATAGTCTGAAAACTAAATCCCCCTCCTTATCCATCTCCAAGGCTGGAGATTCAACTTGATGATCTTAAAAACCTCTTCCAGCCTTGGCAATTCTATGATTTACAGAACTGGGCAAACAGAGGCAGTGCCAGCTAGGAAAACACGTGTCTGTACAATTGTCTGATCCAACAGGGTTTCTTATTGGTGACAGCTTCACAGGGACTATGCACAGAGGCATTTGTTTTAGGGACTCACTCTCAAGCACTCCTGTGTACAACCAGGGTACACCCTCCAGGGATCTTTTCTTCATTTCTTTGCAGGAAACTCCACTAAAAAATTCACATCTTGAGGTTTTTTAGAGCAGCATGGGAGCTTAAAAGGGTGCGGCTCTGTGAGTCCATAGAGGTACCTGTAGGCCAGGGTTGCAGCTGGAAAAAATCATTGCCTCCCCATATTTTCTCTGCAGAGCCAGAGGACTGCAGGGCTGGGCAGTGATGAGGCAGGAGCACATAAAGAATTGCTCAGCAAAGGATGTTTTGCTCAAGAGAGCACTGACTTGCCACAAACATGATCTTTCATTGGGATTTGTCATCGGCAGCAACTTTGGTGCAGGGAAGGATTTCAGCTCCAGAGAGCAAGATCTGCCCCAGCAGAGGCATCTCTGGGTCACCCTGACATAGAGGGGGTGCCAGAGGAGGGAGAAACTGGTGCAGCATCTCCCTGTGGTGTGGGAGACTCACATTCAAGTTCTTACCTTAAGAAAGGTGTGATTTCATTTACAAAGGAGAGAGCTTTTAGCATCTTGGGTACTATCATTGCACAAAACCATTATTAAAGGCCTTAACAATGGAGGTAATTCCAAGTAAGTGGAACTGATTGGACAGAAAAGTCTCGCATAAAGAGAACATACATTGTGTCAGCTCTGAAAAGTCCAGTGGCTCAGAGATCAGCCATATTTAATAAATTAATTTATAATTCCCAGGAGCTACAAAGGAGTCTCAATACCAGTGCAGAAGTCAGGCTATTGCTTTGGACAATGAATTCATGCAATCTTTATATAAATATAAGGTAGTGCACGTGTAGGGTTGTAGTGGTTTTGGTTCACCAATTTGAAATTTTCAAATCAAGAGCAAAGCAGGCTTAAACTTGAAACTCCTGGAATCTCACCTCAAAATGTGTTCACAAAGGTGTACCTACCCTTTTCATTGGTTTAATCATGTGTCAATATTAAAGATTGTCCAATTAGGCCAAACCAGGACATTGGTGAAAGTGTCCAATGCCTTAAACAACCCAGGGGATCGGGGAGGTGCACCCAGCTGCATCTCAGGTGGAACCTGGAGTTGTGATTGCAGCAGCTGAGCTGAATTTGGCTTTAATTGTGACCTTGTCCAAGACCAAGTGCCTCTTCCTTTTGCACCCCTTTGTAGTTAGTGCCCCTGAATTTCATGCCACTGCTGCTGCACGGGCAGTGAGTGAGGCAGCTCTAGGGCAGCTTGGATATGTGTGTACCTGTGGTTGTACTTCTGATTGCAGTGGTACCTCCTGCTCTGAGGGGCTCACAGCCTCTTACAAAGCTGGGAGATATCACCAAGAAAGCAAGGTAAGAAAAGAGAAAAAAGTAAATGATGATACTGTCTGACAGTCACTTCCCTGTAGTGGTGCCAAGTGTAAAATGGGACAAATATCTCTTTTGACACTTTTCTCCCCTTTCCTGGTGGTGGAAGTGCCTCCCCTCAGAACACCACCTTTGGCTTTTAAGTTATGAAAAGAAGTGTCTGGATTTAAGAATTGTTCTGATGGATTAATTATCTGTGCCACAGAGTGACCCAGGGGTGCATCATCTCCGGGGGAATGAGGAGAATTGGGCTGGAATATAGATTGCAGGGAGGCTGACAGAAAATCAGCTCTGTGGTTCTAGCCTTTCCTTAGCTCTGCTTTGCATTCATTTCCCCAGGATATTTCTGAAAATTATGTAATACCTTCCGCACTCAATGGTTTTTTTCTGTGCTATCATCTTAATTAGTGTGCTGGGTTGCCAGTTTGCCATGTAGCAATTAATGTAATGAGGTAATCAGGGGTGGATTAGATTTGTCTCTTACAGATCTGGGTGCCAGACCCAGAGTCCAGCAGCATCTCTGGGTGACCTCTCTGGGTGGCTTTTCACTCTGAAGGGAGCACAACCAGACCCAGCACAGAAGTTCAAGGGCAGCTCTGCCATCCTGCACCACCCCAGGGCTTTTGCTGGCTGTAATTATCAGGAAATCACGTCAATGTGTGTGTGAGGTGCCCGGCCTATTTGGGCACCTTTTAAAATAAAAAATAGCTTGCCAAAGTGCCTTCAAGAATTTGGCCTTGGGTGAAGAGAGTTGGCAGAACCAGAAGCTGTGCTGGGGCCTCCTGGGTCCCAGAGGGATGGCTGAGCCGTGAGCCTGCGCTTCCACACGAGGGCTGACAGCACCACAGGGCTCCACAGATAGTAAATCCAACCACAGGGTTCTGGAGAAATTAAAACAGCTCATGAATCCACTTAAAAACTTAGGGATCTGTCCCAGCAAAAGTCAAAAGGGAAGAGTTTTGAAAGTATTGAGAAAGAACAGTTCAATATTTTCAAAAATGTGTTGCTTATGGAAAGCTGAAATGTTGTGTTTCAACCATCCTGAAATTAAACTTTATTTTACTCCAAGATGACCTTTTAAAAAAAAAAACTAAAATCATATTTCATTAAAAGCAGGAGAAGAAGGGCTTTAAAGGAATATACTTCCAAAAGCAGAATGATACATTTCAAGTAAACCAAGAGGAAAATTTTATAGTTCCTCTATTTCATTATAAAATTCATAAAATCTCAATACCTCTCAGATTGCACTCTCCCCTTGGGTCTCTCCCTGTGGTATATCTGTGGATTTTGCCAGGATATTTTTCAGGCCCTTCCTCTCCTGTCCTGCACCACTTCCCTCAGGAATCCAGCCCTCTGCTCCCCACCCTCCCAGCTCTCCTGCCCTGACATTCAGCTCGTTCCATGATGCATTTAAAAGCAGAGCAGGCTGCCAGTTTGCTGCAGCTCTGAGCTGGAGCCCTTTGAAGAGACCCACAGGCAGAGAGTGACTGAATCAGCTCCCCAGGGATGCTGCAAGTCAGCAGACTTTGCTGCTCAGCTGCCACAAGGTTCAACTGAGGCTGCCCAGGGGAGGAGGGGGGGAAATATGAAGAAAGAAAGGAGAAAAAAAAGAAAGATCAGAACTGAAGCTGGGTAAAGGCAGACTGGAAACACTTCAGACAATTCCTGGAAAGTAAACAAAGAAAGAAGGAGGCAAGAGAAAAAAGATGTAGGGAGAGTGTCCCTGCTGGAAGGCACACAGGGGGCTCAGAGTGGCCCTGGTGGGTGTGTGCAGATCACACCACGGGCTGATATCCTGGCATTAAAGAGAGCCAATTTTTCAGGTGTTTCCCACAGGGGGCTCAGCTGTTGGATAAAGCTCATTTTCCTGAAGGCAGAGCAATGTTGGGGTGCAAAGGCTCTGCAGTGTTTCAGCTGTACCAGGGCAGTGTGTGATCTCTGAGAGGAGCTCTCTCCACAGCCATGGCAAATGCTCTGCTCTGCTCAGGGAGCCCTGAGACAGCAGAGGAGCAGCCCAAACAGCCCAGCTGACATGGTGGTTGTGCAGCCTTGTCCATGAGATTTTGTGCAGAGCCTGCACACTGTGGTGAATGGAAGAGCTGCCCAGGGATGCTGCACGTCTGCTACGTGTGCTCACAGATCTAAAGGGCTCTTGGACCAGGTTACTCCTCACACTGCTGCTATTACAACTTTAAATGTCACCAAAGACTGGCTTGGAAGCAAGAAGTATCCCTCAAGAACCATTCATAAAAATCCATGTGTATGGATCATGAAAGTAATATTTCAGCTGCAAGCTGAAATTTCCCAGATAAACCAGGGCTCTAAAAATAATATCTCTTTCCACAGTATCCTGTTGTAAAAGTTAAGGCTGCTGTTTCACAGGAACTGCTCTTTAGAATTATCTCTGCCTAGCTACCTCCATCAGGATAGGAGCTTAGTGTTTAAAAACAGCAATATGCAGTAGCAATGAATGCTTTCTTTCTGGGTCACCGCTTGTCTGTGCAAATGTGGCCTATTCGGAGAGAGAAATAAAAAAAAAAAAAAGCAAAAAACAAAACAAAAAAAAACCCCACCACTTTTTTTTGTTCTTTTGATTCAGGAGCTTCTCTGTGGCAGGAGAAACTCCAGCCTTAGCTCCTGGGAACCCTTCATATCTAGAATTTACAGATCTCCCATCACTGGTGGGCAGCCTGTACCTAGGAAAGTCATTCTCCCATGGCTGTGGCAGGGAAAGTTCCCCAGAAGTCCCAGGGAGGGCTGTTGGTAAAAGGACAGAGGCCCAGAGGGGAAGGAAAGCAGGGAATGAAAAGCCAGGCCAGTGTGTATCCTGGTGCCCTGTGTCCCAAACTGCTCAACAGCTCTGTCTTGTCACAGACTGCTCTTCCAGTGCTCTTTGGCATCCCTCACAAACAATGTGAGGAGTGACAGGACAGCCTCAAGCTGCACCAGGAGAGGTTCAGTTTGGACATCAGGAAGAATTTCTTCACTGAAAGGATGGTCAGGCATTAGAAGGGGCTGCCCAGGGAGGTGGGGGAGTCCCCATCCCTGGAGGTGTCCAAGGAATGACTGGACTCAGTGCTGTGGTTGACAAAGTGGTGTTTGGTCAAAGCTTGGACTATTCCAACATTCATAAACTTATGGTTCTATGATTATAGCCCTTGATAAAAAAGTCTCTCTCCATCTTCCTTGTAAGCCCCTTTTAATTATTGAAAGGCCACAGCTATGTCACCCTCAAACCTTCCCTCCTTCCAGGTTGATCAATCCCAGTTCTCACAGCTTTTCTTTACAGCAGAGCTGCTCCATCCCTCTGATCATCTTTATGTCCCTGCTCTGGCCTGGCTCCAGCAGCTCCCTGTCCTTCCTGTGCTGGGATCCCAGAGCTGGAGGCAGCTCTGCAGGGTGGGGGGGTCTCACCTGAGCAGGGCAGAGGGGCAGAATCTCCCCTCCCCTCCCCTCCCCTCCCCTGCTGCCCTCACTGCTTTGGATGCATCCCTGGATTTCTGGGCTGCAAGCACACATTGCCAGCTCATACCCATTCTTACACACACCAATAGCCTCAAATCCTTCTCTTGAGAGCTGTTCTCAAACAGTTCACCCCAGCAGGTTTGCAGTTGCAGAACAGGAACAGGATCATCCTCCTTTGCTCCCTCCTTTGGCAGACATTTCCATTTGGTGCTCTTAGGGGGCACAGTAAGTGGGGAGCAACTTATTCCTTGGGGATTCTTTGGAGTGCAAAGTGGAGAATGTCCCCATGGAAATTTATCTTGGAGCTCAGTTACTTCGGAAAATTTGCCACCAAATATCCTCTGCTTCAAAAAGTTTAAAGAATGTGTGCAGGTTCTGGAAACAAGGCTTTGGGGCTTTTTATGACACTATTAACTTCCAGCTTTCAGTATCATCGACTGCAGAATGGAAAAGAGACACATTCAGTGCTATAAATCAAAACTGAGAAAAACCTTATGTTTATTGAAAAAGTGAGGATGCCTGCCAAAGGGGCTTTCTCTCTTGAGAATCTTGAAAGGCTTAGAGTACATCTGTATGTTATCCTCACTGGATCTGACAGGGGAAATAGCCATGGAACATAAATACCTTTGCTTTTGTCATACCCCATCAAGCTCTGAGAGATCTTTGGACTGTTCACATATTTAAGAATAGAGGCTGGCAACTCAAGGATCAGAATTTCTTCCAGCCCGGAGACAAGCTGGCCTTTCTACGACTGCAGCATGAGGATCCTTCTTGGCTGAAGCCTTTGTAGCAAGCACTAAAATAGGAAAAATAGGAAAAAATAGGTGAAATAGGACATCCTGCTTTAAGGCTGCTAGAGGCACTAGCAAAGCTGGGTGGACTAAGGTAAGAGCACTCTGCCTTTGAAAGCCAGTTTGGCCGTTTGTTTGAACAGCACTGTTCCAGAAACAAATCTGATCCAGATTGTGCAGGGAATGTTTTCTATGCTTTCCTAACTGAGAAAGAGACATTTCTGCCTAAGACAGGGAGAGAGACATACACCAGCATTCCCTGCTGGCTAGAAGGAAAACAGCAATGGAGTGACAGGAGTTTCCAAGAAACAGACATCTGTAAATCCTGTCAGCAAGGCAGGTATCAAAAATGGATGAATATAAAACAATCCCACTGCATATAAGAGAAGGCAAAAATAAATCCTCTTGGTGTTGTGATTTACTTATCCACCCTAGATTCAAGATGTGCTCAAGGCCCAGCAGCCAATTTGGAAGCAGAACTTGAGTGTCCAAAGCTCCCAAGTGGTTTGAGTTGGGATTTGTACCACTTGCCAAACTCACATCTAGGTTTTGGCTTTGCTCCTTCCTCACCAGTCTTCCAAATTTTCAAGTATAGAACATGGATTTGAACACATTCCTTTCTAGATTTTCTGATTTCCCTCTGAATCGGAGTAAAATGAGTGTAGCTCTATCAACTTTTAGATAATTTTGTTGGTACCAGAGAATGGACTCCTGGTTTTGGAGTCATGGTTTTGTGCAAGATGCATAAGGACTCTGATATGTCTACCAGTGAGAATGCAAACTATGCTAGATATAGGCTAATATTTATCATTTAAAGAAGAGAATCATGTCTGCTTAACAGAAGCTTCCAGGCTGAATAGATGACCTCAAGGAGCCCAAGATGAGCATCTGCCCTTTCATCCCATGAACCTCTTACCTGAATAAGACTTTAAGGAGGCAGTCCTAATTTTTAATCATACTGTCTAAAATCTTCTAAAAACACACATCACCTCTAACACTTTATCCATTCACTAAGCCCTTGGCAGGGTTTTTGCACCTTCATTCCTCTCTGACTGGGTGTTCTGTGAAATGCATTAAAGCTGAAAGCCTTCTCAAGAGTCTTACTTTCATTTAATAATATTTTTTTAATAGCCAAGTGAAGGAGCATTTAAACATTTTGATAAATTATAAAATAACAGGCTGGAAAAAGGATTCTGGGTATTGTATTTGGGTTACCTTAACATCTGTTCAATATTAGAGAACTTTTACATCCCCAAAGAAGTCTTGTTAGGGTTGGAGGCAAAGAAGTATTTCTGAGTAGTTTCCTTTTTTTTATTATTATTTTACTGCACATGGTGTGCTCCAGGTGCACAGGTCTGAAGGTTCCCTTTTTGAAAAAAGTAAGCAGCAAACCCAAGAAATGATGCCAGTCCTTGTGTATGTTTCACAGGAGGTTTCCAAATAGTGTCATGGCTGTTGGGAAGCAACAAAGTTTGAGACTGTTTTCAGTTTGTTCAGTGTTGTGTTATTCATTTTTCTAGATGTTGAGTAAATTTGCTCGGAAGAAATTGCTCCTTTATTGCCTCAGCTGCATCTTCATTATTTCCTATCCAGGTTGATGTAAAAACATCAGCAGACAAAAGTTCTCTTTGTTTGTCAGCTCCTGCACTGCACACAGAAGTTCACATACAAATATGTGAATTTAATGTCCTGTTTATTGTTCTACCCAAACCTGTACACATGTGTTTGTGCCCATTGGGTTTATGTGCAGGTGATGCATAACATTTGAAAACATTATTCTGACTGAAAAGAATGTCCGTGGATTTCTGAGAATCATAGAATATCCTGAGTTGGAATGGACCCACTGGGATGGTCAAAGTCCAGCTCCTAGATCAGCCTAATGGTTGATAAGCTCTGGTTTAGTTCATCCTTGAGATGTGTGATCCACTGCATTTTCATTAAGGCAATCTCTTCTAATCCTAAATTGTCCTCTTCATAAAAACAAATATTTTGGAGGCATTTTATAGCACCCATGTTCTACTTTTGAATGTCACACAATTTAAGCACAGGCTTGCTTCAGAAAGGCCACCAAGTCATACCTATGTTTGGGCAACAAAACCAGATCTCTTAAGGATTATTTATTTTGCTTTCTGTACAGGATATTGGTGGTAGAGAGTCTCCCATTTTTTTAATCATTACTTTTATTTTTACTCAGTACAGTGATAGGACCTGAGAAACACAATTCTGGTAGGATCTGGGTACCAAGGAGCTTGGTCTCAAAATAAAAGAACTTTTCTTCAGGGTAGCATAAATGCAGACTAAGGAGCAAAGGACTAAGCAAGAAGAGAGGGATAATTTGGGGAATCTCAGATATCTTCTGTTGAAGAAAACTTCTCTGATTTTACAGCTAAAGTTTAATTCTTTTTTCTCTGGTGATGGAGTCAGATGAGAAATTCCCCCATATGAAGATGTTCTCAGTCAGGGGAAATTCAGGGTCCCTCTTGCAGCTGATCCCTTGAGGATTTCTCCTACAAAACTGGGAGGTGAGACTGTCTGACAGAAGAGACAATCACCAGTCATTTCATTTGAGAAGTGGAGTTTGTGGACCATAAAGTACACAAGGTTCACAAACCTGAAAGCATCATCTCTTCCAGCCTTTCTTATACAACTCCCTTTGATTATTTATTCTTCCTTGATAGGTACCACTCTACAGATGATTTTCCTGGTGTTTGGGCTCATGTAATGAAACAAAAAGCATCTGAGATGGCGAGCAAGCACCCCCTTCCAACTACAAGTGTTCCAAGCCAAAGAATGGCCAGTTTGATGGCTCCTGTTACCATAAACCAGGGCAGCTCTGCTGCTCTGGTGAGTGCTTTCCACACAGCTGCAGATTAGGAAAGTGATGAGGAGTTAGGGCAATGCAGAATTTAACACCCTGCATTTAAAGGAACATTCAGAGTATTTGCATTTTTGCCCCACTACGTAGCTCCTGGTGTCTTTGGGCTGCTACAGCAAACTTCTGCAGCGATGCCAATTTACATTTTCAGATGTGTGTATTCATTTTCAGTAGCCTGCTAGCAGGAATCAAAACTTCTAAGAGGAACATTCTTAAGTGATCACCAGATGTTCTGTATTTTCCTCATATTGCCACCAATGGATGAAGGAAGCAAGCTGGCACAAGAGAGCTCAGCTGATGTCATGGCTGGAGACAGGGCAAGTGGAAAGGCCTGGAGAATAAAGACTCCTTTTCCTGGAAAAGGCATTAGCCAAGGCTCTGCCATTTGTCATGAGCTGGTTTCTGCATGTTGTGTGCATGTGCAAGGTAGATGATCCCTGTCCCACACAGTTTACAGCTGGGCCATCATCTTCAGCCTATTTAACACCCCAGAAGAGAAAATCCACTGTATGGTGTTCAGGGCTCCAGAAACGCAATTACCCTGTTTTTAAAATGTCATTTAATGCACTCTGAAACCAAGGATTTGCTCTTTGGGTGCATCCTGATGAGCCAGGAGAAAACATCCCCAGGGGATTAAGCAGTCACCGTGGGTGTGGGCTTGCTGTGGGTGTGCCCACCCCCAGGCTCCAACACCCACACATTCCCACAAACCTGGGGATAGCTTGTGTCTTCAGTGGCAGAATTTTGGGCATTTGGGCATTCTGCTGATTTTTCAGGCTGCAGATCTGTTTGGGTCAGATTAGCAGAGGCAGCCAAGGAGCTATATCACTCTCAGCCCCAAGCCAGCTGTTCTTAGAGTTCCTTGGAGCCATCCAAGATAAAACCATCTTCCCAGGAAGCCAACAGTTACCCTGGGAGGGACAAGAGACAGGATTGTAGAGCTGAGACTGAGGAGTTCAAAGTGCTAAGGGGTGAATCCAGGGAGTAGTGATTGTCAGTTAATCCTCTGTTTTCTGGGGCATTACATTCACTTCCAAGCACATCAGTAAGCTCTATTCACACTGCAAAATGAGTAATCTACAAAATGACTAAAATTTCCAGTCATTTTGCAAAATTATTGTTTCAGCCAATCACTTAGTAAAATTGCTGTTTAATTAATTTCTCAAAATCTGGCATGATTTTTCTACACATGCATGTCTACAGAACCATGCAATCACTTACTTCCACACTTGACACTATTTTGTGAAATTATTTAAATTGTCAGTCATTCCACAAAATAGTTGCATATTTCATGTTACAACTGTGAAATGTATTCCGGGGCCTTTAATGCTATCAGGGAGGATTATTGCAGTTATTATGGGCACATCAACAGCATATTTCAGAGCATTCTAGTTACTGTAAATCAAATTTTTTTCCCTCTAAATTCTTATTCATAAGCACAAGCAATGCTTCCTTTTCAGATTTACCTGAAGAGTGGTTTCTCAAACTGGTCTGCCACATACAACATCCCAGTCAGTCACAAAGGGTCCACATGACAACTCTGGGCAGAAATCTGCCCTGGCCACATTCTGAGAAAGTTTCCCTTAAAATCTATTGACAAAGTGGACAAGTGAAGTAATTTAGCATCTGAGATATTTAATTCAACTGCTAATATTTTAATCTAAATACACCATGCTGTTTGGGCTTCTCTTTAATTCATCAGAGTGTTGGAGGAAGTAGAGGAGGAGGAATTATTTTGTACCTACTGAGAAACCATAATTATGAGCAGTTTTGCTGCTTCTGCTCTGCATAAGTTTTCAGCATGAAGTTGTGAGATGCAGTGTTTTCCTCACACGGGTTTTTGGCTGTAAGAAGGGCTGTAAGCTTTGGGTCTGATAAAAAGAAAATCTTTAAAGAGCAAAGGCACATTGGGCATGGCTTTGTAGTGGGAGAGATACCCCAGTTACCTTTGCTAATACAGCCTTGGGTGGCAGGCACAATGTGATTTGATTTTGATTTGATTCCTACAGGCTCCTGGAGCCTTTCCATCAACTTCAGTGGGATTTAGTCAAGCCTTAGAACCTTCTGTGAAAATATTTTTATTAGGACCCAGATTGTGCAGATATTTCCATGTCAAGATGTGCTTCTGTCAGCTGTGCTTATTTCAGCAGGCAGTCCCAGAAATGCCACATAAATGCCTACAGGACTGGGGTGCTTGTGGTGCTCAGCAGTAATTGCTTGCTTTTACTCATACTTTTAGTTGCTAACTGTCATGAGCTGCTTTCAAAAATGAAAATAAATTTTTGTATTGAATTTTCTTTCAGTTGAGAAGGGATGCAAGTTGCCCTTCCATTTTTTTTTGTACACTGAGTAGGCATGAAAACAGAACTGTCCCTAAACATACAAGTATTCAACAAAAAAAATCATGAAGGAAATGCCTTTTTCAACAGTTGTCAGCAGATACATTAGGCTTTCTGTGGCAACAGAAGGATCATCTATCCCCATCAGCTGAAATTCCATTGTCTTATCCTTTTCCTTCTTCTGCCAAGATTCCCATTGAAAGGATTGGAAAATTTTCATTTAACTTCCCTGAGCTCTGTATCTGTCAGTACCGTCCCCCGTGACTATGAGGACATTTTGAAGCCTGCCAAAGAGACATAGTGCAGGTTGAAATGAGAAAAATGCCATATGTTATTTGGGTAGAGGAGTTTATTGTCTTACAATAGTTAAAAAGAGTTATGATGGGGTTTTCCCCTGATGTTATTTAAAAAAGAGTCAGCATTTGTTAGAGACAAGCCTTTGCCAACATATACTTTTCTAAACCATAAAAAAATTCACATGGTTTTATCTTATTCCCATTGAACATATTTTTTTCCAAGCCAAGACAAGAGCATCCTGACAGTGGAGTACAGAGCTCAGAGTAATTGTCCTGGTGCTCTTTGCGTCTTGGGGCCCTCCGAAATAAGCTCTGACAGATGTTGCAAACAGTGGTCAGGAAGATAAGAAAGGGGAGCTGCTTCAACGACTGAGAGCAATTCTCATGTCCTTTAGCTGCAGAAAGGAATCAGATGCAAACACCACCGACAGCTCCTCTGCCATGTTTTGTGAGCGGGATCACTGAAGGGTTGCCACAGTTTTGGAGTTAAAGGTTTATCTTCTGACACAATGGATAATGCACATGAAGAGTCCAGCAACCAGGCTTACAGATTAAGGAGGATTATTATGTTGGGGGAGGGGGAATAAATCCTCATTAACTTCAGTTTGGGACAGCAGTTCTGTGTGCATGGACCAAAGCAATGCCCTGGGGGCTTTGGAGACATCATGCTCTTCTGAACATTCGTGGCAAGCAGAGAAAGAGATCCCTGGAGTTCACTGACACTTCTGATATTACTGCCTTGCACTGTTGGCTCTTTCACAGTTTTGATTTCATTTCACACAGACTTGAGATACAATAGACAAACCCCTTCCAACAATGAAAACACGTTCTTGCACCTGTATGTTTGGGGTTTGTGTATCTCTTTCTTCTCCGCATTGTGTGGAGGTTGATTGAAAGACCCTTAATGTGATGGACATGTCAGACTAAAGTGTTAACAAGACCTGTGAGCAATGGCAACAGCAGCCAACCCTTTAGAAGCATCTAGTATTTCATGGATGGCAGTCTTCTGTTGCTACAAAATCAAGGTATCACAGCTGTAAAGACTGTGAGAGCTTCGGCCGACAGGGTGATAAAAAATAGACAGAGGTCAGAGTCAGTAAATGCAAAGGAATAGAAAATAAGAGGAGAAAGAACCTAAGAATTTCAGTACTGGGACTGGGAAGGACCTGCAGGAGCAGGTAGCACTCACAAAGCTCAGATCTTAGAGTTCTTTCCTACAGCTCTCTGAGGCCAGCAGTGGAAAGAGCATTTGGGAGTTACAGGGAGAGAAATGAAAAGTGAGGAGAAGGTCTATTACATTTTACTGCAGCACAAATCCCTGGTGACCCCCCTCTGTGGATCTCTGTGTGCAGCTCCAGAAAGGCTGTAACCAGACCAGGAGGGAGGTGTGCCTGGCAGGAATGGTCAGAGACATGTGAGGCTTCTGTACAATTTTAGGTTGAGGAGACCAGGACTATTCAGCCTGGAAAAGAATCACTGGAGAGTGTCCATCAGACCAAACATAACACGTGGGAGAAGAAGGAGCAATGGCCATTCCTTCCTTCCAGTTGCACAAGAAATAAAGAGCAGCAAATGAGAAAAGCAGTCACCAGCTCAGTCAAAGGAAATGCCGTGTTTGTGGCTCACATTGAATGCACCTTGTCAGGTTAGTGTAGATATGCATAAACAGGTCCAAAATGGTAATTTAGACAAATTAACAAAACCAGGGTGCATCAAGTGCCCTGACAATGTGGTTGCAACCTTTGGCCACAGTTCACCCAGGAAAATGAAATAAGGAAAAGCAAACTCACTGTCTGTCTCTTCCTGGATGCTTTGTATGTACCGGATGTTATGTATAGATAGACCTGGATATTCTTATATGGAACAGGCAGTGTGCTGTTTTATTTTCTTTCTTAGGTTTATCTCTTAGACTGAGACCTCTGGCAACTGTTGTGGGGTTTTTTATCAGCAGTACTAGGATTTGCTTCTGGCTTGCAGGGTGGATGCTTGCTGAGTGGCTGTGTTAGCTTCTATACCAGGCATGTTCTTCTTTCTTCCTCCTCAAGCACATCTTGACCCTCATTAATTAACAATATTTTACTCATATACACTGCATGACTGATAAAGCACCCCTAGGCTGCTATAGACTTATAGCATTCTTCTCTTTTTCTTTTTGTTTTAAATTTTTTTGTGTTGCACATCCTACACAGGATGTATAGCCCTCCTAACTTCAAATATACTCTGCAGTCTGTTCCAGCCATCTGGCATCCTCGTCTCCAAATTAACATGGTAATAGTACATTTTCCCCTGGGTACATCAGTAAAACACAGTCCCTCATGGATGCTTTGTTGCATGGAAATATTCACAGCTCAATTTAACATGAAGCCTAACAAAACCTGGGGAGCAGAATGAGGAGGATTCAGTCATGTATTTCATTAGAGGCAGCTCATTTACAAGATGCATATTCACTTATCTTTTGTGGGTATCATGTTGGTCAGGACATATAACATAGGTATTAATATAATAGGTATTAATGTAGAAATTTTCTACAATTTCATGTTTGCATCACAGCTTCCAGAGTAGAGGCTGCTCAGCAGCGATGTGGCTTCAGGTTTTCCAGTGTAACACTTGTCATTCTTGCATCTAAAAGAATAAATTCCCTTATTTTTAAATTATGAAAAATGAAACAACTTGGGTTTGGGAGGATTTACTAAATTCCCTGCCCTTCTTCACATGCAAGATTTTCCTGGCACAGTTCAGGGTGTAGGAACAAGCAGGGAATATCTGGCATTACTGCTGCCACCAAATCCTGTCTCCTGAGATTTCCACTTCACTGTTTGCTTCTAAAAGGGTCATCAAATCAAAGTTACCAAAGTAGACTTCTAAAATTATAAAGGCTTAGATACAATCTGCATCCTTACCTACCAAGAAAATTCATTTAGTTGATCATTCAGGCTGGAAGCATCTGGAAGCAGCCTGTGCTGGAGGAGGAATCATCACATTTAAAGATTTACAGACAGAAGTGTAGTTTTGGTGACTGGAGTGGGGGTCTGACATTGAGGGAGCTGAAACTGTGACTCAGGCCTCCTGTCTGAACTTGGGAAAAGCTCTGAATAACTCCATTTTTTATTTCCAATCGATAATGAGGGTGTTCATGTTTCCTTTTACACTTCACTAATCTTGGCTCTGTAAAACATTTAGGAAAAGTGTTTCCCCAGCAGCCAGCACAGCAGTTATGGATCACTGATTGCTGCCATAAGGAAAACTCTAATGCCATGACTTGCTAGGCCACTTGTTATAAGACAGATTTACACAAACTGACTAAAAACTAATGGGAAGCTGCTGAAAACGTCAGAAAAAAAACCCTAAAATGCTTCCTCTCTACTCCAAAAGCTCCGAAATGAAACCTTTCATTCAGACAGACATTTAAATAAGTTTTTTAATGCAAAGTGAGGTGTGTGGGGGAAACAGGGATAGATGGTCCTGTTTTACTCATGCTGGGCTCTGCTTTATGTGTCATTGGGTGGCTTTATTGCTTTCCCCTAAAGCTACCCAAAGTACTGAAAGGGACTTAAATGTGCAGCTCTAACCTGGCCTGGAGCTACTCCTTATTGTCCTGGTACATGGGGAGCAGGGCTGGCAACTGGGATGGATGTGTGGTTTAAAAAACCCAAAAAACAGCGAAGTGGGACTAAGTGAAATTTGAGAACAGGACAAGTTTTGCCCCTACAATTATTCAGATTTCACCTGTACACACTTCCCCTTCTATATCTCAAACTTCAGTTGAAACTTAACACACTTCTTCAGTCTGGTAATCTGCACTGGTATATGAATTTGAAACCATCCCAGCATTTAGGCCAAGTCAATACATCTTTTTACCAATAAATGTCAATGTAACAACCTCATTGATTCTGTAGGGAGAAGAGAGACCTATGAAAAAATATTTCAACTTCTGTATTGTTTTTACTTTTGTCCTCTGTGAGGCACCTTTTACATTGGCCCATTATGTGAATCACCTGCCTTTACCTGAAGCAGGCATAATTACTACTTGTAATTAATGCAGCTGGGAAGGCACACAGTGAGCAACATGTCCTTCAGGAGGAGATTCACTAAACATTTTGCAGCACAAATAAATATTCTTCTGCCTCCTGGGGGAAGTTTGTTTACTTACAGTGATGCACACAGATACATTTACAGTTTGGGCTATCTAGAGGCCAGTGTGACTGCTCTGAACAAAAGGAGAAGAATATTTGATTTTTTTTCTTCTGCCAAAACTGATTTATCAAATATAGTAACTTTCTTGTCCCAGAACTATTGCTAACTTTGACCCAAATCTGTGGAGGCAAGTATTGTTGGAAAGAAATATAAGGTTAGAATGTGGATATAGATTTTAAAGTGTGGTGAAAAAATGTGATGACTGTCAAATAGCAGTTAGAGCATTCCTTTGCTGTAGCTAAGACATGTTGGTGGTTCTTGTGTGGGAAGGCTCAGGGGGAGCACCTCCCTCCACAGAGTGGCAAAGAGAAGGGGGAGTCTGTGACAGCGGTGACAGTGACAGTAACGCACCAGTGGAGATAGTTTCAGACAGTTTCAATCTCTTAACTCCAGAGCTTTGATTTTTTTATTGTTTTCCTAAGTTTAGGGAAAGCCCTCCTCCTCCTGTTTTGAAAGATCAGCTGTGGAAAAAATTGGTTTTTATGACATACGGTTGCAGGCAGGATGACAATATTTTGGAACACAATCCCTGAAAATTTGTGCATTGGTTAAATCTATCTCTAGAGCCATCTGGGTCTTTCTACAACTAAAGGTGTTTTAATCATTTAAATGCTGTTAAGCTTTGAGGTGTCCCTAAACCCCTTAAACAACAAAGTCAAAACTGCAGAAGGAAATTTATTTAATTCTTCCAGCAAAGGAGATAGAGGGTTACTTGAATTCAGAAAGAAATACATTGTAATTCCTAATACAAATTAAATATTTTGAGAACACTTCCTACATTAGATAAGTCCATTCTCAAGACCAGAGGGAGAGTTTGATTTCCTTGAGCTCCTTCTTTGGAATGATAGTTTCTGCCAAGCCAGATTTGCTCGGGCACACAACCGGCCTATTGCCTCTTTTTTTATAAATCATGCTAAGTTCACATCAGGCAAGTGTACAAATCTACTGCTTGGCATTGTATCCTGTACTTTGAGGGAGCCACGTGCCATGGGTGTGTTCAAGTGAAAAATACTGTGTTGATTTTGGATACTTTGTGCTTATATAGATGCATTTTGGCCTGTGTGGGCCGGAAGAGAAAGCAGTGACCTGAATAGCCAAGCATGAATCTCAGTTAAAACATTTACACAGCTGAGACCAGGAATCTCTCCTGAGCATAGAGAAAATAGTTGGAGCTGTGAAATGCTTTCCAAAGTCCTGCTGCCTGAAGGAGCAGCATGAAGCAAGGCTGGTCTGGAGATCACATTTGGAAGGAATAGGGAGATGTTTCCATTCCCATCACTGGCGGGTTCACAGCTCTGGTTTTTCTTCCTCCCTTTCCTCGGAGTTGCCACCTACCAAAGCAGAGCAAAAATACTAAAATATCCTGACTAAGCCACTCAGTTTGACCTTATATATAGTGATAGAATTTCTTCTGTAAATCAGCAGCTTGTCTCTCCTCTCTTGCCTGAAGGATTTGTGTGTGTTTATGTGTACAAAGACATGAATGTACGTGTGCACAGGTACACAGAAACTGTGGGGACAAGTTTTAGGTCAGGACACTTCAGTCATCCCCCTGGGAACCAACCCAAAGGAGGAAAAAAGCCTCACAACAGACACCCCACAGCATCTGGGAAGCCCAGTATTTTTTAAAAACTCAGGTGGCAACCAAGGCCTCAGTACTCTCTGGGTGCCCTTAGAGAGACTGCGGGAGATTTTAGGAGAGCTTTAAATCCACTCTCATTGGATTTTGATTCTTTGACGGGGGGAAAGGCCACTGAAAACTTTGGTTCTTTTGTTTTGTGAAGGGCCAGCACCCTTTGCAGGGAAGCCCTGTCACTCATAGTCTCAGCAGCCACCCTTTGAGCTGTGGCTTATGGCAATAGCCCTGCACGGAGAGGCCTGGGACAGGAGCAGCAGAATTTCTTCACAAAAGCTTTATCTCTCTCTTATCTCCTGGCTCCCACTTTTCACTGTCATGGTGAGGCTAAGATTGTGCAAAGCAGTTGAAAGTGTAGCCACTGCCCTCTTGCAATATTCTGCCCCTACAAACGTGATAAACTACTGAAAGTCTGAAAAGCCAGTAGAGAAAATTGTAGTGAAAATATGTCAAAATACCTTGTGTGATTATCTAACTCAAATGCAAGTGTTTGGCAAATTCTGTTGAAATGCATAAAGTTAAACTTATATAACCATTCTCAAAATACTGAGGAATAAGAATCTAGCTACTCCCATGCTTTCAAAGTGAAAAGGAATATTGTGTCATTTTTTCTAGGACATTCACATATGAAACTGCCATTGTGGATCTTAAACAGCTGTTGTGATGGATTGGGTGTATGCAGTGAGGAGTGGGGAAACAGTGTGTCTGTCATGGGGCATTGTATAATTTCATCTGGGTTTTCTAACAGCTAGCGTGTGTTACTGACAACACCTCTTAAGGATTCACTGACAAAAAGGAAGGCAGTAAGAAAAACATAGATTCAGTAGAACATCACTTTTTAGTTACATTTTGAATAACAATCATAACAGGAAAATCAAAGAAACTTTACAAAGGGAAACTGAGCATAATTCCTAGAAACATACACCAGAAAAAAAACACCAGAAATTACCTCTCTAGACCAACTTATTAGTCATGATACACCCAATTATTAGTTCTAAATGTGTATCAGGCCTTGTCAGCAATTAGCAAACTGTGTAATAGCACAGGCAGCTGGACCTGGCAAGGTGACATTACTACAGCTGCAAAGAATGCAGAATATGCTTAGGATACAGTGACCTGGAATACAGAATACTGAGAGGCAAAGGGATGAAATATGCACAGCATCTCTGGCATTGCTCCCACTGGTCCCTCTGCCACGGCCACTGTGTCAGTGACACCCTGCCCTGTTTGGCACATTTCTGCCTACCTGGAAGCCCTGCTAAGGAAGAGATGGCAGTGGCTGATGTGCCAGCTCTGCTGCTGGGGATGAACAGGATCAAAGGCACGGAGGAGCAGGGACAGGAAGTTCGCACGCTGCGTGTGACACAGCACAACGCAAAGGCTCCTCCACTCCTCATAACGAACCACTAAAAATACACCAGCTCCAGAGAGCAGCCAGCACACACATCTAAAAATACTGGTCCTATTCTCTCACCACAGGATACCAGTAACGTCAGTGGGAGCCCACTGAAAGATAGTGGGAAGTCTCTGGGAGTTACTCACATCCTGCATGAGCCCACGTCTCCTTGAAATCCACAGCCGTTCCATCAGGACCATCACTTGTTGTTGTTTATGTGTGACATACAACTTGTTTATGTTGTCCCATTCTCCTTTAACCCATGCTCTTCCTTGAAAGAAATCACCTGAGAGCCATCTAAGGTGTAGTTCTGATGCTTTTTGGAGGCTGACCTGGAACAGAGACCAGACAGAGCACAAGTATAAAGCTGGGATTTATTAAAAGGCATCAATGGGTTCACCTGGGCAGTGCGAGAGCCCAGCTGGGCTACATCAGTATGCCCCAAAATGGTCACACAAAATGGATGACTGATCACAAGGTCTCACACTTTTATAATTTCTAGTCCATTAGCATATTGGAGATAATTGTCCAATTATAACTTCAGGTTATGAAGCTCCATCCTCCTTGCTTTTTCTTCTCACTTCACCGTTGTTTTCGTTCTTGGGCTTGAAAGTTGTCCTTGGTCCCAAGCAAGAGAAGGAATTGTTTTTTCTCTCTGCTCTGTGAATAGACCTTAGTAGCACTTAATATGGAACCTAAAACTACCCACCAAAACAGCACAGAATCTAAAAATACAAAAGCTAAAACTTAAGACATCAGTTAAAGTCCACTTAAAAGTTTGGGACCCTGTGGAAATAAAGCCCTAGGAATTATGGCCTTTCTCATTTCTACCCAATATCTTCTTCTCTCCAGGCTCTGCTGTTATTTAGCATGTGTCCAAGCCTGGGTTTCACTGAATTTTCTTTGTGGGTGTTTTCCTTATTTTTCTTGAGAAGTCCCTAGAGACTGGTCCTGAATCAGCTGACCTCTAAATGAATTTGGGTATCTTTTGTCTTCTCTCTTTTAACCAGTTCTCAGTGATAAAAATGGCTGTATAGAGAATAACACCTTTCTTACTTCTATGTGTATATGTTGCCTCATATTTCCCATGTTCAGACTCACAGTATCTTTTTTTCCTCTCCTTTGCTGTCTGCAATCCAAGAGGGCAAGGTTATTCTCTTTTCTCAATGCTGAGGATCTGCTCATGCACCTTCTAGGAAAGGACATCAGCTAATGTATGTCATGATGTACATCACTTCATTAAGGGGAAAAAAATCCCTTTATAAAGAATTTGCACAAACTTTGTGTCCTACTCTTCTATGTTTCTTTGGAGCTCTCTGTTTCTGAGTGATTTCACATGGCTGCATAACCTTACATTTGGGGGATATCATTCTTTTCCATTAGCATTGACTCAGTTTCTACCGTGCAATAACTTTCATGCAACCGTTGCTGAAGTCAATAAGGTCACATTGCTGCACAGAAGGAGACACTATCTCGATTATAACACTGTCAAGATACCAGGAATAGCCTTAAAATTATAGTGCTTTTTTCATACCTTCTCAGGTATATCTACTGATTTAATCTGGACATTATAACTCTCATGCCTTGGATGATTTGTGCCTTGCCAGGACTTTCTGTTTGAGATAAGGTTTAGTGGGCAATAAGCCTTCTGCTCAGTGTTTTCTTATTGCTCTGAAATGATAAACTGATTAAAAAACTGTATAATGCTGATAAAATTCTGGATAACAGTGAATGAAACTTTGTTTCCATTGCTCCTCTCTATTTTTATGGAGAGCTAAACCAAACAGTTGTAAAAAAGCACCTGGGAACTAGTCTGCCCCCATTAGTGTGATTCAGGTAGCTGACTTACACTGAAATAAGTGCCACAGACACCAGGTGTGCGACTTGCTGCCTCTGGTGTGGCTGTGTCCTTCATCAGAGCACCCATGTGCTCAATCAAAACACATCATTAAAATGGCCACAACAGAGAAAGTATTATAGGCCACAACAGCCCCTGAGGACAGGGAAACTCACTGAGATGTGGCTTTGGCATCCGATGTAACAATGGATTGTCTTTTTCTTTCATTTTAATCTTTGTTTGTGCAGAATGATTTGATTTCCAGAAATGCACATCTTCTTGCTCAGCCCCAGCACAAGCACAACAGAATGTGTATAAATAGAGAAGCTTGTTTATTTCAAGTTATTTTTTCCCTCACTGCATCCGGTCAATAGTTTAGATGAATATTTAGATGGTTGAATGAAAACAGGGCTGGGGCACTGGATCAGCTGTAAGGGTTGAGGAAGGAGTGGTCTTCCCATTATTTGAATTATCTATCTTCTTTACATAAATTAACAACAATGTCCCAAACAGTAAAAAAGTCACGAGTGTTCAGCAGTCAGTGGATTATTTATAAACACCTGATTTTAAAATCATTATGTATTTTTGTATTTTTATGTATAATCATCCAGAGATTGGGTGATTTGTGATTTTCAAATGTATGTGCTATGATTCCCCATAGGTGATTTTTGAGGCCAGGTCACGTGGACACTTTCTTGAAACCAGAAATACTTTTGGGTGTTGATTGTACCTGTTCTTCCTTGGGAACACCACCTTAGTTTACAGAGAAAGGAAAGAATTTACCGTAATTAAGGTATATCAAGATGATCTGATTGAGGGCAGAGATGAGGTAGATGTCTCCAAATTCATGAGTGGGGAGACAGCGACAGCAATTAACCATTGGTGACCAAGCACTATAACAAAGTGAGGGGCACAAAAAGTGATATTAAATGGGAAAGAAGAGCTCCCTGTTTTATTGGGCAGCATGGAGTGGCTTTGCAGAGTTTCTTGCCATGGCACAGTGAAGAGGGTGAAATTCCAAGAGGTTCCAGGAGATGCTGGCCACATCCATGCCAGAAGGCTGGTGCAGAACACGACTGTCCATGCTGCACATCCACCTCAGGAAGCCCCTGAAGAGATGATTACTGAGGCCAAACAAGGAAATGAATAATGTTACACGACCTCAGCTTTATACTCTCCCATAAACATCTGCTGCTGGAAACAGAGGACGTGCTTGGTGGCCATTTGATTTTCTGTGCTGCATTTCACGTCCTCCTCTCTTTCTTGTGGCATTGTCCATCTTTGAAAGGATCATCTTTAAAACTTGAAAAAGTCCGGTGATGATTTTTTTTGTTTACTTCAAAGAAAAATAAAAACTGTACAGTTCTGGGTAAATTTAGACACCCTTCTTGCTCACAGTCTGCTGCTCTTCCCTCATCATTGGCTACTTTTTCTCATGTGTTACACCAACCAGTGTCTTCTCAAGATTTCAGATAAACCCAGATTTACCTGAATAACATTGTCTGAGTCTTGCAATGAGATTCTTGTCACTCCAGCATGATCTTTCCCTACAGTTGTATGTCCATTTCCACTTCCATCCTCCTTAGGACTTCTGTCTGCAGGTCCTTCTGAGGTTTGTGTGCTGATTCCTTTTCCACCCTCCTCAGAGGCACCTGCTCCCTGGAGACCTTGCTCTCCACAGAGATGTGGATAATTCAGAAAACTGGGTTTAACCGGGGAGTAGTTACTCCTTTGTCCTTCCCAGGCCTGTTACAACCCAAACACAAGCATCCATAAATCCCAGATCTATTCCTAGGCAGAGGCACCAGGAGCATTCACTCCTCCCTGAACCTGCAGAGTGCCAGCTTAGAGCTCAATAAAAGGTTATAACACTTAGAGATAAAAGCAGTTCTGAAAAACAAACAAGTGTGTGTGTGTGTGTGTGTGTGTGTGTGTGTGTGTGTGTGTGTGTGTGTGTGTTCCCTACACAAAATTGAAAACAGAATCATCATCATCATGCAAACCTAAGGCTTGCCTCTACTTGCTGCAGCCATAGGTTGTATTTGGGCATAAGCAGTTGCTATGGGGTCTGATCCAATTCCCACATAAGTCAGCAGGAGCCTTTAAATTCCCTTCAGTGGGAGTGAAACCTGAGCACTTGGATATTTTGTGAACACTGATATTATTTGCTATAAAAAGCAATGCTTTAGTTTTTGGTATAAAACACAGCAGTGTCAGGGACAGACAGACTCTAGAATATGGGTTCTCAGTGCTTTGTATTGAAGATATTAAGTGCAATTCATTTCCAATCTCTTTGTTATAACTGGTGTAAAAATAGATCAGTCCCGGCAATGGGATTAACCACTCCTTTATTTCTTGACTGGTTTCTTTATTGTTGTTGTTGTTTTTAAATAGTTTTCCTGTTGTGCTGTTGCAGATGAGTTCTGGTAAATATTTATCCTTACACTTGCTGTAAATGTATTCCTTTCCTGGTGGGGCAGTGCACAGCTCCAGATGTGCAGAACTGAACCTTTGCAAGGACAAAGAGGGCCCTGAGTGCAGCCATGAGAGAGGGCAAAGGCTTCTGGCACCTCTAAGAAGCTGCTGCATGCAGCTTTGCTGAATGCAGCCATCTCAGATTTTAGGGGTGTTTGCCTTGGCCACAGCTGGAAAGAGAAAGGATGAAGAATTATGGATAAGAAAAGGGTAAAATCTTGTCCTGTGTTACCTGAGCCATCCTACTCATTCCCCCAGCCATGTGCTGGTGGCATGGCATGTGAACGGCTGCAGTGTCACCAGGGTACCCAAAACTGCATTTCCATCAGCTCTCCTGCATTCTCCTGTTTTGACAATGTGCCTGTTCCTCTCAAAGGCAAAGGGACCAGCAAACCACTGGAGAAATGGGTGCTGAGTCGTGTGTGCCCAGCATTTGGGCTGAAATTGTGTTTAACCCACTGAAGAAGATAAATTCTTCATTTTGCCTTTTGGGGAGAAGTTAGTGGCAGACTGACCATCAGCTGCTGCCTTGAAAAACAGCAAGAGCCTGGTGGAGTCATCCCTGCTCCAGGCAAATACACACAAGTGTTAGATGAGCAAAGTGGCTGACAGATGCACTTCCAAACACACCTAACCTGCTGTTTCCTAGTGCACATCCACATGGAAGCAGGAAGCAGACTTCCAGAACATGAAAGGAAGATTTGCTTTCTTATCTCATTGTATTCTAATGTGACTTGAGGCAAACAAAGTACAGCTTATGGGCTTTGTTATTTTAATTACTCTGTGCAGCCAGTGTAGAGCAGTATCACAGTGTCTGGTTAAACAAAACTGTTACTGGCCTGAAAAATCTGCACATAATTCCAGAAATTGCACAGAATTCAGGAAATGTTTTTCCTAATGGCCTGTCCTGAGCAAGGACAGCTTTGTTCAGACCTGTGCCGCTTCACGGGATAAGAAGAGATCCACAGAAAATACTCACCTGGCATTCAGGAGTCGGTGTCAGTTCTGCACAGATTTCCTGCACATCCTGGGCTGGGGGGCTGGCACTGAAGTGACTGCATAAATAACTGTATTTTATGATAGGCACTGACATTAGGGTTCAGTGCAAAGCATGTGGGAGTCCTCCTAGAAGCCTGGATATGTCCTGTGTACTTAACTCTCTTTGACACTTTTTAGAGGAGATAGCAATGAAATACAGTGAGACTCATTGAAAAGCTGGAGGAGGAGGAGAACAGTTTGTGTCTTGACAGGCTGAAGAGTTTTAAAATATTTTTTGCAGCTATCAAGAGTTACAGTCTT
Source organism: Polioptila caerulea (assembly GCA_013397295.1). NCBI lineage: Eukaryota > Metazoa > Chordata > Aves > Passeriformes > Certhiidae > Polioptila > Polioptila caerulea. The sequence goes on along the minus strand of VYXF01002118.1, from coordinate 215,318 downwards.
TCATGTAGTAGTTATGGGTCAACTAGAGTTTAGTTCCAGCTAAGATGGAGGAATATGGGTGGTGAGTGGAGAAAAACTGAAAAAAGTTCAGTGAATATTTGAATTTTTTTTAAAATGTGAGAAAATTCAAATTAATCTGAGACCTGAAAAGGAAAGACTAAATTCTACCAGTGCCATTCCTAGAAATAATCCCCTGTTAATGTACCAAACCAGTCATGTGAGCTAAATTTTACTTGCAGACTCTTTCCTCAGATGTGTTCCCACCTTTCCAGTATTTCTTTAAATATTATTTCCACTAAAAAGGTTAAAACACATTTGGCTATTCTGATTATGCATACATGATGGCGTGATCCCTTTTGATGATGTTTTTCAATATTCATGACAGACAGTCCCACCCTTTAGGCTGAAACTCCCTTTGATTTCACATGAGGATTTTTGCCTAATGATCAGGCCCTGGGGTGTTTGGCTCATCAGTTGCTACGTAATAGGCTAAGAAAAATTTGAATTGATAAAAAGCAGAAATAATGGCACAGATTGCTGATAGAACAAATACATTTCAGGCTGTATATGTAAGAAAAATT
>VYXF01002118.1:109574-213935 GCA_013397295.1 Polioptila caerulea | reverse complement strand
TCTGGGCACCCTGTGCCAGGGCCTCAGCAACCTCACAGGGAACAATTTCTTCCCAATATCCAATCCAACCGTGCTCTGTCAGTGTGAAGCCATTCCCCCTTGTCCTGTCACTCCAGGCCCTTGTCAAGAGTTTCTCTCCATTTTTTTGCAGGCTCCCTTCAAGCACTGGAAGGCTACAGTTGGGTAACCCCAAAGATTCTCTTCCCTGGGCTGAACAATCCCAATTCCCTCAGCCTCTTCTCCCAGCAGAGCTGCTCCATCCCTCTGCTCCCCTTGGTGTCCCAGCTCTGGCCTGGCTCCAGCAGCTCCCTGTCCCTCCTGTGCTGGGATCCCAGGGCTGGAGGCAGCTCTGCAGGGGGGTTTCAGAGAGAGGGACAGAGGGACAGAATCCTGCTTTTTTTTGATGCATCCCAGGACACAGTTGGCATTTCTGGGCTTCAAGTGCTGACTCGTGTCCAGCCCCTCATCCACCAGCACCCCAAGGAAGTCCTGTAGATGTAGCAGGGAGCTCTGAAACCAGTTCCCAGGGCTTGGATATCAGCAGCCCAACGTTTGTGGCCACCTGAAGGCACCCACTGGTGTCCCGTAGATGCCACATGGGCTTAAGGAGAGGCAAGTAGGGACACCTCTGCAGTGGTGCTCCACAGACTGTGGACCACCAAAGACAGCCAGAACTGTAGACCAGGTGACCCAAAGCTGGCCAGGGGAACCCTGGGGAGAAACTCTGTGATATTCCCAAGGCTTGAGGAGAAAGCAGCATTGTGGAAGCATTTTGTAAACCACCATTAACTCATCAAAGTGCCTGAAGTCCCTGCTCTGGGGAAAATACACATCTTATAAATCTCACATAATATTAGAGATTGATTCCCACTTTTGTAATAAAATGTTTTCTATCCAAATGCTGGACAAAAAGCATCCCATTTCTGAGGCTGTTTTCAGATGGCTTTTAGCCACCAAAGCTCCTGGTGTTTCTTTAGAGCATTTTCGTTTTCTGAACAGCATAAATGATGTCACTTATCAATTGCCAAACCTATTTCATAATTTCAATAACCTCCAGGGAACCGATTAAATCTGAAATACTTTGGCCTATTTTGAAGGAAGTCTAATTGTGTTTTTAAGTCAGCCTTGGAACACATGATTCTTTATTAACCTAATAAGCCTCCATTATCCCATTCCCAAAGTTCTATTCAAGCCCTGTATTTAGTGTAAAGTACCGTGCACTGGTTAATTAGAGCATATTATCTTGGATGAAAATGCTGAATCTTATTCTGCAGAGTCAGGGCTTGGAGAATTTGTTAATACTCTGCGTGTACCCAGCTTGGTTCTTATCTGAGCCCTGGCATGCGTTAGCAGGGCAATTACCTACTTGCAATAGCTGCCTGCTACTTGGCAGAGGGGAGTGCTGAACAGAGAGTTATTTCACCAAAGATAGAAAAGTGACTCATTTTGATTACTCAGTCATGTCCTCTCCTCCTTGTGCATGCACAATGGGAAAGTCTGATGGAACCAGGGGAAAGAGGAGCAGCATGTGTTGCAGTCACTTCTCTTAGTCACCAAGTCGCTGTAGCAAAAGTAAAAAGCCAATAATTATAATACAACAAGGCTGAGTAATAAAACATTCCTCCTTCCCATATTTAGGAGGCAAATCTGAATTTAAAGGGAAATTACAAGTTAAAGATGTCAAGGAGTAAAGGATGGCGATAACTCAATTTCATTTTTGTTTACCACAATTTCCAGTCTGCGTGGCCTTCTGGTCTCTGTGTTCGTGTTGCAAAAAGGAGAAGTGTTCTCATCCAAACAGCACCCTGCTTTAAACTAGTGTTGTACAATTCACATGAAAAGTGCATTTACCACATACACTCTTCCTAATCTGGTCTGGGAAGATTGAGCAGACAGTGTGTGCCAGGTAACATTTCTAAAGCCTCCTCCTGACTTGGTGACCCCATTCCCATATTTAAGTGACCCAGGCCTCTGGAAGTCTCTTGAGACTCACAGACTCTCAAAACCATCTCTTACAGACATATTCCATCATTTTAAGAGTTTTTTCATGAAACAGCTCACCAACTATGCCAATTTCCTACTCAAAAAAATATAATGAAACTAAAAAGATTGCAGCACTAAAAACTATATTACAAAAAAGCCAGAATAAACCATTTGCCTCTACAATAATCTATTCAGGTTGATGGTCTGATCAATAACACATTGTTATGCATTTTCCATTCTAATTAATTTAATAATGGTCCCTTAATCTAATGCAACCTTGTTTCAAAAACTGGAAAACTGTTTTCATGAAGGGTTTCATGAAGCCCCTGCAAGGTTTAGCCTCACGGTGTCATTTGAAACACAGGCAGATTTGTGGTTGTGGTTGTACAGTGGCACATTAATGTAGCAGCAGCATTTAAAACACAGCATGCAGCAGTTCATTTTAATCTGGAGGACAGAATAATGAATCTTTTTTCCCTTCCCGATTTTAAATATAAAATAATCTTTTTTATTTCTCATGAAATCAGCAGAAGGACATCGAGTAAAAAAACAGTTCCAAAACTATAAAGTAAAAACCTTCAAACGGTTTTCTAGAACTTTAAGAAATTAGGCACTTTCTTAAAAAAAAATTTAAAAAATCATCACTGAGTTGCTGGGACAGCCCTCTCAGATAGTGACCACACTGCTGACAGACACTTCTTGACCTTTCACCAACGCTCTATGGCCCTCCCAAAACCTTCTCCAGTGACCTTCACGCCTCCCACTGCTGAGACTGCTCTCCTCACTGAATCCTGGCCTCTGATCACTCTTTCATGAGCTTTTAAATTTACATGGCTTCAAATAGCCTTTTGGTACCCTTCCTTTATCTAAACACTAGTTCTCAGTGGAAAATTGTAATGGTTGTCTGCCAATGAGAACATTAAGACATGATTTCAATAAAAATTACACATAAAATTTTGCCCAAATAGATACATTTGAACCTTTTAGAATGCAATAACTTCAATAATTCTATTTTTTTGTTCCACAAAAATTATTTCCCCATTTTTCAGCCATCTCTAATTTTAGCAATAACTTGCAGGTGTTTCCTGTTAAGTTGGTAATAACTGTGTCCTGGGATAATAAAACTCTTTGGGTTTGGCCCATTTATCATATTTAAATCATAACTTAAAGGTGCATCCTGTTTACAAGGTAATAATTATATATGGGACTAAACAAACTCCTCTGGAGCCAGTCCAATCTATTGTTATGTTGGGCTTGAAGAACCCTTGGATAATGCCATAGGTAGTAAAAGTTGTCTCTCCCCTCTTAGCAAAAAATGGGGAAAAGATAGGGAAAAAACGTTGGTGTGTTGCCTAAATAAGGAAATCAACTTTGAAAAACTAAAGAGCCTCCAAAATGAGCAATCAAATAATCTTAAACCTTAGCTGATGGCCAGACAGTGAGAACACACCCATGTGAATTCCTCAGGGTGGACGTCAGCACAAGACGCAAACGCGCAGCCCTGCAGCCCCTGCTCTGTCTCCCATGTCCTTCCCAGCCTCCCCTGCCCCTCTCTGGCTGTTTCCCCTGGCTCTGAGGCAGCACTGCCCCATCCCAAGATCACTGGCCTCAGTGTCCCATATCCCTCCTTGCTCTGTGCCATGGCTTGGATTTTAAATCATGCCCCTTTTTGTCAGGAGAGAAGACTCAGAAGGTTCAAAAAAACCCCAAAACCGCTGAGAAGGAGGTCAGCTCTTGAACTGGCAAGTCCTTTGTTAGACAGTTGCCTGACAGTGAGATTTGGGGTCCCATGCAGAGCCCTCCACCTGGCCCCAACCCCTTGCACTGATGATCCCAAATTTCCAGCCCCTGCCCCAGCACCAGCCTGGTGCTCTCCACCTCCATGGTTTAACAGGCTGCAGAACCTCATGCAGTGGGACAACAGTCACTCCTTTGTTGAGGTCAGGACTTAGGGGGCTGTGGAAGGAATTTGGGTAGTCCTGTGTGCAGAGGAAAGTAGCAAATGCAGCATGAAGCACAGAGAGATACCAGCATTCAAAAAAGCCACTCAAAAAAAATAATCTCCAGAAGCCACCAGTGCATTCACTCACATTGTAGCTTGGCTCCAGTGTTTCACTGTTATTTCTTAACAGCAAAATAAGCCCCAAACATTTTTCCTTTTTTTTTTTTCTTTTTCTTTCTTTTCCTTTTTTTTTTTTTTTTATTTTTTTTTCTTGCTACATACTGCACAGTATGAGTAATTCAAGGAGAGAATAAAGGCTGGCATTGTATAGCACACTTTCTCATGCGCACACAAACCTCCTTCCAGCTTACTGAAGGAATCAAAGGGTGGAGGCAGTGTCTCCAGCATTTCATGTAAATGACGTCTTTTTTTTTCCTCCAGTTTTAATGCCACCATAAACTCAGTGTGATGAAGCATTGGTGAATAATGAGCCCATGACACATGGTACTTTTCAGAACAGCTCATATATTTGGCACATGCCCGGCCCCATTCGTGTCTTTTCTTTCTTTCCTCCCACCCCCCCAAACCCGAGCACAGGTTCACAAACACCTTTGCCATGAAGAAGAAATGCAGGTTTATTTTCACACTCAGCAGCAGTGGCATCCCTCTCCTTAGGGTGCTGTGAAGCAGCTCATGCCATCCAAGCAGGCATCACACCCTCACCAAAGTCACTGCCTGGACAGCCCAGTGGTCACTCCCCTGAACTGGGAGCCACCAGGGGGGTGGATGCTTTTGTTCCTCCCTCATCTCCCACCAGGTATGGAACTGTCACCTTCCCTGGAGCAGTGTCACAAAGGCCCCTGGCAGAGAAATCAGGACATCCTTGGGGAAAAATGCAGCTTCTTATTCATCAAGTGACTCGGAGGGAGTTGGGGATTAACTTGCATTTTATTGAGAGTCTACTCTTTCTCTATAGCATTGTCCTGGATTTTTTGGTAACAATTGTATTCCTGGGTTTAAAACCACCTAGGAAAGAACTCAGTAAGTCACCAAGAGTGCCCCAGCAGTCGGAGGGGGAGTGGGAGGTACACTGCCATGTGGGAAATTGAAAGCCTTGCTGGTGAATCTCCAGTGGCATAAGTGTTTCCTTGCACATGTGCCAGTGCTAACCCTGCAGCAATGCCCATGCTTTTGCCAGCTCTTCCTTTCAAAGGGGAAGGTCAGGGATGGTCTCCTGGCACAGACACACTGCCTTACTGAGGATTTGTGTTCCTCTGGAAATGTGGATTTCACCAGCTGAGGACACCCAGAACGGGGAGGCAGAAGAGAATTTAACAGTGCTGGGGGCACAGCATGGGAGGTGTTTTCCCAGGAAAGAAGGAGGCTGGACAAAATCAGCACTTTTCAAGTTTGCCCAAAGAGCCCATCATGTCGCTGCAAGGTCTCTGCTTTCTTAGTCATCACTGTGAGAGTACCAGCAGCATAAAGTTTTGTCTTATAAAAATCCTCTCTAGTGTCTAGACCAATGCACAGTTTTCATTTCTCATTTGCCTTTATCACTTTGCCTGTGTTGAGATGTGGGGCAATATTTTATTTTAAGCCTATATTTTTCCAATAGATTTTTGTAAGTTTTCAGATGTGTAAAAGGACTCATGTCTGCTCTCCAGAAAGGTCCATAATTTCTTTAGTGGAGGCTTTCAAAGCAGCATAAGGGAAGAGGGCATGAGGAAACTACTTGAATCTTCTTTGCTTTGAAAAACATGTAAATATACCAGTTTTAAACCAACCTCTTTTCCCCCATTGTTGCCAAAAATCCTATAATGCTTTCCACATGGCTATTGAAGCTGTAAGAGGTAACATCAGACACCCAGGCTGCCATGGAGAGCATAAGAAAAGCTGGGTATTGCTGACAAATCATGGGCAGTTCCTTCATTTCCAAAGTTATCAGGAGAGCACATGGCACAAGCACAAATCAATGCCATTTCTCAACTTGATTATGCTCATTTCCCTGGGTGACAATCTCTCCTGCACAAGATAAGGCCAGTGTTCCTGCTGGGAGCTGCTCCTGTCACTCAAACCAGAAAACAAGGTCAATCAACCCACTTTATCTCAAAAAAAAAAAAAAAAAGCCATTATCAGCAATTTTCTCCATTTCGTAACAAAGCTCCAGAAATTGCATGACCCTCATTTCTGTCATCAGAACTGTTTCTTTTTTTCCCCTCTTCTTTAGGCGAGCTGCAGGGAGGATTTGAAATAAGGAACTAAATGAGTTTCTTGAAATTGGCTTTTCAAAGGCAGAGCTACAGGAACCACTTTGATTGAAATTCAGTCCTTGGGGAATTAATTTCTTCTGGCAAAAATAATAGTTCCTAAAACTTTTATCAGTCTTTTCACACCAATGATTTATATTTTAGAATTTATTTTAGGATGAGGTTGTGTCTGAGGCTAATTATTTGCTTCTAGAAACAGATAAAGCTAAAAGCATGCTGATAATCTGCTTCTAATCTCTCTGTACCAACCTCCTTTGGCCCCATACAAATCTTCTGGTCAATGATAAATTTGGCAGCTCTGTTTTCAGCATTGGCTCAAACTCAGCTGATCTGAATGCTCTTTTTAAAACAAAAACAAAAACATATCCTTTACGAAATGCATGGCCACTGCCCACTCCAAGCTGCAACTGGTTAGGCTGAAGAAGGGTTAAATCCCAGTTTTCATGGCCACATTTAGTGCTCCTATATTATTTTGCCTCCTTGATTTTAAGTCAGCCACATGCCTGCTGCTGAAACTACAATGCAGTCAGTGTCTGGATGTCTGACAAAGATCAGGCTTTCATCCCTGTTATTTGTGTTACTCCTCAGAGTTTTTTAAGGGTTTTTAGCAGAGAAAAATAACAGTCATGGCTTGGAAGTGCTTCAGAATGACCCAGCACTTACCATCATGCAGCCCTTTCAGGGATGCTTTGGGATCCAGGTTCTGGCTGCTGCTCCACGGGGATCTGTCTTTTCAGGCAGGTTTTCAGTGACTGGCACGGGAAATATAATAATCTGTAATAATGAGGAGCAAAATTCTACATTCACCCCAGAGGCTGGGGCTGGATACTTTCAGAGAAGCTGCAGTCAAGTGGAAGAAACATTCATTTGATCACATCAGCCAGATCATGTGAGAATTCAGCTCAGCACAGTGACAGGATAGTCACACATTCCGTGTCACCTGCCAAAGGAGTTGTCCTTATGCACCAGGGACAATAAGCTTTGCCTGGATCCAAATCCAGACTACAACAGTTGCTTCTCCACTTCTTTTCTTAAAATCTCTTTCTGCAAGAGGCTCCTTCCAGAGCTGTCTTCAAGTCTTAGAGAGCATGCAAAGAGGGTTTTGTCTCCTTCTGTGCTCCACCCCTGCATCACTCCATCTCCTAAACACTTTAAATAAGGGGGACCTTGAACTTCTTGCTCACATGGGGTCTGTTACCACTGCACATTGAAGTAACAGTTTTTCCATCTGTGAGTATCCTTTTCCTTTGCCTTTAACCATCATTCTCTGCTAGACAACATCTTGGATGTTTCTTTCCTAAGAAAAGTGTCTGCTAAAAGTCACTCTTCACCCACAGCTACCTGACACCACACACAGCATCACACACAAACCTACTTTTCCTCATATTAGCAGTTTGGCAAGGAAACACATGGGATAAATGATCCTTCTGTAGGGGTGACAGAAGCGGCCTCAGAACTCACCTTAGCCCTCTGGTTTATGATGTAAATGTCACATTTTCCCAGAAGATAAAGGAATTTGCACACATGGTGAACTTGCCGTTGTCATTTATGTAAAGATTTGAAGATGAATTAGCAACTGTCTGATCCAAAGTCCACTGAAGCCAGTAAAGGCCATAAAGAATCAAAGACAATAAAGATACAAAAGAGCACTGACAGCCAAGATATTATTTTCCCTTTTTTTTTTTTTTAATAAAAAACAGTTCAATCAACTCTTTCATTTATGCTCTGCAGAATACAAATAAACATATCATGACACATTTTTCTGCCTTGGCGAAAACAGCTTAACAGAATAACATCAAATCATCAGTATCAATCAATCCATTAATTTTATAGCTGAGTTTGGTAAGGAATTAATTTTGTATTCAAAGACAGACTAATCTGAGACTGCAAAACAGTACCCTGTTACTAAACCACAGCTGCAGAGGGAGTGACTGGGCTTCTGATGGGCAAAATAAGAATTAGCTGCTCCCAACTGTCCAGTGTATCATGAACTTACGTGGATTTAACATCCTTCCTCTCCTCCACATGAGCCATACTCTGATCACAACTCAGACAAGACTCTCAGGCAGCCAGCAGCAGGCAAGAGCAAGGGATATTTAACCAACAGGAGGTACAGTAGTCCCCTCTACTGCTTCCCCCTGCTCTGAATCCAGCTTTCTGTCCAGAAGTCTTGCTCAGCTGAAAAAGAAATCAGTTTGAGTGGTTTGTCTGGGATAGGATTGCAGTCTTTTAGCCAAGCCAGGGCTCCTGCTGCAGAGCAGAGCCCAGGGGAATGCAGCCATGCGTGTGCAGATCAGTGGTGCAGGACATGCACAGGGTAAAGGCACACATGCTCACATCCCCCCAGGAAATCCCCGGGAGAGAGATGGAGTCCTGCCCTCAACCCTGGCCAAAGGGCCGGGGTTTAGCTCTGCTCCAGAGCCTGACAAATAGATGGCCTTTGTCTGATGCCCCTGAGGGCAAATGCAAGCTAATAAAAACTTGAGTCCACACAGATAACGTATAATTGTAACTGGGTTTTAGGTAATGGTCTTCCAGGCTATCTCATTATTCTCTTTGAACAGGGCTTTGAATTACACTTTTGCAATTTTAGATAAAAGTGGACCAGTGGTTTTGCAGCATTAGCAAACTAAGTTAGATTGAATAGTTAGAATTAATGGGTACTTTGATTTCATCTTTTCTCTTTAACCTTGAAACCAGCAATCAGGCAGCAAAATCGTTTTCCCCTGCTCATGTTTTCTTCCTTCAGTCATCTTTCTCTGTTCTGCCCTCTCAGGTGCTTGCTTCTGGTTTGTTTGACTTTGGCCAGGCTGCATTTCCAATTCACAGGTGCTCTCTGGAACACCAGTGCCTGCATCACAACAGTTTCAGTATTGAACTGTGACTATTTTTAACCAGGATGAAGCAAAAATCTTTCTGTTGGTGGTGACTCAACCAGTTCTTCTGGCTCTGCTTTTTTTTTTTTTGTGGAGTCTGAATGTATCATAACAAACTCCACTTACCTTTTGCTCCAGTGGCTTACACAGAGGAGAAGAAATCTCAGGAGTTCTCCCACATGTTTTCCTTTACCCTAAAGCAGACATGGTCCCACCAAACAAGCTTAAATCAGCTATTCCCAGCCATGAGCCTCTGACAGCCCCAAACTGAATTTATTCTTAGTCTTACACACAAAACTAACAAGCACACAAGTCCTGAGTTGATGTGGCTGTCCAAGGCACTTCTGGGTAATGCACCCAGACTCATCCAGCAACAGCAGGATTCCTAAATTTCCACTGTAAAGGCCACAGATCTCCTGGTGGAGGGGGAGAACCCCCAGATCTCCACCAGACCTGCTGTGGAGGCCTGACAGAGACAACTCAAACGTGCTTGCAGTCTGATGCCAACAACACTGCAAAAAAAACACGTAACAAATACACAGCTGATATGTACAACAGCCTTATCTGTAAAGAGTAAAGTGTAGCAGCTAGATGTGCCTTTTCATTCCTTTATTCCATCGTTCCCACAAGCTAGGCCACCTCCCAGACTTCACTCAGCTTTGGACCAAAGAGGCCACACAAATGACAACAGTGGCAGAAGTTACCACAAGAGCACTGTGTCCCACAATCCCTCCTCTTTTCATTTTTCCTCCACCATATTTATTAAAAAAAAAAAAAAAGTGTTTTTTGCAGGATTTACAATCCACAAAGCCCTAAAGACTTGTAGAAGAAAAAAAAAACTCAGGTGCTACTTAAGAAATTCCTCATTTCTAAACCTCAGTGGATTAAAGTTTCTGCCCTAATGATCCATGTGAGTGCTTTTGTGTAAAACTTTGAATAACTTTATTGATTACATTCTGTATAGCACAAGTCTCTGGACTCTTATTTTTCTCTTCTACAAAGCTCCTATAAAGACATCCAGTACCAGAATGGATTAGTGCATTAGCCCTTGCCTTTGCAGACTTACTTGCAATCCAGAAAGGATTTGGATGAAGGCAGTCTTACCAGGCAGGATCACACTTCTTAGTAGAAAATATTTCCATACTGAAAAAATGGGAGATGTAACATTTAGCACAATTTGACCTGTTTTGGTGGCCTTTTCTGTGCTCAGCCATGGGGGTGGCTACAGAAACCCCACCAGGCAGCACTGGGATGCCTTGACAGGGCTGTCTCAGAGCTAGGAGAGTTTCCATAAAGGGCTTTCTCAGAAGGAGATAAAAGAAAGCCCTTTGGTAAAGCTGAATGGGAGAGTCCAGCTGGCATAACAGAAGTTACAGGTGAAAAATGAGGTTTATTGGCAGAATGTTTGGGTCTGACTGAAAGAGCAGCACAGTGCCCACAATTTTCTCTTTCCTCTGACAGGATCTCCATAACTCTTTTCCTCCTGGTGTTTTTCAACACAAGGCTCTTTCACATAAGCAAACAGATGACAAGGTGAACACAAGCTTTGGTTTTAAAATGACCTACAGGGCCTTCAGTCTGTTTTTAGAAAGGAAACAGGATTTCTGCCTAAAACCAGGCTCTCCACCCTCTCTTTCTACCCTCCCTTGTCCTTTCCACCTGTTTAGATGTTTTCACAGTGGGATAACACATTCATTCCCTCCAGACCAGGGCTCAGCTGTTAGGAATGGAAAATAAAACCCAAGTTTGCAGAGTATTTTTAGCCCAGGGAAAATAAAGCGGTTGCAAATACCATCCACCCAGCAGCTCCTCTGGTTTGTGCAGATCCCTGCCCAGAAAGAAAGGAAACCACAGGGCCAGGCTGAGCCCACTGATTTTATACCCATGCCAAGCACTCTGGAGTCTCACCCAAAGATCCCATCCTTCTTTTTCTGCCTGTGTGAAGGTGCCCTCCCCAGAGGTCACATCAGCTGGTCCTGGCTGTGGCACTGGTGCTGTCAGTGCCACAGATGCTCTCAGCCCGTGGCTCTCACCCTCAGCAGAGACAATCTGTTGGTGACTGGCTCACCAGCAGGTTGCAGATGGGCCTCCTGTTTCCCTCTGGTCTCCCCAGCCTCGAGGGACCTGCCTTCTGAGAAAAGGCAGCGTGTAAGGGGATACAACACTAAACAGATGACACATATTTTAGATCCACCTAATGGCTGACCCTGGTTTCCAGGCTCCCCAAGTGCCATTTGTCTTTAACAAATGGCCACACCGGCTGTGGAGATGATATTTTTAAAATGTCTTTGAAAGGGCTGACATGCCTCTAATGGCATCTGCAGCGTGTGTGCCCCTGACAGTTGTCCTGTGTGCTGTCAGGCTGCTCCCGCTGCAGGTACAAACAAAGCATTCTGAAAGAGAAATTGTAAACTGACAAGGAAATGTGTTTCGAAAAAAGCTTGTCCTGAATGGAAGAGGTGGTTTAAAGAACCAAAGAGAGGAGGATCTAGAACACACTATCATCCATGGCTAGGTCTGAGCATCCTCGGACTGTGAGCTGTAAATTGAGTTTATGCTGAAGTTGTAGCAAAGCAGTGATTTCCTCATTGCTACACTGACTGTGCAGCATCTTGTATGCAACAGGAACACTGGATGCTGGCAAAATTGTTCAAGCATTGCTGAGGAAGATCCTGAAATATCCTTTATGCAAATTTTTCCAATTTTCTGTCTCTGTCTTGGGAAAATCTGGAAATTTTGTACAACCCCCTGAGACATACCCCTGTGCACATCTCAGACAGGCCCCCTGTAAGGCAGCAAAAGGCATCCTAGCTCAGCTCTGCAGCCTGTGCCCAGGGATCCTGTTTTTAACCTGAAACACAGCAGGCCCAGCTCAGTTCCCACTCATCCTATTGCACCTCCCAGCACAGAAATGTTTCCATACCTGTCAGAACTCTGGACACAGAGGATTTCAGGCTTTCTGTGCTGACAGGGACTGATCCTCAAAAATACATTGCATTTGACCTCAGGCCATGGAAAAACTGAGTGATAGTACTAAAGTTATGAGTATGGAGTTAAATAGAAGTGTGTTATCTAGCAGGGTGAAAAATTTGGAGTTTGGAGTTTTGAGATATAGTAATACATATGTAACAAGATGGAAGTTTTAAGGCGTAATCGTCATCTTCTTCTTCTCCTTCTTCACAAGTTTACGTGATTTGATGTAATTAGTTGAAAAAATCTGCAGTGTGGAACATAGGTAGTTAGTTATTGAGTTAAAAGTAAAAATAAATTAGCTGGCATCTCATAATTGAGTCCTTTAATCTTAAAACTACCTTAAAAGCATAACTCTGAACTCCATTTCTACTCTGTTAACTTAACATATAAAAGCACTCACAGTCAGCGAGGCTGTAAAGTAAATAAGAAATAATAAACATCCAAATCCAACCAAGAATTCTGTCTCTCAGGCTTCTAATCTTGACCCTGAAAAGAAAAACTAAATAAAGCCAAAGAGTTCACCTCTCATGCATTGTCTGGGAGGACAAGAGCTGGCCCGTGCTGCTGTTCACAGCAGGGCTGCTCAGGTGCCAGGGCTGGCCCTGGGGGCTGAGTGCAGGGACAGCCCCAGGTGCTCCCAGTGCCTCGGACACATTGCACACACCAAAACGCTGGAGCAGTGTGTGCACAGCAGCTCTCACAAGGGCCACACTTATGATGAAGGCATCACAAACAGCTCAGACATATTCTCCTGTCCAAGAAATCCTGGAAAGAAATATGGCAACTCCTTGGGGAACCATTCAACTCTGCTCCATCTCCATTTACTCAGTCATCAGCAGCACGCTGCTGTGGGCTCACTTAGCTGTGGGAGTATTCCCAACAGACCTCCTTAAAAAGCACTTTCTATTTAAGACCAAAAAACAGCTGCTGATAATGCTGCCTTAAGCTGGCCATTTTGCTTCTGGCTTCTATAGATTCCACATTTTTCCTATCCAGCCAGCACAGTTTAGCATCCAACTAAAGGGATTTCTGGAAATGCTCGGCACTGCCCTGACTGATCTCACTGTAACCAACACCGACTGTGCTTTGTTTTCCTCTTCCTTTTATTCTTGAAAGGATGGAGCACCCACAAATAGCAGATCATCTGCAAAGTTAAGGCACAGTTATTCCAGTAGCTGACACGCTGCTTCATGAATGGCTATTTACAGCAAATGTAATCCCAGTTTATCTTTAGCACGTTATTTCTGGGAGTTCACGTTATAACTGCTATGATTTGTGAGTGTATAATTCAAGGAAACTTTCTATAATTCCATCCAGTCTGGAGACTTGAGGGAAAAACATCTTCCTGAATCTCTCAGTCCTTCTACAGGGAAGTGAGTAACATATGCCTGGTATTATCTATTAGTGTTTTAACCCTCCCTAGGTCTGGCAATATTGCTGCTGGTATATAGCATAAATTCCTTGGGAATTGGGCTTTTTTTGCTTTTTGTCAGTTTCTGCTGAGGCACCCCCACCAACCCAACCAGCTTCACCCACCTTGGATTCAGGGTACCAGGGAAGACCCATCTAGACATCCCTGCCTCAGAACTGCCAGCCTCTCCTTGGACATCACCAGAAGAAAAAAAAGATTTTAAGAATGAAAATGTCAATAACACAAGCTAGATTTTTAAATGGCAGAAACTTTTTTTACCAAAAGATATATTTTGATATCAAGCAAGGATTCTCTCAAATGCTGGCTTTCAGGCTTTTTCCCAATTCTATGGACCCAGAGGGACAGTGTCCACTGAAGTCTGTGCTACAGCAAATTCAAGAATACAAGGCCAAAACAAGTCCTGTTTTTCTCCTTTTAAGCTCCAGAGAGGCCAATAAGAAATTCAAAGACCTCAAGTGAATCTGCTAACGACAGCAGAAAATTTCTACTGTGGAGTAACATTAGCAAAAGTCTGCCTACAGGTCATGGGTTTCCTCAAGAGTGACTTTTTTCCCAGACACTTTTTGAGCAGTCTCACAAAACCTTTGGTACAATTTCCTGTTATTTGTGGGATGTAAGGAGAAAAAATGGGCATTTTGGTCAAGGCACACATAGCCTCTATTCAGAGTCTGACTCAACTGACATTGTTGAACTGACAGTGACAGGACCAGGCTCCAGCAGACACCAAGTGCTTCTGAAAAGTCCAGTTTCCATGAGAGGGAAACTGGAGAAGCAGTAAATGTTGTCATTTCTGACAGGAGCACTCTGGGTGCTGACTGGGGCTCAGGTGTTGCATTTTTACTACAGGACATGGGGATGCACTTCACAGGTCAGCACAACCAATCTCCATCCATCTCTTCAGCAAGATGTGCACTTCAATACTTATTTACAGCTGCTAAAAGTTTCATTTTCCAAATGCTCTCAAAAGAAGTAGAAAGGCTCCTCAGTTGTGACTTGGATGTCAAAAATGGTGCTTGGAAGAGTCTCAGTTGTTCTCTGAGGGAGAACAGATTTTTTTACTGACTTACCCTACATAGATAATTGAATCAGAGGACTAAAAGTGGATTTTTGCTTTCTCAGAAGCTGGGCAGTGGTTGCCTTGGCTTGCACTAGCAGCTTCTGGGTACCTGGTCCCACATGTGAGCAGGTGAATAATTGACAGATGGTTTGCCTTATGCAGCTAAGTAATAACTTTCAACATTATGTCAGGAGAGATTAGGAGGCAGGGGAAAAACACACTGAAGAAAGCAGGGGCTTAAACTTGTTACCCAGCTTCAGCCCCCCCATGCCAACCAGGGCCAGGGGCGCCCAAAGGTGCTCGTTAGAGAGGGTGTTTACAGGTGAGCCATTATCGGGTACTGATATAAAATACTGCTCTGGAAAATCACATGTAATAAGCTCCAGCTGCCTGGGAAATTAAAAGCAAAATTCCTGCAGCAAATAGTCGATCTGAAAAACAAGAAGTAGTAGGGCTGAAACAAAGGAGCTGAGCTTGGGAAATAGAGCTGTGAGTGAGTCAAGCTGCACTTTGGAAAGGATATCAGATGGATGTTTTCCTAGCTTTGCTTTTATGCAGATATTTGCTCCTGCCAGCACAAGGAGCTGCTGAGACCACAGCCTGTCTTCTTTTGCCTTTGTATTCTTACATGTACCCCCAGACTTTGCTGCCACGAGATCGTAGGCTGTGCTTCTGGGCTGGCTTAGAAAATGCAACAGTTTGCAGAGGTGTAATAATGTGTTGTATTTCAAAACAGCACTTAAAACAGAAATAGAAATGCAAACAGCGAGGCCTGGCAGCCCCTCTCCCCTGCCACTCCCAAAAGCTGGTTGTCTCCTGCTTCCCCTCCCAATTTTCTGTTGGCTCAGTGCCTCCCCAGCTGGCAAAAAACGGGGGTGATTAAACCTTTCTTCTTAATGCCAAACGGGAACAAGAGCCTGCTGGCTTCCCTCTGATGGCACAAAACACCACCAGGGCTTCAGGGCTGGTGCTGCCCGAGGACAGGCACTCATTGCCCTCATCCTCTGCTTGCAGAATAGCCCCCACCCTGTGCTAGGCCTCCTTCAACAAAATGAAATATAAAATAGCAAAAAGGAAATGCAGCCTACCTGACCCCAACAGCTCTATCTTTCACCTCGTGGAAGGGAAATCTGGATTGAGAACCTCGAGACTGATCTTGTTCATTTAAGGAGGACCCAAAGGGACAGTCGGGGGCAGGAGGGCAGAGAGAGCCACACTGGCTTTAAGTTCTGGTTTGGGTACCAGAAGCAGCACAGCCCTGCACAGGAGAATTTATTCTTGTTCTTTCCAGCCTAGGGAACAGAACATGCCTTCTCTCACATTTTCTTTTCAGGAGGACCTGGTGCATCTGGGGCTATCATAAGCTCAGACTTTGTCTGTTTGATGACAGGATTCCAGTAAGTGTTGTCTCATGGACAGAGAGCTTTCTTAAAATGCTTTCCCAGGACTGGATAGGGATTTTGGCCATGCATCTTCATTTCCATTGATTTCCATATTTTGGATATTCTGCATAAAAAATTTTAGACTAGCAGTTAAGTTTAGTTTAGAGGACCAGTGGTGTTCAGAAAGGATGGAAGGCTGGTAAGCCTTCCACATTTGAGAAAAAGGCTTTTTGTTATTCCCACAGAATCCATTGGAGTAACAGGCTTGCATCTTCCATCAAAGCTGATTAACATTGTTTTATTGTGATTGTACACCAGCAAATCATTAATTCAATTTCCATCCTATGAAATTCCACCCATGAACACAGCTTTTTAGTTGTTCATGATCCTCATGACCAAATTTTACTGGATCAAAATTTTCCCTTATGTTTATTTTTTTTAGTCCCTTATTTTTATTTTTTATCCGGAAAACTGGCATCGCTTGCTTGTGCTTCAAAAAGCAAACAAGCAAATGTATAACTGGGCCCCAGATACCAACAACAACACTGCATGTTTATTGTGATGGTTGGACATACAGGCAATAGATTTTGAGTATACTGGTGAAATGCTAAAAGCAGATTAGGTATGCAGAAAACTGGTTGAGTAGCTTTGAAGCTGTGACAATAACCATTTTCAAGCACAGTCAAAATTTCCATTACGTTTCTTGGCTTGGTCTCACTTCAGGAGGTTGGATCTTGCACACTTGGTAGAACTTGCTAATCAGTTTTTTTTTTCTGTTTTATCTGAAGTGCTTTTCACTTTGGGGGCAATTGTGAAGCAAAATAGAAACAAGGAGCAGCACAGTCCAAAGACATTTAAGGTAGCCAGGAACAGAACTCTTGGAGGCAAGGCTATCCTGAGACATGAGCATTTTTTGTTTCCCAGTTTGTCTGCACCAAGGCTAAACAATACTTTCTAAAATTCTCTTGGGACTTAATAAGCTTGTTTAGTCTGTCACTCCTCAAGGTGAACCCTGTTAGCTGAATCTGTGCAATGTGTTCTAGCTAATAATTTTTTTGGAATAATCAGTTAAAATTTCCTATGCCATTCAATAGCTTTACATCTTCTCCCCCATTTTTCCCCTGGCAGCAGGAGCAGACCTGGGACTGCCAGCAGTAGTGAGGCTTTTTGGGATTAAAAATACCCTTTACAAACTGCAGAGAGCCAAGGGTGGCACGGACTACAAATGACATTTTTTTTCCTGATTCACAGTTTGAAAATTGATAGAGCTGTGGTTTTCCAGAAACTTGACCTCAGCTGTGTCCATCTAAGTTATTTCTTACTCTTGCCTCCTGCCCTGTGTTTTCTTTCAGTAGCTGGGCATTCTCTTCCAGCCAAGGGGGTAAAAAAAGAGGAAATCCTTCAAGTACATTTCCCTTTTCAGTGTGTAGGAGGGAAAGAATGGAACTGCCCAGCAGCAGCAGCAGCCCGTGGCCACCCAAACCCCGAGGTCCATGTGATGGCACAGCTGATCGTGTGCACAAAGGCAGAGGCAATCCCAGCCTCTCCTGAGCCTGAGGTCGCTGGGCTGGGGAGCAGAATGGCTCCAAAGCTGCCCCACGGCACCTCCCCAGACAGCCTGGCCAAAGGGCAGGTCAGGCTGAGACACTTCACTCCCTCTGCCTTGATCTTTCCCTCTTCCTTGATCTCCCAGACTTCACAGGAAGTCTTTGAAGCAGTGAAAATAAGAGCAGGAGCTGCTGCCTTAGGTTTAGATCGCCACAAATTGCATCCATCTTTCCCCCAGCCCGAGATGTTCTGCTCAACAACAGATGCAGATACTGGAGGCTCCTTAAGGACCCTTTTCTCCAAGCCCCAAGCTGGAGCATATCCAGGTTTTTCAAAGGCTGGACATCATTTAGCCAATGTGCATCCTCCAGAGCATCTCTGAGGCAGACATTTCGCCTGCTAGCTTTAATATCCCTTGAAGATTTCAGACATATGATTCTTGCTCATTTTTCAAATCAGCTTCAGATTTAGTCTGAAGGGGAAAAATCTGAATTATTCTATTCTCCAGGAAAATGTTACAAAACTAGCTGCCCTTCCAGACCTAATTCATGTTTCTTTGCAGTTTTTTGTTAAAAGTGGGAGAAACAGACTGTAAGAAAACAGGGCTGCATCTGATTTTCATTCATCTGAGAGGATATGTTTCAAATGATGCACAGCATTTTCTAACATAATTAATAGAACAAACTAATTTTTTTTTTGCATTCATCTTAAGAATTTATTGCAAGTGCCAAGTGATAACCTGTATATAGATTAGGCCACCAGCATCAGAAAAGAAATTCAAAAGTCTGGGTGGGAGATTTTGAAGGGTAATTGAGATTTATGATATGTGATTTATAAATTGTGATTTATTCTCTAAAATTTATAAGCTGTGATTTATCATTTATTTACTGTGATTTCACTGTGACTATTCCTTTATTTTGTACTTTGTTTTTCTCAGGTGTCTTCATCTTGTTTGGTTTGAATTTAATACATGTCATGAAGCCATTTGTTTATTTGCAAAATTTGCTGAAAACCTCTAAGTTAAGTGGAAACAGCATTATGGTATTTATGAATTATGATATTAGACCTTCAGAGCTCATGCAACAGAAGTACTAAGTGAACTTAGAAGGAAACATGGCACAAAGCACAAGCACAGCTCTCTGTGTGCTGAGTTTCAATTTTGCAGGGCTTACCTGTAGCTGCCCCAGCCACCAGCTGAGTGCTGAGACTCAGCTTCATCCTGTACTTTTTGCATTTTTTGCTTTTTGATGTTTTGCCTCAAGCAAAAGGCTGTTCTTGGGGCACTGTGGGGCTGGAAGAGGCTCCTTAAAAGATGCCAACGCCTAGAGGGGTGATTACTGCAGCAGAGCTCACCTGCACTGCCCAGGCTGAGGTGGAAGGGGTGGGAGATGCTGAGAGACCATGGTGACTCCTGGGCAACAGGACAAGAGGGGACAGCCTTAAGCTGCACCTGGGGAGGTATAGGCAGGACACCAGGAGGAATTTCTTCACAGAAAGGGAGACAGGGCTCTGGAATGAGCTTCCTGGGGAGACAGGGGAGTCACCATGCCTGGAGGTGTAGCAGAAAAGATGGGATGTGGCACTCTGTGGTGGCAGAGGGTGACAAGGTGGGCTCGGGTCAGAGGTGGGACTCGAGGATCTCAAAGGTCTTTTCCAACCCAGTTAATTCTGCAATCCTGTGATTCTGAACTTGCTCCCAGGGGCAGCATCTCCTCACAGCCCAGCCTCACCCTGCACCTGCAGGGCACAGGAGCCAATCCAGCCCCTCCACAGCCAGCACACACACTCTAAACACAGCAGCAACTCGTGGCATGCAACTCGTCTCCCTGAATGATTCTGTCTGGGTGTACAACACAGCATTGGCCAGGGTGCAGCTGCTGCCAAGCCCTTGCCCTCCCCTTCCACCCTCAGCCTGCAACCAAACTAATGCCAGTGCTGTTGGAAGTAGGATGTCATAGCACAGCACACACATACACAGGATCCCTTTAGATTCTGGTTTATATCTGCAGGGAGAACCTTGGCAGCTGTAAAAATATATTTTGGTCTGGTCACTAAGCTAAAGATTTTTTTTCCCTCTAATTTCGTACACAGTTACTAAAAGAGTCAGGGCTTTTGGCAGTGACATTGCACAGTTCTGTCAGCTAATCCCTGCCCCCATACGCAGCTTTAAAAATGATTAATGAAAACCCACCCTGGCCTGTATGATTAATATATTTAAACAATTTGAAAATGGACATGCTTTTCATTGTTGTCTGCTTTACAATGGGATGCTTCATCAGAATGGAAGAAAGTGGAATGTTAGCACGGCCAGAACGTTAATTACTTACATCTGAGCTCCTCAAGCTCAGTCATCAGCTACAAGCATGAGCATCTGGAAGTGACAAACAGATTTTTACAAGGCATTACACCGAATTTATCCTGTCCTAGTGGCTGGATATATCAGCATGTCTGCAGCAGCTCCTTAATTTTGGTTGAACACAGTGCTCTGCATTTACTGCCTGCACTCCTGAGCATGTGCTGCTTGGACAGCAAGTAGGGTTTGATCCTGGGGTTATCCCACAGGATCATCAATGTGGAAGAGACCTTCAAAATCATCTACTCCTACCATTAACAGCACCACCATAACCAGCCCGAAACCATGTCCCCAGGTGCCACATCCAGACACCTCTTTTGACTCCACCAGCCCTCTGGGCAACTTATTCCAATGCCTGAGCACTCTTTCAGTGTTTGACAACCCTTTGAGTGAACAGCTTCTTCAACACCCAATCTAAACCTCCCCTGGTGTTGCCTCATGTCCTGTCACTTATAACCTGGGAGAAGAGTTTGACCTCACCTCTCCTTTGGCATTTCAGAGAGATGTCCCTTGCTGGTGACAGACAGGGTCCACCTGCCTTAAAGAAGGAAAAGGATCTTAGTGCAGGAGTTAGCAGGGCTCAGGAGGAGCTTTGCTCTAGACTTGAAGGGAGAAAGCGATGGGCACAGGCCTGCTAGAGATAAACCAGGGCACGGCCACCATGATCTGAGGGGTGTTTTCCAACTCAACTGATTCTATTACTCTACAATCAAAAACCCCAAAATTCTGCCCCTGACACCAGGCTCAAAGCAAGGTATTGATCTGCAGGGTCTTTCTGTTTCTTCTCTCATCCCTTGCCACCAGAAGGACAGAGAGGAGTGCTATTTACACTCCAGATCCCTTAACCAGTCATCCCAAGGCCCTGGAGTCTCTTGACTGACCTCAGACTTCTTGTAGGAACTTCATTGTTGTCCAGCTGGAATATCAGCAATGAATAGTAGTCTGAGGGCTGCCACCAGCCAGGGTTAGGAAGATTTATCTCCATTATCTCTACATCTTTAACCAGAGCCCCAGGGAGACAGCACACATCCCCACCAAGTGAGTCCAGTTAGCATAAGGGCCCTTCTGTTCCCTCAGGAACTGAGAGTCTCCCATGACCAATAACCAATCTTTTCTTCCTTTCTGGAAGCAGTTTTGAGGTGGGATATAGGCTGATACCTCCATATGAGAGCACTGTCATTGTCACTGCTCAATTCCACTGTCACCTACTGTCCAAGGGCACCTTGTGGTTGCCTCTGTCACCCAAGGGAGCAGGCAGGAACACTTTGAAGCAACTCAAGTGTGAATGCACCAGCAGTAGAAAAGTACTAATGAAACCAAGCCTTCCCTCTGCAACACACACTCACAAAAAGTAAGCAGTTTTATCCTGATGCTTGAACAGGAAATTATCAATTACCTTTAGGTTTGGGGACTTGTTAAGTGAGGCTGTCACAGAGGAGACACGCCTGCGGTGCTGGGCAGGGACTTGTCACCCCTGTCCCCACTCCATTTAAGTGTGCTCAGCCAGGGGAGACAGGCTGGAGAACTCTGTGTGCTCCATCTGCCTGTGGGGAATGTCCCTGGGAAGGCAGGGACTGTCATTCCAGTCCCCTCTGCCAGGCTCCTTGCCCTGACACAGAGCACTCTGGCCCTGGGCCTGGTTAGTGTAGCACTGGCAGCCCCTCCTTGTCCTTACAAAGGCATTTCTGTGGATGTAAATGGGCTTTTTGTAGGCACACCTGGAACTCCATGAGGCTTTAGGCACCCAAAATAAGCCTTTAGCACCTCGCACTCAGCACCCACCGCCAGCACCCACAGCTCAGTGTACAGATGTACTTGTCTGTGCTCCAGGGTGTGACCAGCAGTGCCTGCCTCAATCCTAGGCCCCATCCCCACCCCAGATGTGGCATTTTCCTCCATGTTTCACACAAGTGGCTCGATTCATCCAGCAGTCTCTGTGCAGCCCCTTGAATGCTGCTCTGTGCGAGGCTGTGGTCGGGGTGGCTGTCCTGCCGAGCCCAGGGGGTGTCAGGGGGGCTGACTCCTGCTCCAACAATGCCTGCATCCCTCTGCAGAGTACAGGGGCTGGGGGTGTTTTCCAGGCTTCTCCCCTCCGAGTGTGAAAGTCCTCGGGCTGTGCTGAGAGAGGAGGGTCACTGCCAGCCTTCCTGCTCAGCCCACTGCTCATGACTGCCAGCAATGAAACGTGCATTTAGCTGCAGTCAGGGGGGCACAGTTCCTTTCCCAGCTGTGACAGCAGTCACCACTAGAGATGGGAGTCTGCATCCCTTGGGAAAAGGAGAAAGCTCACCTCTCCTCAGCCACTGGGGTTTGCACAACCAGCCTGGGTAGCTACTTCTGATGAAGGTCGTGGTCCTAGTGAGGTTCTTCCGCTGATTTCAAGAGACTCCCAGGCTCTAAAGAAACAAATAATAAAAATAGATAATAATTAAAAAGTATAACAATTCATAACAATGAATAATTAAAAACAGAATGAATAATAAAAAGATAATTTTAAAGTATTAATGCTTAACATTTTAAAATTGATTGTTATCAGGTGTGCAACATAAACCATATAAAGATGCATAACCTAAAGTTTCCTTTTCCTGACTTCTTGTGGTTTTAAGACAGCAGAGGGATGGCTGGAGCTCTAAGGAATCTGTCTTTTTTAACTTTATCCATTAATATGTCAATGCAGCATTAAGGAAATGAGCATTTAAAAGTCATGCATTGTTCCTGTTCAATTAAACCTGTTGCGTGACAGCAGAAACCTTTTCTTCCTCCTCTTGCCTCCCTAATTGACACTTTTTGTCAATTTAGTGACGCTCTTAAAAACCCTACAGCACACACAAGTACAGGAACTTGTACACACCAGCTGTAGAAACTGAGTAGCTCAATCCAGGGCTGAAAACATTGCTATGATTTTCATTATTTTGCATTGGGTACTTTTGAGTAATTTGAGGAATCAGCACTGAAGTGACCCCAGCTGTGGACTTTGAATGGCAGTGTGAATGCATGGGAATGCTGGGAGGCTGGCTGCAGCAAGGATGGATATTCTGCAGCTTGGGGCAGCCATTCCACCAGACAGCTGGAGGCTGTAGGTCAACATTGAGCTCTGTTTGTTGTTCCTCAGAAAAGACAAATGTCTCTTCCAGTAGTGTTTTCCTCCTTTAATATCCAGCCATCTGGTACCACAAAAAATAAAGTACTGTTCAGAGCAGTATCTGTGCAGACAACAGATAAAGCAAATGCCAAGCCAAGATGCTTTAGCGGTGCCGACATCTCCAGATCAGAAAGGGAGGACGAGGCCAGAGGCAAGAAAATCTGTCTCGTCTTCCCACCACATGACATTCAGGGAAGTAAATGAATCTAGGCACTTTAATGTCATCAGGTTTTTAGGTTTTGAGCATTTGTTTCAGGATGTGCTCTCAGGAAATGAAGAAAACTGAACAAAAGCCCCACAAGATGAAGCTCTCTCTAGACTCACACAGATATGTAGATCAGAATATCCTTGTATTTAGAAATGGACTTGCTGGGAATACTGTTCCTTTTTTCTCAGCTGCCTTACCTGAAATCAAATTGATCCCAAGTGAACTGTCTGAAGGGTGAACTCTGACAAATGGTGCCAATTGCTCCTCCTGACTTTGGCATTACTATGAATACTCATCACTTAAGGATACTCTGGAATTTGTAAATGAGCATACAATGCCCTACAAAAATTTCAAACCCTTGCTTTCTTTGGACTACATATATAAATCACATCTACAGTGTGTGAGGACAAGATACAGCTAGAAAAGTCTCATCATTTGGGGGCTGTAGGGTGGAAGTCACTTGACCTTTCTTTTAATTAAAGGAAGCCTGAAGCTATGAGTATGGGTAAACTGCTCCTCAGTTCCCTGGAGCTGAATGGGGCTCTCAGGTATTTGCACTCCATACTTCACCTACAAACCTCCTCCTGCAATTATCAAAGGGCCTTTCCACAAGAAGCAGAGTTTAATCTTGGTCTTCCATGTGTAATCTTGGCACTGTGGGATGGCACAGTACAAGACATTAGGGCAGTGCTGTACTGGAGCAGGTTTTGTGCTTTGCTTTGGGATCAGTCTGCAGGTACCTGGCTTTCTGGCAAAGCTCATGAAGAGAGGTGGCTGTGGTAGTGAGCTCTGTGGCACGGGATAGAGGAAGTCAGACCCACTTTGATTTCTGTAATCACTTTATGGGCTATTAAAGCCAAACCAAACAACACATGCCCATGGAGGACACAGCATTCATCTGCACGAGATATTGGGGCCCTGGTAAAAAAATAGAAAGAAGCTGCATCAGAGTAAAAACAAAAGGCTCCCCTAGCAATCCTCTGAACACCAAGATTCTTCTGCAGTGCAGCCAGCCAGAAAAAGGGTGGAGTTCAGGGGCTCTGGCCTGGGGCCTCCCACCACTTGTATGCTTGAGGGATGCAGGGAGAGAGGGGAGGTTTGTAGTGAGATTCACAGACTTTGGGTTGGCCTCCACATGGGATTTGTTTAAAAATGCCACATGCAATTCCCATCTACCAACACAGAAGATGCTAAGGACAGCAGCACTGCAGGTTCTGGGAGTGTCACCCGGCAGTGCTGGGCTCCACTGCCAGTTCCCTTGCTCAAAACGGGTCTTGTGGTCAGAAATGAGTGACAGGGACACTCAGTGGTGGCTTTATCAATCAGCTCNGGCAGTGCTGGGCTCCACTGCCAGTTCCCTTGCTGGAAAGTGGGTCTTGTGGTCAGAAATGAGTGACAGGGACACTCAGTGGTGGCTTTATCACTGGCAAAGGGCTTTATCACTGGCTTAAATCCTTAGGCTGCAGGCAAAGGTGGCAGCACTGTCAGGGTGCAGCACCTTGGCTCCAGCGAGATTTTGGGCTCTCCCCCAATGAACAGGCCTAGCTAGGTACTGCATCCAAATGAGTGGAAAGCACAGCAAGGAAAGCTGGAATAAAGGAGAGGAATACAGGAGAGGAGCAGCTGTAAAGCCCTGACCTGCAGTGGCTGTGACAGAGCCTGCAGGGGTTCACATCACTGTGGATCTCACGGCCAAGCACAAAGCCCCACTCTGTGTTAGAGACCAACACAAACCTTTGCCTCTTCCTGACACCTTTCCAGAGGGGCTCAGCCAAAACCGCTTGCCCCACTTGCACCCAGCCCAACGAGCTGTGCCAAATGCCAGCCAGGGGCAAAGGCAGTGATGCTGCTGAACAGCTACAAGGAGCCCTTTGTCCCCTTGGCCACTTCCCCTTCAGCAACTGAGCCGGCCCTGCCCCGTCTGGGAGTCACTGGGGGGTGAGCTGGGGCAGGACAGCTTTGCAGCAGGTGGTGCCACCTGTGCTGCCTAATCCCAAGGGAGCTCACAGCCACCACCCCGCTGCAGGGCAGGGCCGTGAGTCAGAGCCACAGGGCAGGCGAGCTGCAGCCCTGGCTCCAAGCAGAGCCTTCACATGCTGGAGCTGTGCCTCTCACGCTACTGAGGAGTGTCAGGGTGAGACAGATGCCCGTCCTGTTAGTCCTCCTCTCTGGGAAATGCAGTTGGGATGCTGCTGGCAGGCAAGGAGCTGATGTTTGGGAACACGGAGCTGTGCGCGCTCCCCACTGAGTCACCCACAGCAGGGACTCCGTGCCAGCTACCACACAGAGACTGGGCTGGGAAGGAGGCTTCCTTGGAGAACGTCCATGCTGCAAACCACCGAGCAAACAGGCATAGCAGACACAAATCCTTTGAAGAGGAAGCGCTTTTTAGCAGCGTTATCTGTGTGTGTGTCCAGTTCAAACTAATTCTCCAACAGCTTCCTGCATTGCAACCCGACTACTGAAAAATATGGACAAAGGCCCAGCTGCCAAAAGGCTTGGGCAGCACTACACTCCTTCAGTGAATTAAGAATTACTGGAAAATGTGTTCTTATTTAGTTGCTGGTAAGAACCATTAAGAATCTGGACATCAGTATCTCACACAAACTGCTCTGAAATGGTGCTACAGTCTCCTGCCGGATGCATCAATTCCTCAGGGACAGATTAAGAAAAGGTGCAGATTTAAATGACTGGCCATAGAGATATTTCAAAGGACAGAGTAAAAGAATGCCTCTGGAGGAACTGGAAATAGGAGTCCCGAGGCTGGATATCAGCATTTGTCCCTCTCACTGAGCAGTATCCAGCTCAGGCAGGTCTGTGTGCCACTTCTGAAGGCTCAACAAAAGATAAGTGAGAGAAGCAAGCTATTCTCACTATTTCACTGGGCAGTAGTCTTCACTTACACTGGGAAAATTTAGATAAGCTTGAAAACTCCTACTCTCATCCAGGAGAAAACAGAAGACTTTAGATGGGTGAGAAAGAGCTTTTCCATCCCGCCAAGTTTTTTCAAGCTTCCACAAATTTTCTTCATTCGTGTTGAGTTGAAACTGAGATCTTTTGAAATGTTATGTGTCAAAAAAGAAAGCCAGACCCCAGAATAATCAGCAGGTCTGAAATTTGGGCTGTCAGCTGGGACATGGGAGGCTCAATTCGGTTCCCCATGGTCCCAGACTGCCGGAGGGCTGAGGTTCCCCAAAAGTTCTCAGCTGGCAACCTTGGGGGGAGCTTGTTATTTCAGAGCCATGAGTGCTTCCTCAGAGATGGCTTCTACATTCCCAGTGCCCCTGCAAACCGCCAAAAAGCTTGGATTTCAGAGCAGCTGGTTCTGCCAGTGGAGCTGCAAGGACAAGGTAGCTTTTGCACCCCATTATCTCTAGGAAATTTGCTTATAAATGAAGTCAGCTCTAAGACATGGATCCACCCCTGACTCTTGGATTAGAAAAGGGCATTATCAAAAAGGAAAAGTTGGAAAAATGTTCTGACTGCTTGGAAACAATTTCTGTCTTCAAGATACAGGAGGTTTGAAAGGGCTGTCTTTGTGGCTGATCTTTCCATTCATGGCATAAAATATTGATGGGTCCAAGTGCAGGGGAATTAGTAGAGTCTAAATACGACAGTGAGAAAATAACAGAAAAAAGTGTGCAGCTCATTTGTTTAATGGGATTTCAGCAAGCAAAGTGAACATCAACATTGGATGTGTGCATTTTACCCTGTCCCAGGGCATGCACCTGCAAGAAGCATTCACAGGGATGCAGATGTCACGGGTGGGGGTTGGTATATTGTTTCCCAGTCTGGAACATCTTCCCATTCCAGGCCACTGCCTTTGCCTTTTAATTTCATCATAAATGAAAGCACAGACATTCACCAGGGCCACGTAGGCTCCGAAGGAGGATAGAGGAAATCCTTTTATATTCAAAATATTCAAGAATAAATCAGATAGATTCTGCTAAATTAATGATGACTTATGAATAGAAATTATAAGAGTTAGCTTCTCTGGGGGCCTGTGATAGTAGCAAAAAGACTAAAAATCAAAAAGGGCCCACTTGCTCCTTCAAAACGTTACTCCCCTCAGTGGGTTTGAGGGACATTCATCCCGTTTGAGTCTGCCCCTATTCCATGTCCATCAGTGAGTCTGGGCTCATTTAATAATCCATCCCAGCCGCACACATGGCTGAGAAGTCTTTTAGATTCCAGCGTCTGGGTTTCAACGTTGCTGCATGACTTTCCCATTAAGGAGTGGGGATAAGTCCAGCTCATCTGCTGGGAGGGCCTGGCCTTTGCTGGCCACTCCCTGGCAGAGCGGGACAAGCCGTGTCTTGCCTTCTTTGGAAACCCCAGCCATCCTCAGGCACAACAGGGTGAAATGAGGACACTTTGCTTTATCTTTAAATTTCCTTGTTTTCTTGGGCAGTGGCCAGACCCTTTGTTTTTTGAATATAGTTGTTTGTGGTTTCATTTCCTTTGGGTTTTGTTTTTTTGGGTTTGGGTTGGTTTGTATTTTTTTTTGAGTATTATTATGTGAGCAAAAAACTCAGCTGCTCCCTGGAATTATATAAGAAGAGGGACAAGATGCAGTGCAAAATGTGGATTGAACTAAATGGTTTTCCCATCAGATCTTACAAGGCCATACAGTAGATCTCACACACCAGCTGGGAAGTTACTGTGTGCCTGTCCTTAGTGGCATTGATGGTTTAAGCTGTCCAAGCAAATGCAGAGGAAACAGGCTGCTCTTTGTTTGCCCTTGTTCTGCCAGGCTGTGTTGAGGGCCCAGAACAGGGCATCACCCTGAGGACTGCCTGAGCTGCAGGCGTGTCCAGGTGAGTCCATGCTTGCTTCTGATCCTCTGTTAAGTCATTGAGGGTGAGATGTTTCCTTGGAAAACACCCTGTGAACAGATTATCAGAAATAAATCATGGGAATATCTGAGAAGGAACTCAGGCTGCAGCTGCTTCAGTCTTATCAATATCTGTCAGTATTTGCAGGGAGAGGGTCAGAGATGGACCAGGTTCTTTTTAGAGGTGCCAAGAAGTAGGACAAGATTAATGGGAAGAAACTGATGTACAGAAGGTTCCACCTGAAGGAAGAACTTCCCTGGGCAGTGCCCAGGCACTGAACAGATTGTCCAGAGAGGATGTGGAGTCTCCTCACAGGAGATATTTCATGCCCCTCTGGGCACAATCCTGTGCCCTGTGCTCTGACCCTGCTGGAGCAGGGAGGTGGGACCAGATGAGCCACCGTGATGCTTTCCAATCTGATCCATCCTGGGATTCTGGGAAGCCTTGATCACCTTGTTCCACCCTTGCACCACCTTCTGCACTGTGCCAGCACAACTGTTGATGGGGCTGTGCAATGGAGCAGGCCAGGGAATAGATCCTGCTGAATAATAACCATTTTTGTTTTCTGAACTATCTTTAACTTGCATCAGTTTCCTCTATCCGTTTCCTGTGGAGCCACAGAGCTACGTGGGCCCACAAATGTGTGACAAGCAGGAAAAAAGTGCCCACAAATGCAGGAGCAGGGAATAAGAGCTGCTGATGTTGGTTCATGAAGTCTTCATGCTGCATGTTCACCTCAGGCTCTCAGAAAGGATCTGATTTTAAATGGCACCCAGTGGCACACCTCATTAGCAGGCAAAGTCATTGTCATTGTCTTGTCATTGACAAGACAATCATCATAAAACAGTCATTTGCATCTGCACATGTATCAAAAACACACTTCACTGACATAACTGTACAAGTGAGTGGTGTCCTGTTGAGGGCAGATAGTTTTGAAAAAGATTCAAGTGTGACATGCAAAAGTCAACTCTGATTATCTCAGGAGAAATGAAACAGAAGGACAAGAAGAAAACCTCTGACAAACAAACTTCATTATAGCATTCCTCTCAGTCAGTTTTACAAACTGATGGTCCTGCACTGCAGGCCTAGAGAAGCCAAAAACTCCCATGGATCTAAAAGAGAAGTGTTACAGAAGTTCAGTTTACAAGAACCATGCCAGAACAATATGAAAATCACTTTTCCCACCACTGAAATGCAGCCACCTCCAGCATGGGATCTGCCAGATTTTTAACAGCTCACAACTTGGGCCAGAGAAGACATTTCCTTTCCACAGCTGAGATTACTGTGCAAATAAGACATTATAATACAAACGAGGAACACTGTGCCCTCTCCATCTGTGCAGATGTGAAACAGAGAGGGAGCCCACGTCCTTTAGCTCTGGGAATTGAAGCTGCTCCAGTCACACAGGGTTGCCCCTCCTGTATAAAGGCAAGCCACCCTGACTTTTGGGCTTGAAAATGTTTGCAGGTTTGTTGTCCCTACTGAACCAATGTGCTGCCCCTCTTTCCCACAGGCCCGCTCCTTCTAGGAAGGAAGCCAAGTTGCATTTGGAGGTGTTAAGATCTAAATCCTGGGGGGAAACTTGAGAGTAGAGAAGGGGGCCAGACCTTGTGGATGGACAGCATCCAGACAAAAAAAAAAAAAAAATGCCAGGTATTGCTGAGAAAGAAAAAGCCTGGGTTTGGCAATCCTCCCTGTCCCCTGGATGTCTGTGGCTCCGTTAAACACAGCTGCACTGCTGCACCCAGGGCAGCAAATCACTTTTGCTTTTGTTTCCCATTGGGATCAAACACTCCTGAGCTGGAGATGGGCCTGTATCCCTGAGGATACAGGGTTCTCCAGGAGACACATTCCCATTGCCACCCTCCTGCTGACAGCCCTCCAAAGCCAGGCTGCCTACACCTGAGGGGTCAGTGGGGCTCCCTGGCAGTGGCACAGCAACCCCCCTCTCACCCAGGGCAGATCTCTGCTCCTTCAGCCTTTGCCATCCCCCCTCTCATAGGCAGGAACGTGGAATTTCCACTTCCAGTGAAATTACACCAAGTCCCCATGCTGAGATTTCACCAGCAAATAATGCCCACCCTCCTTTTCTCCTTTTTTTTTTTCTCCTGCTTCTCCTCTCCTCTTCCTCCTCAGCTATGTAAAAGGAGCTTCTGCTCTTTTCCTGGTAAGCAGCAAAGAAACCAAATGCCTGTGAATTTCAGCAGGCAGCATATAATGAATTTTTTTTCCCAAGAGATAAAAGCTCCACCAGACTTATCCAGCAACCAGGCATTTTCTCAATGCACCCATGTGTCTGCCTACATGTGCTGATGTGCATTTCCTGATAACTGTCTGCAAATAGGCAGATGCCCTTTGGGAGCATAACCCTCTGTGCCTTTATCCTATTGGGTTAGTACAGAAGCCAGATGAATCCATGTGTTCCTCACTGGAGCAATTTGAAATTGAACCCGAGATATTGCAAGTGCCTTTTGGTGGAAAAACACAGGCTTTTGAAGCCTCCCAGCCTGGAAAATCCCCTGGCCGCTGGGAGAGCTGCTATGAGCACTGCAAAGTCATCATCCCCTTGCAGGAAATATGTTATTTTCTTTCCGGGGAGGGGAAAGGGGAAGTGTGTAGACAGGTCAGGATTAACCCTGCTCCTGCTGCCCCGGCTCGACTGGGCTTGGCAGCGGCCTGGGTTGTGCCTCCCAGAGCTGCTTGGGGTGCCCTCTCCTCCTGCTCCCCAAAACCCTCTCTCCCCACGGCAGTGTGGCATCCAGACGGGTGAGCTGAGCCTCAGAGTGCTCTGTTTCCAGGGAATGGGGTGGCATATCCCCCAGCCATGCTGCATCCATGCCTCTCCATCCCAGCACACACAGGCAGGGCAGGGCAGGGCAGGGCAGGGCTGCTCTCCTGTTACCAGTGATTTTAACCAAATCTGCCAAGTTTAACAGCAACACTGCCCTGGAATAGAGGCAGTGCCTGTCCTGTGTCCCTGCCTTGCAGTGTGGAAGAGGAAAAGTGCATTCAGAAAAGCCCAGACCAAGAGGGACAGAGGTTGCCTGCAGCCAGGCCCTGTTCTAATGGTCTCTCCATGTAAACACACAGCAGAGGTTGCACTGGGGCAGAAGGCACAGGGCAGTACAGAACATTTGGCTCTGCAGTGCTCTCAGTACAGCTGAATTCTCCTCTGTGCTCAGTGGCATCTTCTTCTGCAGTCGGACTCGTTGACGGGGTAAAAGCTGGAACTGAGCCTCTTCTCCTACTGTGTGCTTCCCCACACCTCCCAGGCTTCTTTGTTTTAAACCAAAGGTTCCAAAGAGTCAAAGTTAATTTTTGCCCAGCACTTCCACCATATGACGTATCCATATAAGTATGGTAATTAAAAGGTGGCACGCTCTTGCCTTGTTTGAACACCATATAACTTCTACTAGGAAGGTGGAAGAAGAAAGGTGACAACTGAGGCTATTTTTTGATTTCCTAGGGATTTCTCCAGCTGCCCTGACATTTTTAATCTGCTTTTTTTCCCAAGCTATATATCTCTTTCATCCCTTCACATTTTATCTGCCTTTTTTCCTTCTTCAGTGACCCGTGAATGTATTGGTAAACACTGGGTCAATTGCAAAGCTATCGCGAAAGGTGAAAATTAGGAGAGTGACTTGTTAATCATCTCCCAGGGTTTAGCTGTACCCTGTGGAAAACTGTTGCTTCTGCTTAGAAAGCTGGCAAGTGGAGACCCAATTTCAGGTTTTCAGAGATGTCCAATTTCCTTTGTGAGGAAACAGGCAGTAAGAAACCCAGAGGGATGAGTCCTTGCTTGAGTTTAATTATCGAGGAAAGCATACTCCATCGCCGGCCTTCAGGAGGCTGTCTGGCTTTTTCTCATCCCCGCAGTCCTGACTAAGCCATGTTTTGTGGGCAGCCTCCCCACACTGGGTTTGTTTTCTTTTGGCAGTCCCGATCCTGTTGGCTGACTAGGGAGCCTGGGCCCCTTTATTTGTACTGAAATGGCAGAGGGGGAAGGGAGGGGAGGGAATTTGCATCAATGGTAAATCACGGTAAACCCTCCCTGCTATTGCCTGCCATTCTTGCCTGATGCACATTGTCCTGCAAACCTTTACAGGATGGGGGGGCTGAACCCCAAGGAGCCACCAGGCTCCACAAAGACCCAGCTTTGCAAAGCCACCATCCCTGAGCCCTGCCTGCTCCCACAGGTGGCCAGATCCAATTTTAGCTGAATCCAGGAGATGGCCAGGCAGCCTCAGAGGAGCTGGCAAAGCTACAAGAGCGAAACAGCCCCAAACATTTTTGCTGCAGAACTCGGCTGTTTTGGTCCTAGCTTTGAGCCCCTTCAACAGAGCTCAGTGCCAGGCAGAGCCAGGCCTATCTTTTCAAAAGCAGTGTGTTTTGCCAGCATTTCATAGTCAGTGTGAACAGAGAGAAAAACAGGGAAATCCTGCAGTGGGGTGAAATGCAAAGAGAGGCTATTACCAAAATATGTAGTAATGCAGGGGTTTTGCTGGGGGGAGGGCATGTGTTGATTTTTGTTTTGGATGTTGAAGAAATAAACTGAGCAAGCTGTTTACCACATGAAACAAAGCCAGACTGGGATATTTTCAGGCCACTAAACTTGGATTTCAGACAGCCAACTTGGATTGACATACTGGATGAGCTACAGCCGATTGGCATGGAGAAGGGAGCAAAATATGCATCTGTCCTGGTGCCAACTTAGGCTAGGCTGCCGTTTTGTTTGGTGTCTAGAGAGCTGGTTTTCGTAATTAAACCAGCCTTCAAACCCTTTTTAAATAAAGCTGAAGAAAAGAGGAACTGAAAGGGATTCCTCTCGAGCGTATGCACACTGCTCTAGCAACTCCTGCAGTGGTTTCTGTGCAGACCCTGAAAATGTTGCTTTTTTTTTGCTTTTTTTTTCCTTTTTTTTTTTAGCACTTCTCTAGAAATACACACACACACACACACAGAGCATGCATAGCATGGCAGGACAGGGACAGAGAGGAGCTGTCACCCTGGGCTGACCCAGAGGAACTCAGCCCTCCACTCTTCCTCAGGGAATTTCATCCCCAAAATCACAGGGCCTCCCCTGATTGTTTAGCAGCAGCAGATCACTGTACCTGAGCACAAAACCATTGCAGCCAGGCCAGCTGAGTGGAGTACAAGACACTCTGTTCTGTACCAGGAAAGGGCTGGGGGGGGAAGGAGTGGCTTGTTTGGGTTTTTTCCCTTTGTTTTTTGTTCCCCCCACACCCTGCCGAGTCACTTTGATTATACTCGCCTGGTGGACTATGAATCGAATCCTGAACATTATTCCTGTAACAGAGGACACAGCTCTGGGGTGGGGGAGGATTGAGTCACATTCAGAAGTTGGTCAGGCAAATAAAAATGTCATTTGAAATCCTGAACAACAGTGGGAAAACTGTAGCCAGTTGCGAAAGCCTGAGTGGAAAGGCCAGGCAAGTGATTTGTGCCTGGGCCCATGGAGGTGGGCGGGAGGCTGGGCACCCCCAGCAGCCACCCCAAGGGTCCCAGACCCCTCTCCCAGCCTGTAGGATGTGGCAAAGGGCCAGGAGTTTTTGCCTCTTTAAAAAGTGCCCAAATCTAGTGTAATTGCACACTTTGTCATGCCCTGTTGTTGGTTTAACTCACAGATGCTTGGGATTCAGGCTTTTATTTGCCCTTGTTGCTGAGCTGATTTAAAATAGAAAGGTAATCATGAATGGAACAGAGGAGTGGGGAGGGTTCCCTTATCTTTATCAATTTTCTTTCTTTTTAATAAAAACTTGAAACTAACTTTTTTTTTTTAAACTGCTTAGAAAAGGGTTTGGTTAAAATATACACACTTTTAGTAAAAGATTTTTAAACAAATCAAAGGCTGGAAATTTAGGGTGTTAACTTTGCTTTAAAGAGGAAAGAGAAAAATTCTGAATACCTTTTATATCACTAAAAGGAAACCATTAAGCAGTATAATTCAATCAAAACCAGTTACAGAAACACTTTTCAACCCTTCTATTCTTTTATTTTAGGATTGCATATCCAGAGCTGGGTGATTTACCTTTTCAAATGACTAGCACATATGAAAAAAGTTGTGCAGCAAAACAAAATCTCATTAAGCCTCTTGCAAAGGCATTCTTTGCAAAGATGTAGGAGATGGTTTAGTGAAAATCACCAGATGAATTTCTCCTCCCAGGATTTTGATCATGAGGAATGCAGGTGGAATCTCTGAGGATGAAGCACAGCTAAAATCAGTTTTGAGTGTCAGCATTCCCAGCAATCTGCAGAGCTCCGTGCTCAGCTCCAAGAGCTGGAATTTGCTCTCCGTGCTGTTTCCAACACTCCCTGCCATGTCCGACAGCAGTGGCCACTGGGAACTGGCTTTCACAACAACCAACCTGAACTTCCCAGCAAAGCACCTTTCTCTGGGAGGGGCAGACACTGAGGAGGGCTTGCCCCTGTGCTGACAGAAATTTTGCACCTCTGCTTTCTCAGTGCAGTGTGATTTTCCTGCTGGCTTGTTTGCACCTTTTCGCGGGGGATTTTTTTCACTCCCCACTCACACAGATCCCCTGCCAAAGCCCCGTTCCTATCTCAGCAGCGTGGAGTTCCTCTGCTGCAGCAAAATGGCAGGAGAGGTGACAGGAACATTTGTGTTGGTCTGCATTGGGGCAGCTATGGCTGAGGAGCTTTGCAGAGCTAAGAACTCGCCAAACTGCTGGCAACGCTTCAAGTAAGCACTGCCTGTTGTCAGAGCTGAGCTTTTCTGAAATCTCCTGAAGAGATTTTCAGAATTTCTTTTCCCGAAGAGGGGAGGGCTGCAGCCTCACCGAGGACATCACTTCTGTGGGACCACGACCTTTAAGTGACAGGATTTGAACGCTGGCACTGCCAGTATTTTGTCTGGGACATGTTTAGGGTGGGTTGTGCCAGGGAGTGGCTCAGAAGCTCAGAGTGCACAAAGCAGTTGTGGGGACAGACACCATCCAGCACCAGCTTCCAGCACTGGAGGGACAAGGACCAGGACTGAGGTCAGTGGGGAGCAGACAGGAGGGCATGGGCACTCTGCAGTGACAAGGAGCTTCCTTCAGAGTCAGCCCAGGTGCTACAGCCCCTCCAGCAGCTCTGCAAAGCCATGGGCAAGCAGCAGCTCCCATCTGGTGTTTCATTACAGCTGTGCATTGCCAGGACAGCATTTGTTCGTGCTTCTGGGAGCTCAGGTGCTCTCCTGACCACTTCTGGGATGGTTGGAGGGGAATGGTTGGGGAGGGAGGGAAGGAAGGTAGTGAGCAGATCGTGCCTTGTCCCCAGACATCCTTTCTGTCTGGGGGAATTACCAGCATCTGAGTGACCACTTTGATCACCTTAGACAAGCGATATGCTCTGCTGGTCTGCAAGAAAGGTGAATAGGGACTGTAAAACGACTCAGATCAGATGGCAAGGCTGTGTGTGAAGATGGAAACGGCCTTACAGCATCATCTGAGCTAAAGCCTAAGCTGACATCGAGGAAGGTTTGCCAACATCCCTGTG
This sequence comes from Polioptila caerulea, assembly GCA_013397295.1. NCBI lineage: Eukaryota > Metazoa > Chordata > Aves > Passeriformes > Certhiidae > Polioptila > Polioptila caerulea. Next base: position 178,416 of record VYXF01002118.1, on the reverse strand, counting down.
CTTGTGCTCCCAGTGATGCTGTGTTTGTCCCTGCTCAGCACAGAGCCCTCCCCAGCACAGCCTGACCTCATGAAAGATCTGCAGCTGACCTTCCAAATGCAGGTTTCCTGCAGAGCCAGAAGAGCCTTTCGTGCTTTTGGCTGCTTTTCTGTGAGTGCCCCCTCAGTGTGGAAGCCCAGCTCCCAGCCCAGCCCACGCCATGGCTGTGAGCAAACCACAGACCCTGGGGTGGCTGCATTTGTCCCTTGCTGCTGGGGGACCAGAGCTGCAGCTGTCCCTGGCCACTGCACTCAGTCAGCCCCTTGTCACTGGCCTGGGGAGCAGGCAGGAGGTGGGAACACAGAGAAGAAAAGAGAAAGACAAGGGGGGAAAAAAACATATCCAGTCACTGGTGCCAGGGAAAAGCTGACTTACTTCAATCTCTGCCCAAAAAAATCTGAAAATAAACCCCTGTGATGTGCTCATGGTGAGCACTGCAAAAAGAGATGGTCTTCTGTACAGCTCAGTATTAGATATTACAGTTTCTTCACAGATAGATCTGTGCACACTTTCTAGGTGAATGGCAGGATGTGCAAATAGAAGTTTCTGTGTGCCCAATAGCTGCCTGCGTTGGGCAGGCCACGGAGCATTTGCTCACAGAAAGACCAGTTTATGCATAAAATAGTCCAGAGATAACACATTTCCCATAGTAAGGACCATCTATGACCCCTTAGAAGTCCTTTGGCTGGCACAATTGAAAATACCAGGCATCTCACCATCAACAACACCTCTTGGCACTAAAAAGTCCTGAACCCAAGCAAAACTCTTTTTCTGATGATCAGTTGGACAACTATAAACTTGTGGGAACTGTTCTGATGTCTTGCCAGGAACAGATAGTTTTTCTTTGCTTGCTGATCTCTTTGATATTGTATTGGGATATCAAGAACTTTTTTTCCTCTGGAGGGCTTTGAGAAAAACAGGTCTTGTTTTTGGACTCTCACAATGCGTCCTGCAGGGATTCAAATAAAAGTTGTTTATAATCTATTGCTTCCTGCATTGAAGGGGCGCAGAGAGCCTGCCAGAAAACACTGTACTTTGTTGCTATTGCCACTGTGGGGGTTTTTACACAGTAATTTCATCTAAGACAGGCTGCAGAATCAATAGCCATGGTTAATAGCAAATTATTGACAGCTTTTTCAGGATTAACTCATTCCTGTATACAGGCCTAGTTCATCCTAGCAATATTTAAGTTCTCTGGTAATATAATATAACCAAAGAACTTAAATATTGCTAAGGTGAACTATAATATTATAAATTATATTTGGTTTTGTTATCTAATCAAATATATTATATAATATTTAATAGTATTTAATTATATAATATTTAAATCATTTAGTTCTTGACCAAAAGAGTGTTTTGCTGCTCTGACTGTCATGAAGTTCTTACTTTTCCTAGACACACAACCCCCAAGAACTGGAACTACTCAATTTCATAAATCTGATGTAAGTCAGCTGATGGTACCAGACAGCAGACTTGTTTGCAGGCTCAATGGTCCATTATCTGAAAGGATAACAAGAGTAATCCAAACCCTGTAGAATCAGCAATATGAAATCAACTTTTCTACCACCAAAAACAAAGAAGCAATTCACAACAGATCAGTGTGGATGTACCAGAGGCTTTGAACTTAAACAAATAATAGCAGCTGTAAAATATTATTTTTTTACTATTAAAAATCCCCCATTTTTCCCAAAACATCAGTATGTCCACCATAATATTTCCTTTTGCTGTGAACAAGTAGTCCTGGTATCAATTTTGGATGTGAACCATAACCATTAAAATCCTTAAATGACTGCTCACATCTCTATCACTTCCCCTCACTTGAAAGGGCCAGAAATGCAAATGAATTTATCTGCAAGATGAGCTTGGTGCAGAAAAATGTTGTTTACTTTGGTATGTTTTGAACAGTTCATGGTTACCCCGTTCTTTGAAAGAACAAAAAAAAAAAACCAAAAACGCAAAAGCCATATGACACCAGAGAAAAAAATTTCAAGACCTTTTAGCAACTACTGGAATTAACCTGATGAACCCAAGCCTTGCCACAGGCAAGGTAAACAAATTGACCCTATGACTTCCACATAGCTTTGCTTTGCATGGAAGTGGAGGATCACTGGCGTCAGGAGCTCCAGCAAGAAAACTGAGGCTCTGTTTGCTCGCACAACAGTTCTCTTCAAAAGGGAAGAAAGAAATAAAATGGCATTAAGTAATCAGTACAGTGAGGGCATTTCCATTTCAATCTGCAAATCTGCCTGAGTTGCTTTGACTTTGTCTTTGCAGCAGAGTTTTTTTGGGCCTGGCATTCTTGGGTTTCAGCCTTCCAAGTCTGGAGCAGTGCTTGAGTTTAACTGTATGGCTGTGCCAAACTTTTTGGGCTGCTTTAGGTGATGAGCTCTTCTTCACGTCCCACAGACTTGAGCATTTTGCTTGAGGTATTTGCCAAATTATTGTGTGGTACTTGCCTTTGTCCCTTGCTCTGTCTGCAAAGGCAAACGAGAAGCCTCTGGTTTGTCGTGTCCTCCCTTCCCGCTGTTCCAGCTCTTTGCCTTCGTGCATGTCTCTGGTTGGGAGCACTGGGTAGCTGATGATTTGGCTGGAGGACACTTCAGCCCTGCCTTGTACCCTTGACAAAACAGTGCTCAGCAGCTCAGCCAGGCTGAGACGTGGCAGAGCAGAGACCCTTGGCCTGCGTTCCACCAGCTGCGGACACCCCGATGCTGGCTCGCCCTGGACCACAAGAGCACAGCCAGAACTGGACTGTAGGACTGAATCAGGCTGCTCCTTTGTGTTCATCAGCTGTGACTCCAAAAGTTTGGGAAGCCCCAGGACTTCAGTGGGATAAGACATCAATTCTGAAGGGGCTGCCATTACCCTCGGGAATTTGGTTATCCCAGAACGGCTGCGGTCGGTGGTTGTCTGGTGCTGGCAAACTGCCCCCTCTTGTGTAGTGAGGGTGACCTGTTAGGCAGCGATTGCTGTGGTTTATTGGCAGGGTGTGTGGCTCCATCAAGAGCAGGAATAGGAAGAATGGTGTTCCTGAAGAGTACTGGAGCAGCTGACAGCACTGGTGTGTCCAACATTTGTCTTCCACCAGCTCACAAAATATGTCTGAAACAGATATGACAATGCTGGGTCATTATCGCAGGCACAACCCGAGCCCAGTAGAGAGACACATTCATAATGCAAGGTTCTCTGGTAAAGAGAGGGATTTCAGAGTGTCCTGGCATATTCCCCCCTGCAAGAGGAGATGTATCTCTCCTCTGAGCTGTGACTGCATCCGTCGCTGCTCTAGAGCTGTCCTGATTCCTGCAGACACACTTTGAAGGGGAAGTCAGGTTTAACTGCAGCCTGAAGAGAGGTGGGAATTGTACCCCTGTAAATGAATAAATGCAAACCATACAAACTGCAACATGGCTATGGGCTGCACATTCAGCCGGCTGAAAAGACCACACTCCTCTCTGCTGCCTCACCTGGGACCCACCCTGCCTTTTGCGTACAAAAGGCTTCACCACGTGCTATTTTGCCATGCACAAACAGTCTTGTTTTTCTCCTCCTTGTGTTTTTGCTGCGCTCCTTGCATTGGTTTTCCAGTATTAATGCCCCTTAGTCACACTGGAGCTAGCCAGGTTTCTGCTCTGTATTTTTTCCCTCTCCCCCGAGGGTTTGTGGAGAGCAGAGCAGGGAGCAGTACAGCCTTCATAAATCAGGAGGCTGAATCAGCTTTCACAAGGTAAAAGCATCGTGTAAAATAGATATTTTAGGCCATGATATGTAGGGGGTTGTTTCACAGGCTGGAGTTACCTTCAGGAATGAATCTTCCCGTTGTGTATAAAGCCCATCTAACTGCTGAGAAAAGAGGGCTTTTTGAAAAACACATTTCATCATACAATATTTACATTTGTTTTACAATGTTATGGCCTTACTGACTATTTAGCAACCGAGACTTGTGAATAGTTCTGTTTTTCTTCTTTTTTTGAAAGCTAAAGAGATCCTGTCAGATTTGGAAGTTGACCTATTGTCTCTATTTGCCAAGTCAGTGTTAACTCCTTGTGCAGGATATTTTCATAAACAAATGCCTCAGTAAAGTTGGTTTGAAAGGAAAAAGAAAAAAAAATAAAATGAAAATAGAAGTGGCTGGAGCCCCACACCTGGCAGTACAAACCCATGTAGCTCAGCAGAGGGTGAGCAACCCTTTGGGGAAAAACCTCTGGGCACTCCAAGGCGATGAGTATCCCCTGCCCTGGCAGCCACAAGCCATGAGTCAGCTCCCCTCTGCCAGATTTATAAGGGGAGGTTGGTTTAAGTGTCCTTAGGCTTGAAAAAAATAATGATACATGTGTGCTTTTCTTTTTTTGCTCTCCTTTCTGATGTTGGACCCTTGACTCTGCATTCTGCTCATGGTTTCCCATTTCTCTTAAAATTACTTTTTCCTTTTTTTTTAACTGAAAGCTGCGTTCTCATCTAATCACTTCACTCCAGGAGCTGGGGCTTTTCAAACAATAAATATCCCAAGTCTGGCAAGGAGCTCTGAGTGCTTGTGTTGGTGATTGCTGCAATAGCAACCTTGGATGTTTATGCAGTGTAGAAAATAGTGAAAAAAACAAGCTTCAGTTTCAAGATATAAATCTTCCCCATTGTGAGAAATAGCTTCAGAGAGCTGTTTGTTTTAATTAATAGTTGCAGAATGGTGAATAATTGGGATAAAATAACTGGCCCAAACCTTCACCTAAATCCTTGAGGAAAAAAACAAAAAACAAAGCCAGACATTAAAAACTTCTTTTAAGATATGAAACTTCCAGCTGGCTTGTGGCAAAACATGTCCAAGTAACAACTTCTAGCTAGACTCAGCTAAAACTCATTAAAACTCAGTTTTAATGAAGTGTCCTGATTTTAAATCTGGGTGTTCATTTAAGATCCTATATATAGATTTAGGAAATCTAACTTAAGGCTTCATTTTGAAAAAGTATACCTTGGCCCTTTTTGCAAATGTATTTCTATATTCATTTATATAATTAGAGAGAAGTATTTTTCTCTGAAATTCCTGGCTTCAGGTCTTGACTTGGCAGTGAAAAGAATATGTGAAGAGGTTTATGAAAAATAAATCTTTGCATTCCTAGAGCACCTTTCACCTGAGTATCTCAAAGCACTTTACACAAGGAAGAATTGTGCCACTTTAGTCCTGCTCAACCCTAGAGGGACCTGCAGCATGGAGTGGTCGGGTGACTTGTCCCAGGTTGTCACAGTGGGTTTTCTGACCTGACCCAAGCCAAGGAGGGCAGTCAGTCTCCTCCTCCGTCCCTCCCTCCCCATCACCTTCCTCCTGCTCCCACCCTCGCTGCCCAAATCCAGCCCCGTGGGCTGCTGACCTCCTGCTGCTGCCCTCAGCACCTTCATTTCTCCACACATTTCTTGCATCCCATCTCCCTACACATTTTGGAAAATGCAGCCCTGACCCCAAACAGTTTACAGGATAAATAAACACAATTTTGTGTGTGGGTGAGAGAGACACAATGAAAAGTGTTGTCGTGCCAACACCCCCTAATCGCTCTGCTTACGTGCTTTATGTCTTTCTCTCATTCTTTCTCTTTCTTGTTTATTTAGAATATACACTCTTCAGGCTGGGGATGCTGCCTCCTTCTCCTGCCTTTTCCACAGTGCAGCCCTGGAGCCCCGCACTGCTACCACAGTACAAACAATAATAAATAAAACCAGCACTGTGAAGAGATTATAATTAGAGCTGTGCAAAACTCAGCAGTTTTGGTCTGCATCAGTTCCTCCCTGCTGAGTCTACACTGTGTTTTGGATTTGTATGCAAAAAATCCAAAGCAAAACTTCCAAAGTGCCAAGTGTGGCTGGGTCTAGGCTCAAAATCATGCATATACCAGGGTGTTTTAAGAGGTTCCTCCTTGATATTATAACTCTGCTCAGTCCAGGTTTACTGAAAAGTTCCTGAACCTTTGCAGACTTTGGGGGCCAGCAAGGTTTTTAGTTTCATTACAAAAGCCTCTCTCAGCTCTGCCTAATGTCCCAAGTGCCACACCACGCTGTCCTATGGGCTAACAAGAGGTTTTAATGTTCCCCAGCTGCCCGAGCAGATCCGCTCCTGGCCCGAGCACCACATCTGGCTTTCAAACAGTGTTTCAGGTTGCCACATTCACTGGCCATGCCCAAGTGATGTGGGTAAACAGAGCCATGTCCAGACTCCTGCTCTGACCCAGGGTGCTGACACCACCATGAGCAGAGTGACCCCTGCGAGTCCCTGGGGAAGGCTGGGTCGGGCTGGGGGGGGCACAGCATTTTGGCTGGCACCTTCACTGGCACCCCCTTGTGCTCCCCTCTGCCTCTCTTGCCAGGGCTGGGGGTGGAGGTGAAGGCCCAAAGCAGCAGCGATGTGTCTGCAGCCAAAGAGTCCAAGGATGGTTCGTGGGGCAACTCTTCTTTTCCCTTCCTCTCTGATTTCGTGGCACTTCCCAACACGACCTGTGCTAAGTCACAAGTCTCTGAACCAAAGCTGGCAGGAGTTCTTACATCAAGAGCTTTCATCTCACGTCCCTTTCCAGACAAAATTTGAAAGATCGACAGTGCTACAAGGAATCACATTGATTTTGATGAATTTTTCAGTAATTATAAGCAAAAAACAAACAAAGATTTGAATTGAGGTTTTTCAGTGTTTTCAGAATGAAACGGGAGGGGATCATGTATTTCACAGCGATTTTTTGTCTTCTGCAGATCATTAGCAAATAATAAAGGGGAAAAATTAGACTGCATGGCAAAGAAACTATTTGCTTGTACCCAGGCTTGGCACAGTCTGGGGACTTGGAGAATTTTTTCTTAATCTTTTTGCAAGACAGAAAATCCACATCCTTATTAACAGTAATTAAAACCTTAGCTCGAATTCCTTGGAAAAAAAGCAGTTGTGTGCCTTACCATGGACATTTCAGCTGACTGTGCCAGAGGTAAGGGGAAGAAGGGTGAGGAACCCCATTTTTTTTTTTGATGGGCTGCACCATGCCTCAGCTGGAGCACAGCATAAGGCCCTCTTCTTGGGCTTTTTGCTTTTTCCCTCTGCTCCTGTGTAATCTGCAAGCAGTAAAATGGTCACTTCAGCATAGAGGAGGAGCCATCCATGGCCCCGGGATCCTGACTGGGAGCAGCTCCAGCAAATAAACCAGGCATTTTTAAATATAGCTTAGACATTTAGATAATATTGAGCCAGTAGATCAAAGTCACAGTTCATGGTGAGTAAAAGTAAATCAAAGGTTGGACTCAATGATCTTGAAGGTCTTTTCCCCAACTTAAAGGTTTCTGCAATTCTATTGTAAGTAGATGTAGCTGCTTTCTTACTGTAAGCAATTAAATCTATGGGGTTCTCAGTAATCATGAGTGTTACCTATTTTCTTAATGAATTTTAGCTTATTCCTCTTTTATTAATGGAATTCAGCTTTCTGACCTGAAAAATATATGCCTTCTCTCATGGCAGAAAGTTGTGTAAAGATCTCCATGGCTTCCTAGTTCTACCTCTAGAACCTCAACAAAGCCAGTAACCCAAAATCTTAATTAAACTGCAGCACTGGTTTAAATTGTTCTACTAAATGCTGGGACAGTGAAATCTCACCAGGCCATTCTCATATTCCTACACCTCCATGTTCATGTTGAAACACGTCCCTTTTTATTATTGCTGTACTTTTTCACTGCAATGATATATGAAAAAAGAAGAAACATGGAGGAGAAAAATCATATATATATATATGATATATAATCATCTCCCTGGCAGTATTCCCTGCAGGATAAAGCTAAAGAGCTGTAAAAGCGATAGCAGGCATAGCTGATTTTTTTTTCTTTTTTTTTCCTCCTTAATTAACAGCACAGTGCCTTGCAACAGAAAATTGAGGCAGGTTTCTGCTGACTTAGCAAGTGCCTCATGAGGAAGAAATCTATCTGGCAATTATGGCTTTGTGTCTCCCGCCCTGTCTCCTGTTGTTTGTGTAAGACACCGGTGCTTCTGCCACAGGCTTCTTCACACAGCTGTCCTGTCACTGCCAGCTTTCATAGGTAATCCATCCAGCTCAGCAGAGTTCAAATAAGACACCTCCCTTTCTTTGCCTTAATTAATGCTTTATTTGAGTCTCCCCTGGGGATGTAGCCATGCTGATTTTTCAAAATTCTCGTTTATTTTTCAAGCACGAAAGAAATGGAAAATGGCCACTAATGCTGAGATTCTGGGTTTGGGAAATCTGATTTGCTCAGCCTTCTGTTCTCAGTCAGTGTTTTAAATAGCCATGGACATCTCTTCAGCTACAGAACACATTATGTAATAAATTCTCCAGCTTGGGAAGAAGAAGAAAACAAATCCAGCCAAATTCATTGTCCCTGCAACCTCTTCTGCTGTCCTGAGCACACAGTACTGCAGCTACAGCCCATTCCTGCCCTGCTCTGTGCTCTCACACCCCACACATTGCTCAGGCCCGTCCAGGTGCTGAGCAATCCCAGATCAAGTCATGAACTGTTCCTTGCTGTGTTGTTATTTTGCCTGCACTGTTGATGCCTGTGGGTTTTGCTGATCTGGGATCAAACGCTGTGGTTTACGTGACTGAACAGACAGATGGACACCCTCAGCACCAGATCACTGTGGCCCCAAATCTGGACGAGGCAGCCCAGAGTCCACCCACTCGCTGTGACTTTTTCAAGAACTCATTAAAAATCTGTGTGGCAGTGCTGTTAATCAGGCCTGGAATACAAGTAGCAAGCCAGTAAAATCCATCAAATGACAGATAAGCCAGACAGGCTAAAACCAAAGGGTTCAGCAAAGCACATTTGAGTCAGTCAGAATCAAGAACTGCTACACCCTCAATCAGCACTGCCTGATAATATTTCACTTGCTTTGGGTTTCTGTGTTTTAATGAGGAAACGATGGTGTTTTGTAATCCTGGCTATTTAAACACGTAACACCACCCTGTGCTTCTGCAGCTTCTCCCTCCAGTCACCTCGTGAGTTATGCAAAGTCCTGTGGCACCTCCAGAGGCTGTGGGAGTTTCAGTGAGTGTGTTGTGTGAAGGCAACCCCAGGGACTCGGCCCATGCTGAGCAGAGAAGGAATGAGGGTGAAAGTTTTCATTTAACCTGTTCAACAGCTCACGGTGCAAAGGCCCAGCTCTCACTTCCCAAGACCCTCAGGAGCCAGCTTCTCCCAAACTTCCTGCATCTCTTTCACTGAAACAGGGCACAGCAAAATGAGGGCCCAGGACAGGCTCCCCAGTGCCCAGGGCAGGTTGTGAGCTTGGTTTTTCTGACAGCAGCACAAATCTGCACACAGACCAGCCCTTAGTCTGGCTACAGGGTTTGGCTAAAGTGGTGTAAGCTGAAAAGAGAGGCCCAGACAGTGGCCCCCCAGTGACACCCTCTGATCTCCTGACAATCATCCCTTTGCTTCCTGATCACTGTTTGCCTCCTGGCATGAGCAGCACAAACCCCACACTTCCAGCCTTGTTCTGCCATGTCCATGTCAATCCTCAAAGAGCCACACTAGGAAAGGCAAAGGACCACCATCACCTTCTCTCATCCTGTCCTCTGCCAACAAGGACTGATCTTATTCCAACCCAACTTCCTTCCTATAGCCAACATTTCAGCCCCATATTAGATTACTCTTACCTTTCTGTTGGTCTGTGTCTTCTGTTTTGTTCCAAGGTTGAAAATTATCCAATTTCAAGTGATTTCTTGTCAGAAAGATGGGAAATGACAGGTTATGTGATCCACGTGGTTAACAAATATTGATAAGGCTCATCCAGGAAGTGGCTTGTGCTCAATGCACAAAGGCTGGCCTGGGGTATAAACGGGATCTTGAGTTTCTGAGTTCCTGGTCAAGTCCTACAAGAACTGCCTGGAACTTTTCTAGTACCTACATGTCTTGCTATCTAAATCTCCATCACCGTAATGCCTGTACCCCTCCCAATAACAACACTCCCTCTCTCCCTCTCGCTTTGCCTTTCCCACCTATATGTAAAGATGGGCTGATAATTTCAAGCAGGGATTTTTGTTTGTGTGTGAATGGAGGGCAGTTGTGTACCAGCACCTGTGGTAAAGTGTATGAAAGTTACCTTGGCACTCACAGTCCATCAGGTATGTCAGGGCTGGGTTAAGGGGATTCTCCCGCTGGGTTCAGTATCAGCAAGTCATTCTTGCAGCTCAGTTAAAAAGAAACAGACCAAAGTGACCTCCCCCTTGCAGGAACTGGGGAACCCTATCTAGCCATGAGGCTGGTGTGGTTAAATGTTGTTCTCACAGAGGGGATTTATTTGAGCTCAAAAAAGCCAAAGTGAAGGCAAAGCAATCAGAGTGTAGAAGGCTTGATACTGTCTCTTCAAAGGGTTAGGTGAGATGTAAACACCAAGTTCATCACGCCCGTCTAAAGTGCTGAGTTATCACACACATCTAGTGAAAGGCTTAAGGTCACTCCTTTCTCAGTGCACCTTTGGCACCATTTGAATACTCTGTGCTGCTTTTTCTTCTATTGTTCCTCTCTGTCCAGTATTGTTTAGAGATTTAAAAATTAAATTAATCACCGTCTTGGAGCATAAGCTATAAGGTGGCTTTGTTGTGAAATTGCAGTGTGACTCACAGAGGCTGCAGATCCACCTTTGAGGGTGGCCTGGCTCTGTTATTTTTTTGCCTGTTGTTTGTCTCCATGCTGGACCTGCAGCCACACAATGCAAGGAGCTGAGAAATGGCAGTGCGTCATCCCGGGTGTGGCTGAGGAGCCATGTCACAGAGAGAGATGGCAAGATTACAGGGAGGATCTGAGCAGGATCTGGACGAGGCTGAGGAACAAAACGTCCTGCAACAATAAAAACACCCATTTATGGGCATGGCTCAGGAGGCAGAGAGTTCTGCAAAGTCTCGTTCACCTGCTGGGGAGCACAAATTCCAAACGCCAGAAAGCACTGGCTGCAGACACAAAGACAGACAGGTGCATGTGCAAAGAGCTAAAATGGGGCAGGCTCTCACAAGAGTCCAGCTCAGCTGGTGGCCAGGTGCTGCTGCTGTGGAATGGCAGCTGTGGGAAGTTATCCTTGTGTCCACTCAAAGAGGGGCACCACTTGAATTTCTTGAGCCAGAAACAAGTACTTCTGGGAGCAGTAGAAATTATGCTGCCTGGTTTCCTGTGACTCTCTATTTTGTGGTTGATTATCTGAGGCTAATAAGGGGCAAGAGCTGAATAAAGCTTTTCCTGTGGTCAGGGCATCCTGTGTGGATTCTCCGGGGTCTAATAATACAGTTCACCTTCCTCTTCTGCCCTTCCTTCAAAGAGGCGCTAATTTGGATGTCTGTCTTCTGCTCAAGTCCCAAACAGTCAGAAATCTGTATGAACCTTTTATCTGTAGGGACTCTTTGGCAAATGTGTCTGAAGTTGGCCAGCTTAATCCAAAGCTGCCATAGCAATATACACACAGATGCATCACCAGCCAAACCCCATTTGTTTAGGAAGCAAGGATTCATTTTAAAAAAATAAATCACACCTTCCCCAAAGTGGTAACACATAGTCTGTGTGCTGACCAGGCCTGCTTTAGAAAGCCAGGGCTCAACTTGTGATAGTTGCTTAGCAATTAGGCAAATGGCATCTTACACCAGAAACAGCAACCACAGACACAGGTCTTACTGGGGAGCTTCATCAGTGCAACTGTGGCATGGGAAATACAAAAATAAAATGTTCACCCAGAGGGTACCCGCAGGAAATACCCCAGGAGCACAGGGCAGAGGGATAGACTTTTGTGCTTTCATTTAAACAGGAAAGGTAGATGGAAACCAAAATAAATGAAGCTATACTTAAAATAAAGTTACCATACCCTAAGCCAGCAGAGGTTGTAACACCTGACCTAAGAATGGGTGGGGATGTTTGGGATAAAGGAAGGGAGGCCTGGAAAATGGTGGTGTTATCTAGATAAGTTTCATGGAATGAAAATAAACAACTGATATCTGCTAAGGGGTCCACGGAAAAAGTCAAGCAAGACAATCTGGTGTTTCATATGTTCTTTTGGTGTTCATGAAGAATTGAATCTGCCAGAACAACAGGCTGCCATGAAAGTGGAGCTTATTTAGGTTCTACTCATGTACCTGTTTACCTGACCTTTGAGGTTACTGGCAAGAGCTCCTGGTCTGGAGCTGGTGTTTCTGTGCTGTTTGTACCCTCAGCAGAGCCCAGCTCGGCGAGCAGAGCTCAGTGCTGGGCCAGGGAGTGCTGGCAGTTGGCTGCTGGTGTCCCACTGTGAGGTGTTTCCCTGTGTCTGTGCCACCTGGCAGTGCTGCTTTTCTTCTACAGCGTTGTTGTAGAATTGAGGCCAATTCCAGCTCCATTACAACTCATCCCAAATCCAGCCAGTTAATGGGATCCTGTTCATCAAAGCTCTCCTGTTAAGAGACACAAGCTGCTAGCTCTCTGCTAATATGAATGCCAAGTCTTTTTCAAGAAGGATGTTGTCATAAATGACAATTATTACTCCTCAGAGACTTGAAAAATGGTGGTGTAGATATATTCCTGGGCATATGTGTGTATGAGTACTTAGGAGACTCCAAAACCTTACCCTAAAGGTATAATCCTGCAAACTGTTGGCCATTCTGGCTCCTCTCCAGCAAAGCACTTAACTATCTGGTGAGCTCAGGAAGACTCTTCACATGCTCCAAGCACATCCATAAGCACTTCATTGGAGTGGGCTCAGAGGCTGCTCTAGGGCCACACCTTGCACAAGAGAAATCTCCACAAGCTAGTCCCAGTCTCTGTGCCTGGTGTGACCATTGGCTTCCTCACAGCTACCAACAGGCTACATCAACACTGACACTGAACAAAAGTCTCAGTGGATTCAGCATTCCACCTCAGTGCAGTATCTCTAACAGGACAAGCAGGGTGAGAGGGAGACAGTTTTGCAGGCATTGCTTTAGACAAAAGATGTCCCTTCCCAGAATCAGCAGTCTCTAGGCAGCAATAAATCCACATGCTAAAAAATAAAGCAATTCCTAAAATAAACAATTCAGGCTTCGACCCATACAATAGCCAATTAGTTTGAATAATTGGGTGTAACTGTAGGCAGAGAGAAGCTACAAGACCAGATGTGCCTATAAAGCAAAACATAGGCTTTACAGGATCTAATCAAACCAGTCCACCATCTGGAATGAGAAGAAACATGTGACAGACCTGGTCCATACGTGAAAATGGTGCAAATTTCTGGATAACAAGCTTAAGCTAAATCAATATGTCACATGAGTCAGAAATGGAAGCATCCATAAAATGGATTGCACCAGTTCAACTAAATCACATCTGATTTTACTGCATTAATACCATTTTCTCCTACAAACTGACCTTAGGTGATCTATCACAAATACCAAGCTGGGAGTATCTGAAAGACATACCCACAGGTATGAATACATATATACCCACAGGTAGAAACAGCTCATGGCAGACAAAGGTTCATATGTACACTGCTTTCCATATAAAATAAATCCTACCTATCAAACAACTCTTCTCCAAGCAGTTGGTGTTAAAAATCTCCAGGCAGGTGTGTTTAAGTCAGGGCTGCAGAAGTGTCGATCCTGAGTCATTGGAGCTACCTCGGGAGCAGGAGCTACAGCAAGGGCTGGAAGCAGAGGAAAGGGTAAAGCCAAGAGCATAGGGCTGGGCCACTGCTAGAGAAGGGGTGTTCAGTGGGCTCAGCTCAGGACTCTGGTGGTTTGGAAACCCTGGGCTGGGATATAATGTTTGCATGGCCTCAGGTGGAGCTGACTTTGCAGTGTCAGCTGGAAAATATCACAGCAGCAGGCAAAGCCCCTGGGGATGCCTTGCTGAGCTCCTGGGTTCCGCGGGGTTCTGGTGGTTCCGGGTTGTTCGTGCTCAGGTTTGCAGTTTGCTGTGGGATGAGGGCTGCATGGCAAGGAGGGGAGGTGTGGGTATCTCATCTCCCAGGCCAAAGCCCCCCTCGTGCAGCAGCACTGACAGCAGGGGATGGGGCTCAGCCACACAGTGCCTCTGCCATCCTCCACCCCTGCCAGGACACCTTGGGCTGTCCTGTGGGCTCACAGCTTTCTGCACTGGAGGGAGGCAAACGAGAAGCCAAAGTCAATCCAGCCCAACCAAAAGCAGGAGTTGCTGTTGCTCCATTTGGCATTCTGATTGGTGACACAAATTGGGCTGCCCCCTCTTTGCCCTCCATTTCGTGCTGCATCCCTGGTACCAGCAGCCTGGACGTGCTGCAGACAACTGCACCAAGGCAGGGAGGGAGAGAGCAGAGCCTCCAGCAGGTGACAGCAACTTGGTGTAATCTGTGGGGTTAAGCTTTGGGTGCAAAGCTTCACTGACTTCGAGCACACTGTGGGTGTGTGTGTGGGTTTACAGATTTACTCCAGTGCTCCAACAGACCATCTTCCCCTTCTGCTGCTTCTCTGGAAATAGTTCAAGTCAGTGTGTTGTGCATATAATTGCTGCTGGCTTTCCTAGCTGCCAGAAATCATATTAAAAGGACAGACAAAAGCTAGGGATGTCACTGAACCAACAGGGGGAGGGATTTTTCTGGCCTTAAGTGACAGGATTTGGGAGAGACCATGTGGCTACTCCGACTGAGTTTTCCACACAGGCATTTTGTTCATGGTCTGCATGTGCAAAATATGTCAGGAAAAAAAATGCTCTTGGGGGAGTTAGGAATCTGTCCAGCATGTGGCAAATCCCCAGTGTGACCCAGCCCTCTTCAGCTCTCCTGCTGCCATGCCAGGGGTCTTTCTCCATGGGGCATTTCTGCAGCAGGAGTCAACTGAGGTAAAAAGAGGTATTTAAGCATCACCAGCTCTCACCAACAGAGGCTCAAAAGTATCCTCAAACAGCCCGTGGGTGTTGAAAGCCAATCTGGTGCTCAAGGTGAAGGGGAGGGACACCTTGAACCTCATGAGCTGAGTGACTTTGTGGCTTTCTGTGCCTCACTGGAGCTGGTGGCAGGGCTTTTTTTTTTATTTTTTTTGTCTAACAGTCCTGCATGTCACCATGGAGTCCAGCCCCCTTTCATGGGGGGATGTTAGAATAAATACACATTTCAACACTCCTTCAGCTCATCTCACAGTCCCAATAACAACAGTGCAATATTTTAAACTGATTTTGCAAGTCTCCTTTCTACAGGGCAGTTGAAAGGATAGAAAAGCATTTTAACAATTTTATAGATCATCTCCGGAGCGCTATTGTGGTGTGGGAGAACGGGAGTTTTGTTGCCATTTGCCCATGGACAGCTGCCAAGCTCACCTGTCTCCACCGAGCCAGCAAGGGCCGTATCACATCTCTCTGGAAACTCTGCAGCCAGCTCTGGATGGCTTCTCACTTTACTCATCTGAAAAACACGTTGTTCCATTTAACCCTTTCTCAGCACTTGCCTGAGGGTGTTGCTCAAAACAGGCAACTTCTGTTTGGGCTTAGGGAAAGTGAGAGCTGTGAGGTGGATTTGGAGAAATTTGAAACCAGGACCCTCCTGTGGAAAAAACCTTCACCCACTGAAAATTCCTTTAACCCTGCAAGTCATCCTGCTGACTTCGGGCCAAGTGTCCACAGCTCTTCTTTTGTCACTCCCTGATCAGTTAACCAGCCTCCAAATCTGACCCTTCTTTAAAATCCTCCAATTCGACAAGGTGCTGGCTACATCTTCCTATGGGGCACTTAATTTTGCAGGATCCTGCTTCTAATCTCAAAAACCCTGAAATCATGAAAATCATATCATGAAAACCCCCCTGTGTATGGTTGACACAGGAGAACTTTGCAGTTTTGTTTGCTGGGGTTCAGGAAATATTTACTGATCCTCCTGTGGAAGGTGTGACAGAAGTGTAGTGTAATCTACTCGCCTGTGTAAGGATTTCCATCCCTACAAATGAATATTCTTCACTTTCCTCTTCTCTTGGAATGAAGAGTGCATAAAATTATTCCTCGTCACATTCTTTCACTGAATTGGCAAAATACAGTGAAATACAGTGAGTTTAAATGAAATGGAATATGCAGGCATAGCTTATCTAAGATAAAGCGTGCAGATCAGAATCAACAAAGCCTCACAAAAGAAAGCCCCAAAAGAGCTTTCATCTGCCTGATCCCATTTCCCTGCCTACACTTCTTTTTACCCTTTTGCAATACATTAGTTCTGCTTTAGTTTCTGCTCTGCAGCAACATTTCTGCTCAAGAAAGATTCTGTTGAGTCATTACCAGCATCAGCCAAACAGGCTTTTCAAGAATGGAGGAGAAAATAAAGGCTGTGGTTTTTAAATTAATTCCATGCTGCTTAACCCTTAAACCACTGGTGACTTTCAGACTCTAAGCCAAGTCAATGCTGAGCAGAATTTGGGACTGTTGTGCCTGAGACAGAGCAATGTCAGTGCTTTTAAGAGTGATTGACAGCTCAGGCAGCGCTGGCCATGCACCTGGGAGGCAGAAATTGTAGTGGGGGTCTCTGCTGTCCAACCCATGTCCTAAACACTCCCTTCTTGGTTGTAAATACTGCCTTGGATAACCCAGACCCCCACCTAAACAGAGGCAGGGAGATGGCCTTTTCCACCAGAAGCTAGCAGTCATAAACACAGGAATGGAAGAGACCAGCACGTCTCTCGCTCTATGATGTAGCAGAGATTCTCTACTCCTTCCCCCAGCAGGTTGTATTGAGGAGAGAATTGTGGTTGCCAAAAAGATAGAACTTGAATAAGCTCCTGGTACCTTGAGAGCTGAGGGGCCCCCAGGGGAGCCAACACTTGGAGTGAGAAGAGGCAGAAGAGGCCAAAGTGGATAAGGTGATTTTCCCTGCCCTGGTTTTTAAAGGAATCTCAGCCTGCTAAGCTTTCAGTCCACACTGCCAATGGCTATTTCCAAAGTTATCTTTGCACAGAAAAAGCTGGAATCCTTCTCTCTCTCATTCTCTCTGCCTCCCTTTTTAATGAAAGCTCAGTTTAGATCTGATATCACTCTAAAAGGTTTGCTATCAAAGTTTATTAGACCCACTGGGACAGATCACAGTTTGCAGAGGCTCACAGTTTCACAGCAGATAACTGTAAAGTGAACCATTCAATGTTCTTCAAAATGCTCATTTTTCTTGGGCTCATCTATAACACAAAGCTGCACTGTGTTCAAGCATCATTAGAAGTGATCCCAGCTGATTACATGATGCTGGCCATAGTTCTGCCTTTGGAGCAAAGTCAAGCAGCCCCTGGCCCCCAGCCTGTCCCACTGGGTGGTGCTGAGGCCACTGGGAGCCATTTGCAGTGAAGGCAAGCCCTGCCAGCACCAGGGGATGATGACAAACTATGTGCTCCTAAAAAAAGATCAGAACTTGAAAAATACCAGGAAGCATGAGTGCAGCTTCCCTTTAAAAATCCATATTTGCCTTTCCCTGCTTAATGGTAATAATAATAACAACAACAGCAATTAGGAAAGACTCCTCTACCTAGGGACTACAGCTGGGAAATTTCAGCTAGAAAGGAAAGAAATGAGAAAAGGAATTAGCATGTCTTCCTACAGAATGGCTGGAGTTTGTTGGGGTTTTTTTTGTAATGAAGTCATAGGTGTTATTATGTGGGTTTAAGTAGGCTATCCTAAAAATGNTCCTCTACCTAGGGACTACAGCTGGGAAATTTCAGCTAGAAAGGAAAGAAATGAGAAAAGGAATTAGCATGTCTTCCTACAGAATGGCTGGAGTTTGTTGGGGTTTTTTTTTTGTAATGAAGTCATAGGTGTTATTATGTGGGTTTTAGTAGGCTATCCTAAAAATGCATGGGAATAAACACCATATCTGGTAGGATCTCTGACTGTAACATGTATCACTGAGGCATCTATTTACAATGTGAAGGGAGGGGAGGCTGCTTCATTCCCAGAACAGTAATGGAAAGCATGATGTCCTACAACCAAGGGTGGTGAAGGCTGGGAGAGGTATTGGGAAAAAAACATTCACAATCATCCGAAGAGTGAAGGAGAGTTTCAGGGCAGATATTTGCAGGATGCATCATCTTCAACCCTGGGAAAAGGCTGAGAGACAAAATGAATCGAGGTCGTGGGCCAGCAATGTCCTGTCCTTCTCCTGCTGTTTTCCCTGTGAGTTTGCAGTGTCATCTGGTCTAGAGCAGCAGGCTGGACTGAACTCAGGGAGCGGGTGGCTTTCAGATGCCCATGCTCCCTGCCAGGCTTTTTCCTTGCTTTGGCCTCAGAATGCCTCTCACCAGAAACATTTGCACGCCATCTGACAGCTCTTGTGCTCTCTGATTCCTTAACAGGTCGTGCAGATGGACCAGAAGCTGGATGACATCCTGAGCACGCTCCAGGCTCAGCTGGGGGATCAGCCCCAGGCACAGATGCCAGGGCCAACCACCCCACCTGTCAGACACCCACAGACAACCTCAGAGTCCCCCCCAGTGAACCAGAAAATGTGAAAGCCAGTGGACTGCCACACGTGACCCTCTCGCTCTTTCACGTCCCCGTATTTCTGTCTCGGTGTCCTCAGCTGTGTCGTGGGTGAAATGAAATATTCGGCAGTAGTAGATTAATGAGGGGGGAAAAAAAGGGGGGAAAAAATAAGAAGAGGAGAAACAGCAAGAAGCCAGTCACGACCTTAGGAGAGCACATAAGTTTTGCACCTGTTTTGTTTTAGCCATCGTTAGCCAAACTCTGCCAGCCCAGTCCCCATCCCCCCATTCGGGCTGGCACACAGGCACAGGGCAGCCGTCGAGGGAAGCATCCCAGCCAGGGTTAGGATGACCCATTTGTGGGCACAGAAGGGGAAAGGAACTGTTCTTTTGGCATTTAATCACTAAGTTTAATGCTCACAGCATGCCCGAAAGGGGGAAAGGAGCCAGCATTTGAACATGAAACAAATGGAAATCAGTGAACAGGAAAATTAAACAGCATGTTTTGACTTCTACCAAGCAGTGAGGATCATAAGAAGGGCAGATTTATATGCTAGTGCGAATGACAAAGTAAAGACAACAGGCTACTGATTAAAAATATGGAAGTGTACTCAGGCTGGTTGACATATGAAAGGCTGAAGCAGAGACTTCAGCTAATTAAAGCAAAGGGCTGCCAGTGAGATGAGATGCATGTTGGAACAGACAGGCAGGAGAGATAGGATCTGCGTAGGCTTACTTCACCAGAACACTGTAATAGCTATCAGCTACGCTGATGACTGTTATGCAAAATGTTCTCCAGCTTTTACCTCCATTCAGCAGCCGTTGTTGACTCCAGTTGCCTTAATTTTAACATAAGAAACCTGTATGGTAATTGGCTGTGAACTCTCTGTGAAGCTGGGTTCAAGCCACCGAGTAGCAGGGTGCTACAGGAGGGCTGCAGCTGTGATTGAGAGTGGCAGGGTTCCTTAAAGAAAACAGAAATGCACGCACTGTTGATGAAAGTTAATCACTGTTTAAATAAACTGCTGTGTATAATTTTATATGCTAGATTTATTTTTTGCCTTGTAATCTGGCTGTAAATCGAGGGCACGTGCTGGCTGATGTGCTGTTATTGAGGAACACATCTGGTGCAGGTAGCTGGGCTCGCAAGCTGCAGATGGAAATGCAGGTTTAAATGCAGGTTTAAATGCAGGTTTAAATGCAGAATGAAGCACAGGCTGAGCTCAGGGTGGGAGCCCAGGACAAGAGGAGGAACTGGCAACCTTTGGGATGACAAAGGGCACACAGGAGGGTGACACCCAACCAGGTGAAGGGACACTGAGACACAGCAGCAGCCGGGAATTGCCGACTTTGGGACAACAAGGGAGATGGAAAGGAGCGATGGCAGCGAGGTGGACGGACACAGAAATGGGGGCAGGAGCCGAAGACTCGGCAGGAAGAGCGAGACTGGCCACGGGGAGACTGTGATGGGAGAAAATGCCCGGGGTTCCTCTGCTGGGGTCCCTCCTTGGAGGCTCCAGCTGGGGCTGTTTCTGTGTTTCTGCCCCAGGAATAACTGGCTTTATGGAATGAGCCATCTGGGACTCTGCCACCCCTGCCATGGCACAGCTGGTGCGATGTGAGCGGGGCGTGTGCGGAGCCAGGCGGGGACCCGTCGGTCACAGGAGCCAAGGAAGGGCCTCTGGTCCCAGAAAGTCTCTGACCTTGGGAGTGCCACTGCCAGAGAGCCCCAGGAATGGTCTGAATAGGGATTTCCTTAACACTGCCACATGAAATGGATCTTACCTGGCACTTCAGAAAAGGGAAAATACAGCACTGTTGCTAAAGACCTAAATAATAAACCAAGCTAAAATGGGTGCAGTGTTACATACTCGAGTCTTTTTTTATATATTTGCATAACCAACAATTTGAATGAGCAGAAGACTGCAGAGCAAAGACCTGATTCCTGGGAAATCCTAAATATATTCTATTCCCACTCATAACCATGAAAGCCAAGCCTGCATTGCATTTAAAAGCAACCTGAAATACTGGTCCCTTAATAAGCTTTTATTTGGACAAATGAGTGGTCCATTTCAATGTAATCAAATTAGTTACTAACTATTACCTGTCCCTTTAAAACTCTTTCCCAGGTTTGTGTGTCTGGGAATTCAAGCTTGGAAAGAGTACAATGAGACTGATTCCAATCTTTAGATTGCAGGCGCGTCTTAGACAGAATATTAATGATGTGTGAGAGGCAATAAAAAAAAAAAAGAAACAATGTGGTTTTAATTAAATCAGCTGACAGGCCACCCTTCCATCTTGTCTGATTACTACAGAGTTACTGAACATGACCAAATACAGCATGTAACATGGGAAAAACAGTAAATAATCATTGCCAGAGCATTGAGTTGTTTGTGGCTTTCAGTCAGGGTCATGAGCTTCTGCAATGGTCCTTCATAAATCCTCCCTGACTCTGGCCAGCCAGAGCTAAATGGGCAACTGGACACCAATCAGGGTTAACACCATTTCATCAGCCACAGGTAAAAGAAAATAAATCTGCCTGGAGATCTCTTTGCCACAGAGGTTCTTAAGAGGAACAGTGCAGCTTTCAGCAGAAGAGCTCAGGGATGGCTGTGGCCAACACAAGGTGACACTTCCTTCTGCAACACTGCAGATATTTGTGTGAGGGATATCCTGATCACTTGGTGGACCAAGTAATGCAACAGTGTTTTACTTACTATTCAGCCTCCACAGAAGTGTTTAGGCACTATATATATAGCAACACCTACTACTCTGAAGTGCCTGGAAAATCCAGCTAAATAGAATACAAGTGGTCACAGCTATGGTGAGTGTCAGAAGGGATGAGTGGGTGGGAGGAAAAGATAAAGAGGCACGCAGTGGTCCCTCCAGGAGAAGAGAATGTGTGCCAGAGTGTCTGTATGCATGTGTGTGTGTGTGCACGTGTCTTTTTTAAACTCAAGCCTGGGTTTCCCCAGCAAGTCTTGAGTGAGGCCAGAGCCTGAGCCTTCACAGGCTCTAAAATCCAGCAGTGCTGGCCATATATTCACTTTACAGCTGGCACTGTGGACACCAGAGTGTGGCAGGACCAGTGACCGTGACACTCCCCGTTGCTAGAACAGAGAGGTGAGGGTGTAGCTTGAGCAAATTGCAGGGAGGCAGGAAGAAGCCTGGTGGGACACACCCATTTTCATGCCATATAAAGAGATTAATGGTAAAAAAATTCAAGCAACATACGTTAGCCATACTTTAGAAAATCTCCACACCCACAGCTAAGACAGAAGTTGCCAATCAGCAAAATCTTTCTGATTGCCCAGAGGGAAAAGTACACAGAATTAGTGCTGATGTGACCACATGGTGACACTTCCTGGCCCTTCTTCTGAGCAAAGATGGTTTGGTACAGGTATACAAACTGTATATTAATACATTTGCACTTGGCCTTGTTGATCTTGATGTGGTTCTCATGGGCCCACTTCTCAGGGCTGGCCAGGTCCCTCTGGATGGCATCCCTTCCCTCCACCCTGTCCATACCTGGCTCAGCTTGCTGTCACCTGCCAACCTGCTGAGGGGGCACTGCATCCCACAGGCTGGGGCACTGAGGAAGATACTGTGGAGTGCTTTTGCTTGCTCAGACCCTTGAGGCACTCAAGTGAGTCCCTCATTGCTGGTTTCCATTTTGGCATTGATCTGTAAACTGAAACTCTTTGGATGCAATCTTCCAATTGCTTGTCCATCTAAATTTCCATCCATACCTCTCCAGTTCTGAACTAACAATGTCCAGGGGGAGTGTATCAAAGGCCTTAAAGTCCAGGTAGTTGATCCCAGTTGTCACTGTTGTAGAAGGTAAGTAGATTAGTCAGGCATGACTGCACTTGCTGAAGTCATGTTCAGTCTCATTAATCTCCTCCTTGTCTTCCATATAATTCAAGAGGACTTTTAGAAGGATCTGTCCCATGATCTAATTGGGCACTAAAGACTGGTCAGCAGTCCCAGGGTCCTGCTCCTTCCTCCTTGTAAAAACACACGTGCCACCATGCATTCCCCCCTTGGCAGTAGCCCTAACACAAGCCAAAATTACAGGAAGCATCCCCAGGGAAGTCCATGTGTGTGTTTTTATCTCTATTTTTACTGACACTGGCTCACTGGTGTTCACCCTATTCACTTCTGCTGAGCAGGGAACACCCAGCAAGGTCACTCCTGCAGCACCTCCTCTCACACACAGTGACACAGTGACAAGGCCATGAAGGGACGTGGCCCAGGAAGTTGCCAGCACTGGGCAGCCACGTCTGCAGTGGTCCCAGGTTGGGACCTTTGACTCAGAGCAGAGGCACAGCCCAGGCAGCCAAGGTCTCCCAAGGCCACAGGATCAGCAGGGGCAGCTATCAGGAGTGCACTTTACCAGTGCATCAAAAGACAAGAGTGCAGGAGATCAAGAAAAGACGAGATACATTTTTTTCCAGAAGATCAGGTGGTTTTCTACCTGATCCAACTTCACTGTGGAAGATACACTGTGTCCTCCCCTACCAGAGACGTCGACACCAACCCAAACAAGATTTTCCACATTCCTTCTAATAATGCATGGCATCCTGAAGTCTGCTGTCTGCCTGTGATGATGCAAGGTGCTCAGAAGTCATTACAACAAAGCCCGAGGGGATTATTTTCTCATTTCCATAACTACACAGTCAATAATAATATCATGAACCAATCTTATCTCAAAAAGTGTACTCAGATCTTTAATGATATTTCTTAAGTGATGCATACTCAGATCTTTGATGATGATATTTCTTAAGTGATGTGTGGGATTAAAGTCCTTTGTATGATAAGGCCGAAGCAGTGAGGGAGATTAAAAGTTCAACTTCCATCAGCTGGGGGATTTAATTCCTGAGAAAAGGTAACTGTGCCCCCAGAACAGATGATATGGGTGACAAATCACAAATCTGCTGCCTCATCTGGAACACTCTCTCCATCTCTGGAGAGTAAAAAGTGAGAAAAGACTCTCCAGACACAGCTGCCCATTTCAGAAGAGGGGCTGTCCAGCAGTCCTGGATATTTTCCATCCAACTGCCTTGATGTGGCATCACCAGAGGAACCTGTGCTGGAAGTCTCTCCAATCTTTGTAGGACCAGGACAGCTGCATTCCCAGCTCAGTAGCTACACTGAATGAGCAGAGTTCTTTTGGTGCCTCTTTTCTCAGTAGCTCAAGCAATTTTCTCACTGATGTTTCCAACCTAAGCCCTTAAGGGTCTTGGCTGACAATACATTTAGGATGTGCTGTATCTCATGCAGCCCTAAACAGCAGAGCTCATTCTGCACTCTTTTGAACAATCTGAACAATGTGTCTAAAAACTAAACCATGGTTTAGGGAGTAAACTGCCATCGGGTAAAGAACCCCAAACATCAAAACTGCATTATTTAGTATTCTGAAGGAGCACATGCTAGAATCAGTGCAATGGCCAAGGAAAAGCCTGGTAAAGGGCGCAGGGCAGATGTTTCTTAGACACCATTTCTAGCTGCAGCACAGCCCAGCTGTGTTCTGTTCCAGCAGAACTAGACAAGGTGGTACTGTGCTACCTCCATGGTAAGAAAAGGTTTGGGTCTCTCTCAAACAGCCTGATGAGCAACCAGCCTCTTTTCTGTGTTAAAGCAGCCCCTGCTCTTAATCAAGAGACATTCCAAGGTAGCTGGAAATATTAGACACCAAAAGAGAGGAAAAAAGTCTGATTAACTAATGGTCATTATCTCTTTCCCTTCATGCTTTTCTAGCCTCCAGAGCATCCCAAGCTCTGGACTGGATTTGTGGTACTGGCGCTGGGGATGTGCATGTGCTCCCTGCAGCTCCCTCCCTGTCAGACAGCAAAGACAGAAACAGCAAAGAGCATCCTCCCTACCAGGAGCTGTTTTGCCAAAACACTTACTACCTTGTGTTTAGCCCTCCTTGTGGATCACAGTGGCTCCCAAATGCCTCTGTAGAAGTACAGTGTCTCTGCTTAGATTCCTGGCTGCACACTCGTTCATCTCAGGGCTTGGATTTGGCACATGTGGGTTTGTGAACAGAATTTTAACTCATCTTCATTATGTTGTTTGATCTGCCCCTGGGGTGGGTGGAACTGCGTGCAAGGGACTGACCTGACATCAGCAGTGAGGGGAAGGGAATTTCTGAACTCTGTGATTAATGTAACTGCTGTATCTTGTCTGGCGAATCAGACAGGCAGAGGTTGTTCTTTGTTTAACCAAAGAATCATAACTTTCAACAACAATGCCTTGAAGCATTTGCCTGAGACTCACCTCAGCCTCAGAGGGGAAAATTCACGTTTCAAAAATACCTGTCGAGCACCCCTTATGCTTAGCTAAAATGCAGCTTTTTTTCTTTACTGCTATGACAACTGTGGGTTGTCACATCCCTTGTTAGCACCCTGCTCACCAAGACCCTTCAAGCAGCCAGTGTTCGTGGTGGAGGGTCTGGGGCTTCTATCATCAGCGTGAGGGGGAAGGGGCACCACTCGTGCACAGTTACTGTGGCAGAAGAACAATTGCCTCATCCAGTGTCCTCATTCCCTTTGTTTTCTTTGCTGAGAATTTTCCCCTTTCTGAAACACTAAACAGCTCACTTCTTCCAACCTAAACAAACAATCCTGCCAGCTACTGATTTTTCCCTCCTTTCTATTCCCAATGTTTGGTATTGTAAGTACAAGTTTCCATTTGTTTGATAGCAGGTCAGGAGGCCAAGAAGAGCAAGGGACAGCTCCTGTTACACATCAGTGCTGTGCCAAACTCTTCAGTTTGGCTACACCATGAGTGTCATCACTCTTGGACTGCACCAGCCCCACTGGCCAACTCCCAGGGAGCTGCTGCTTTGGCTGGAGACAGGCAGAGTAACAGAGCCTCCATCCTCAGAGCCATGTGTGTCCCTTTTACTGAGCTGGTGCATTCTCCCCTCTGTGTTATCATGGTATTCCCCACACCACGGGCCAGTTAAGCCAATCCTCCAGATAAGGAGAGCTATTGCTTTAGGAAAGCTGGTAACAAACTTCAGCATCAACCCAGAACTAGTCCAAAGGGCTGCAGCTGACAGGCTACAGTCATTCCTTCCCATGGAAGAGCATCAGGGAAAAGAGGGAATATTTCTGCAGACACAGACCACTAAGAGGTTTTATACTTGATGGGTCTGTGCTAAAACAGGCAAAATTCAATGCAGATGTGAAACTAGAGTCATGGATTTACACCACGGATGAATTTGGCTTGAGCCCTCTTACCATGTGTCTGAAAAGGCAGCTGGAAGGTTTAAAAAAGGCCCTGGTTTCACTAACCTTACTGGAGCCCTGAATTGGAGTAAAAATTTCCCAGTGTCTTTCAAACCCAGATATTGCATGGCCGACAGTAGTTTTCATTCCATGGAAAACCCAAGTTTGGACACAAATAGAGACAGACATCACAGAGGTGCCCAGTGACTGTGATCCATTTTGTGAATGGCACTACTTTGAGAGGGTTCTCATATCCCTAAGCTTCCCTCTGAGTTTAATGTATGAATGAACCCAAAGCAAAAAAAATGGCAACTGCAGCAGAATCTGCACATTCTGCCTGACTTGGATCAATGTCTGACAAGGCTGCTGTGTGTTCACTGCTGAATTAAAATGATAAGTTCTTGAAAATATGTCAGTCATTATCAGGTGGGGGAAAACTCCCAGATTATTTGGGCCTTGCTCATATACCCGTTTTGCGAAAATAACGTCATTTTCACTGGGAACAATTTGCATGAGGCTGAAAATTAGGGTGACAGTGAAAGTGTTGAATAAGCATAAAGCCAGCTTATGTCTTCAAGCATAAACAGCTGAAGGAGTGGCTTGTGGCAAGGAATTACCTATGACAATCATGCTCTTTCATGTTCTGGGATGAAGCTGCTTTCTCTGCTCCCCCCTCCAGCCAACCTACTCCCCAGTTTGGGTGAAATCATGTCTTTGGCCTTGAAGTGACTGCTGTGGAGACCCTGGAGCCACAGGCTGCTGGAAATGAAAGAGCAGGCTGGGCTTGCACAGCTCCTTCTGGCTGCTGCTGGCACAAGCTGGAGCAGGGAGTGAGGGGTGTGAGGGCTGCCTGCTCCGTGTGAGGAGAGGAGATGTCCACGGGGTAACGAGGCCAGCAGAGACCACGGTGTCACTGACAGGGACCCAGTCCCACAGGACAGAACCCAGACTCAAACTATTCGTATTCCCTGTAGGAAAGAAAAGCTTAAAACAAAGGAGTCTAAAAGTAGCTGAAAACTTGGCAAAATGCATACAAAAGAGTCAGGGAAATTGGATGAATAAAATGCCCCCAGCCCCAGGTGCCAGCAACATAAACATTGGAAAGGCTGGAGCGCTCAAATGGCTTTGCTTTCATAAGTGCCTTTTTTTCCCCCCAGACTTTTTTGGTTCTGTTTTTCTTCTTTATCTCTCCCCAGCAGTGGCTGACAGATGACCTTTAAAGCCCCGGAGAGCCGCCCCAGCAGGTGATTTACTAACAGCTGTGCCAGTCAGCAAACTGGAGGGGCAGAGGTCGGGGCTGCCCCGCCAGTTCAGGGTGGGATTTAATTAAAGAAAGATGCATTACACTTTTTATTGATTTGTGTGCATGCACACACGAGCCTTTTCTTCTTTTCCTCTTTCTTTTTTTTATGTTTATGTCCCCCCTCCAGGCACCTGGACATTTCATCCTAGCTGTGTCAGCCTTGCTGCCTCACCCCCCCAAGGACATTGCTCCCTGAAATCCCATCCCACACTTCCAGAGGGGCTGGGAACAGGTGGGGAGGAGGCAAGTGGAGGGAACCCAGCAACTGACAGCACACAGCGTCCCTGCTTTTCCCTCGGTATTCCTGGGCTGCTGGATGGGTGTTTGAGGGATGCTGGTGTTTCTTTCCCTCTCCCCCTGCAGTAAAACTCTGCCATTCTTCTCTCTTCCAGATGATCCATTGGGAGAGGGAGAAGAAAGGCATTAAAAGGACAAGTCTTTCCTTTTCGTCTAGGGTCAAAGGCTTTTCCACTAAAGACAGTGGACATTTTTGGAGTAGCAAAATGCATGGCAAAAAGGCAGAATAAAAATTCTATGATTCTGTATTCACATACCAGTGTAGTTAATTATTTTCACTCATGCACCTAATCCCCTTTTTTTGCTAACTCTGGCTTTTAGTATTACTATTATTCTGCTGTTATTTTTATCAGATTTTTTAAATATATAATATTCACATATAAACAAACTTCCATTCAACTTGTGAGTTTAAAAAGTGCAATGATCACCATGCCTGGCTAAGGCCATGGCTTGGAGAAAAGCTTCAGATTTGCTGTCAAGTCTTTTGGTGATGAACAATCTGCTGTTCTAGTGGTGAAATTAATCCTTCACAAAATAAATAAGATTTTGTGGCCAAGCTTTTCCAAAGGCATTTTTCAGTCACAGAGTCTTATAGGAAGGAGTCAGTTAAATTAAGAGTAAATCATCTTGTTTTTTCTCAAAAGTCACTGCCCTCACAGATGTTTCTACCAAATCACTTTGCAGTCTTCCCTTGGGTAAAACACAAGGAGCTTCTGATGACTCCCAATGCAAGGAAGATTTCATAGGCTTTGGATCCCTTGGTGAGCTTTTTTCTGAACCCTTTCCAATTTTCCCAGCTCTTTTCTCAGCCCTGTTGGTCTCTTTCCAAGGCATGGTGGTTGTCATTGGCCTGGAAGGCCCTGTGACAGGTGAGGTTTCTATGGATTGAGATGCTCCGAGCACAGCTGCCAAATTTCCCTTATAAGAGCTCCCTGCAGCTCACCAGCCTGAGCTCAGGTATCCAGATGTGACACATCCAAGCCTTGGTTGGGTTCACTTGAAAAGGCAAGAAGGGGCAGCCACCTGAACCAAAGACAAAGGAGGTTTCAGAGTAGTTGAGGATCTGAGGATTCCCCTTTCCCTTTCACTCTGGTTTCCTCCATTATGGTTTTACACCCATCCACTGGCAGCAGCCATTGTCCGTAGGTCAGAATTCTACAGCCCTAACTTGAGGCAAACTCTTCCCAAAAATGGATGTTTTTGGTGTAGCAGACTGGCCTGGAATGTCTAGATCTAAACTAATTACACATCTGTCACAGACTTCCCACCATCCCGCCAAAACTGGGATGCCTGTGCTCGGCTGAGCCTTTCAACACCACCAAGGCATCTGTATGTCCAGCTCCCTTTAAAATGCATGGAAAATAAATACCCAGCATCACTAAGTGGCTTTGAAAATCCCCCTGCAATCTCCAACCCTCACTTCCCATCTGTAAAACAGGAATAACAGCAATTCCTACCCCCTATCTGCTTTATCAGTCTTGTCTATGCAGACCACAAATTCTATGAGACATGAACTGGCTGCTACTAAATATAGGTACGATGTCTAGCACAGTTTTTATTAGAGCCCCTAGGCACTGCAGCTCCATAAATATCCATGTTGACTTTTTCCAGATTAAGAACACATCAATGGGAGCTTTGCTCAAGTAAGAACTGCAGGATCTGGCTCTGGTGCTCTTAAACCCTAATAGGAATGAGAGAGTCTGAAGCCTCTTCCCAGCTCATTCACTGGTATCAATGCTTTTAATACCAAGTCAGCTGTTGTGACATAAAGGGTATGTTTCTCTTGGTGCTGTTTCTTGGAACTGAAGAGCCCTCCTGAAGTTTTAATTTTCTTTACTGAAAAGCCCTGCTATGGTAAATCATCAACTCACCAAATTTATAGGAGGCACAGCACTTAGTATGTCATGTCTCTGAGCCCAGCCTACTGATTCACTTACTTATGCTTTTGTTCTTTTGCTTTGTAGTTCTCTTGATTTCAGCAACTGTCTATCATTTTCATGTGGCTTGCTGGCTAGAATGCCCCCTACTATTTCAGTAATCATTGCCCTGCTAGAGTGTTTATTACTGACTGAATGGCTGCACAGACTGGTAAAATGACCTGAGCTGTATGAATTTTCCCTCAAGTCTCTGGGGCCTCACAATTCTCGAAAGAATGTAAAGGAAAAAAAAAAAAAAAAAAAAAAAAACTTATGTTAGGGGCAGAGGGAAAAATATNGGGGCCTCACAATTCTCGAAAGAATGTAAAGGGAAAAAAAAAAAAAAGGAGCTTAGTTATGGGACAGGGTCAAAGTCAAGTTTCTCTGCAATAGCAGATTTCTTCACTGCCTTCAGTGCCTCTGACACTGAGCACTCACCACCTTCAATAGTCAGGGAGCAGCTACGAACTTGCCATGAGATGAGAACTGAGCCAGGTAACCTTTGGCAGCCCACTGCACATGGGTGCACCAGGAGACTGCTGCTAAAATCATGTGTGTTCCTCCTCTACAAAACATTCCCCTTGGATGGGCTCCCAACACACTGGGGACTGCCTGAGTGCTTGGGGAGTATTTGAGTTGAGGTTTGTGGTAGGTGCACTGTGAAAAAATAAAACAAAACACAAACAAACCACACATACACATACAAAAACCCAGTGACCAATACAAGATAATACACAGACGTGTAAATAACTGTGGGTAGGTTTCCAAAACACAGACTCAGTCTAACTTTTATCAGCGGTTTGTTTCCCTTCTGGCTGAGATTCTCAAAAGTGGGTGCCTAAAATTAGTCTCTCCAGGGTAAAAGCTTCAAAAGCATCTTAATAACACAGGAATCCAAGTGCCTCATATAGCACTCCTTAAAGGTTCTGGAAAACCTCAGCCCTCCATCCACATCTTCAGTGATAGGATTTTTAAATGTCCAGAGCTCACAGTAGCTGCTGTGGCAGCCGAGGGTGAGGATTCTTCCAAGGAGTTGGGGCATCCATCACACTTTGTCTGCTGCCCTGATCCTGCTCAAAGAATCACACCTAATATGGATTCCCACGTTCAACATGACTCTAAACCTAAACCAGTTTTTAAAGCCTGGAGTCAGTTTCTATGCCATGGATCCCACACCAGAGCATTTGTAGTTATGAATCAGACCACAAATGCTGTTGTTTTGGGGAAGATTTCACAGCACTGTTATTCCCATATCCACAGCTCATCATTGCTGTCAGATGTGCTAGCTCTAGGCCATAGGGGGTATAAAGGGCAGCAAATAAACAAGCACAATTTCTTCTCTCATGCAAATTTTATTACAGTCGTATGAGGGGACTGTAAAAGATTTCTCTGTTTAGCTGCTTCTTATGGAAAGAGGATTTTTTTCCACAGTATTAAAACAAAAACAAAGAAAACAAAAACCAAATTTCACCCTGAAAGAAAGGCCAAAGGATTCCTGGCACAGCTATTTCAGAGTAAGCTGTTCCACACTCCCAATTCTGCAAGAGCTCCCCATAGAAAACATGGAACAAAAAGCAGTTTTTCCTTCTAGGAGAGTTTCCATTACTGAGCAGGCCAGCATGAGGAGCTGAAATCAATAAGCAAAGGAGCACCACGGTCTGTTCCATGGTGTAACTCTGGGTATGTGTGTGCAGGATGCTGACCTCTGGGTTCTCATGGCTCCTAGGGGAGCATCCCATCGTGGAATACACATTTCAGAAACAGACAGGGCAGCCTTTGCCATTTCTAGCTGTCTCTCTCACTGGGACAGAGGGACACAGCTGAAGGAAACCAAAACCAAAGACTGGAAGGAACCAACACAGCCACAGAATCCCTGGCAGATGCCAAGGTAGGAGTGTCTTCAGAAGCCCCCCTCAACAATACTCTCAAATCACTGGTGGTCATGGGAAGGGAACATTGCTGCTGACCAAGAAACCAAAGAGAAGCAGTAAAAAACAGCCAGGGCAATCCTAAAGTCAGTGCAAAACCTCTTTGTTACAGCCAGATCTCAGCCAGCATTTTACTCACTGAATTTAGCCTTGTTCTTGTTTCCATATGGGTCACCTAGAGGTTATGGCTTCCTAATCTTATGTATGGATCTCATGTCTGAGCTGTTTTCAGGATATATCATATGTCTCTGCACTGCTTGTCGAGCATTTGTTATGATATCAGAATTCATGCCATGCCAGTCAGCTTCACCACATACAGGGTCACACACAGTATATCATCTGAAGTCTCCAAATGAGGTTTTCTGATTAAATAGAAACCTTTATTCACAAGGTGAAAATCCTCCATGCAAGCCATCTCTATCGTTAACATTTTCTTTTGCTATTAATATTGTTGCCAGTGAGCTATTCACTGGGGAGCAAGTACAATGAAGGAGAGGCACTGGAAGGTCAGAAGGAATCAATATTAATGAAAAGTAAACATACAAGTCAGGGAGGAATCACAAACCCAGTTTGAAGCTAATTTGGTTTTTTATTCCAGCAAATATGCATGGTGGCTTTTGCATTGTCTTCACAAAGTTCTTGTTTGGAAGTGTTGTTAGGAACTTTTGTACTGGCTTCAGTTTCTAAGCTGCTGCACTGTCGGCCAAACATTTCTTGTTCAGCCAGGGCCCCAATGCAGGCTTAATTCAAGAAAATGGCAAATTTTCCTTTGGTGTCCATGGGGGAGCTCCTGACAAGCAGTCCCCTAAAGGCCCTAGAAAAGACACCAGCCACGTTTCCAGCAGCACCATAAGCCCTTTTCCAAGCTGTCCTTCTGCTTGGATGTAGAGCAAATCTTCCACATACGGCTGTGCTTCATGCTAAATATGGAGCAGCAATCAAACATCTGTGGAGAGTTCATATTTGGCATGTTTACAGGAGTATTTATTCCTCCTTTGTCTTCAGGCAGCAACTACTACATAATGTATTTGGTATGATTAATTGTGGGAATGTTGTTCATCCCAGCATAGCATGACATCTCCAATTACATGACATCTTTCTCTCATTTGTAAGGGAAGAAGTGATTTCTGTATCTTGACATGTTTATCATTGTTAGGGTGAGCTAGTTATCTTATATGGGCCTGCTCCCTGGTTCTCAGGGCTGACAGATTATGGTTTCACATTAAAATCACATATCCCTTGTTATTGCAGCTGCATCTTGAAAGGAAAGCAAATAGAGGAATCTCCACCACACAAGAGCTGTAAGATCATGTTTTGTTCAACGAGCCAGTGGTTTGCAAGGTTGTTCTAGGCTACTATCTTTTATACAGTTATTGGGTATTTGATTTTCCCAGTATTTTTTTTTTAAATCTCTACAATGGAAAATGTAACACACATTTCCATAGCCTTGCACAAGCTCCAGCTGATCACAAACCGTCCCTGTGGGTAGGATTTGCCTCACCTATTTTGAGCCATCTAAACCTCTTTAAAAGCTGGGCATCTGCTCTAAATCAAGCACTCAGTCACCAGTGACAGACAGACATTTCTTGAGAGATGATTTGTCCCACCTTGTTTCAACATAAATTTTCAGATATGAGGAAAGTCTAAGGATTCAATATTTTTGCCCAATTATTAGGTTGCTGGTTTTTTTTTAAAGCATAATACATCTTTGTAGCTCTGCTCCAAAAGCTACAAAACTTTTTATCTTCAGCATTTTTCAAATGTGTTAATGCAAAGATATATCCAAAAATCTCTTTAGAAAGCTGTGAGATACAGAGTAAAAGTCTCATCCTGGTAAACTCCACAGAGCTTTGCACAAAATTCAAGACACCAGGCAGCATGAGAAAACTGGGAATCTCTAGACTTCATGATTTGAGTGGACAGTTTAGCTACTGAAGCACTTTTATCTGGGGCCAAGCATCAGAAGGAGGTAGAGGACCAACCATTCAGTCATGGCAAGAGGGAAATAAGCCTCAATCATTGGATAAACAGAGCATTCCTTTCAGTTCATTGCACTAGGACTCCAGACAATAGAAATATATTTTATTTAAAGCAAGGTGCTGCTTGCCTGCCCTGGAAACTGCAAACTAAGGGGGTGAATGCAAAGGTCCATGTGCAATTTAGCTCATCCACTAATGAACTAAATGAAAATCAGAGCTAATGAAAATGCGCTCTGCAACTCGCATGCCAACCAAAATTGTCTCAGAAGTGTAAAATTTAGTATTTCAAAGAAAACTTAAGAATCAGAGATTTAGGAAAACATAGAAGGCCAACAGGATGGTCTGAGAAAAATTTCACTGATGAACAAGAAGGCTCCTGGTGTCCTGATAATTTTGCTGTTTGTTGTAGATGTTCTATTTCCTCTGAGCAGAAGAAGTGACCCTTTGCACGTATTCAGATAGGATACAAATATGGGAATTGTTTCTTCTACAGGTGCCTGAACAAAAACAGTTCCACAAAGAAATAGAGGGGTAGGTGTTCTTATTTTCAGGCACATCAGCATTTTTTCTCACCCTACTCATTCCAAGGTTGCTTCTATTGATGAAGGCAGGGCTGCAGAGGCCAAGACCAAGTGAAAATTCACTTCAGTAATTGTTGAATTCCTCAGTCTAGAAACTGTATTCTGTAGGCCAGGGCAATGGACCACACGAAACCTCTTTCCATCTCTGCAAAACACAATCTTCTGGAAGCTCAACCTTGTGTTTTTCATTAGAGTTATTGGTATGATAATCACTTGGTTATTAACACTTAATGCCAACTCCTGCAAACTATTTCAGCTGCAGTGCTGCTGCTTTGTTTCTGCTGCTGTGGGAATGAGAGGGAAGAATTGGTAGTCCTTCCTTTCATAAAATGGACCTGCATAAATTATAACCCAGAATATAATTCTTTGTTGAACTGCCCGCAGGGGGGTTGGGAGACCAAGTCTCTAATTTTTCATTAACCTGCACTTGCCACTGGTAAGTGTGCAGTTTCTTGAGTTAATGATTTTTGTATAGACACAAAAAGGCAAGCCACACACACACACAGAGCACTGATGTCCAAGGCAGCAGCAGCAATATAGATAAGTTTTCTCTTCCATAGCTTACAATTAAGGGTTATCATTAATGGACCTGAAGAACTTCCTGAAAGGACTAATTAGTGTTTTAATTGGTTCTCTCACCATCATATTTTTGTTTACCCATATCCAGAGGATCTCCAGCTGTGTTAAGCAGTTTTCCAATTAATAATGCATTTGAACTTAATGGCCCAGTTTTTCTGACTCAGCCATTTTTCCGCCTGGTTTCTTTAGCTGACTTACAGCATGCAATTTCCACATTTTTCTCAGCAGCTGGAACCCACTGAATGCTGCCACTGTCCCTGGGCAAGTGCTGCCTGGTACCTTCCCATGTCTTCTGTGGGAGTCCTTGTAGCCCTCTCTTGGCAGATGGAGAAATGCCTTTGTAAAGGTTCACTGCTGCATTTGTGGTTTCTCTCAAAGCTTCATGGCCAGCCTCTTCTAGTCCTCCCCATTCCTGTAGGTTTTTGGTTGGGTTGTTTTATTTTTCAGCAATGACTCAGCTGTTTATTTTCCTCTTCCTGCTTCTTCTCTCATTCTCTGACCAAGCTTTTTTCACCCACTGGGCGGTAAGAGGAAGGTGAGGGACTCCTTTTTTCCTGTACAAGCAGAAGAGGCCATGGAATGACTAATAACACAAGAGAGAGAAAGGTGAAAAAGCAGCCTGTACCCCAAGCTTCCTCCTTCTAGCTCTAAGAAAAGTCCTTTAGGAGAGTTGATCTCACTGGCCTTGCTGTGTTGCCTTCTCGTTCAGTGTTCCCTGTGCATCACCTGCTCTCAGCTGGTGGTGGAAGAAAAAAACAAAAAATATCACGAGAGAGACAAGTCTCATGGCTGAAACTAGAAAGTATGCAACCCAAATTAAAGGATCAAACTGCTCAGATACACTCCCGAACCAACCCTGCTGTCAAACCAGTCCTTTTCCACTTAATTGGAAGAAGATGTCAGGGATCTTTTACCGACCATTTCGCATGTCCTGAGGAGATGAAGGTTACCCCAACCTGACATAAGGAGTGTCGTGAAGCAAAATAATGCATGGGAACATGAACCAAAAAAAAAACAACCAAAAAAAGCAATGAGCACAGTGGTGACTCCAGCACACCTGTTTTTAACTTCCACTGGAGTAGAACAGCACAGAGATGAGTTTTGCAAATCCCTGCACAAAAGCTGCTCTGTCCAGTTGCATCACCTGATCAAAATAACTTGTGAGGGAGCCTTGCAAGTGAGCACCAGGCAGATGGGCAGGTCTCAGCTCAGAGCCCACTGCCAGCCCAGCGCAGCTCAGCTGAGACACCCTGCCCTGTTTTCTTCTCTCTGCAGTAGCTCTTGGCATGCCTAAGAAAGGAAGATGCTTTAACAGCAGCAACAGTAGCACTAAAAAGAACTCTTCTGTGCTAAATCATCAGGCAAAAAACAATTATTATCTTTTTCTGCTTTGTGTTCTTTTTGTTTCCCTGCCAAATACCAGAGAGAACAAAATAGCAGGTTTTTTGCTGCGCAAGGCAAACTTGTAAAATCAGAGGGAAAACAAATCCTGAGCAAACAACTCAAAGCAAATAGCTGGAGGAAGTGAGGGTGGGGAGGTAGGCAGCGGGAGGACCAGCTGATACATTTTCAGTGTTTGCTGTATTAAGCCTTGAAGAAGGAAGATAAACAATGAATGGACATCTCCACAATCAAGAAATGCCCTGCTTTGTTTGGTGAGAAACAAAATGCTCAAAGCTACATCCCAAGCCTAAGCTGACACTAGCAATCCACACTGCAGCTCCAGATTCTCTTGGGGCTCTCACATGAACACACCCACAGGCCTGGGTCTGAATGGGGAGGAGAACTTGTGCCTAGAGCTGCAGTTCAGGGTCTTACATGTAAACCTTCAAGGCAAAGGAGCATGTGCACCCAGCAGAGTCAGCTGGGGGAGCAGAGAGCCCGAGCGTGCTCCTGAGCCCCAGGACTGCCCCATCCCTCTGAGCTGAGAGGGATAGAAGGAAAGTGGTGAGCAGCCCTTTTGGCATCAGTGCCTCATCCCCTCTGGCCAGGACAGTGCTCTGGGCAGTTCCCTGGCCCTTGGGGAACAGAGGCAAGCCATGTGTTCTATCCCTGCATACATTTCTCTGCAGGAACAACTCCCTGAGGCCGAGCCAAGCCAGCGGCTCATGTTGGTGGGCTCTCCCACCATATTGGACTCTTTAAGAGGGTATTGCTTTCTCTCCTTAGTAACTCTTAATTTGAAAACTGAGCTCCAATCCCCACCTATTGGCACACAAAGGAACCTTCGTCTTTCTCCTTAACCCTGCTATGACCACAGCAGTCCTTTGTATGCAGAAGTACCAACACGTACAAGCCATGTGAGTCTGCTTTCCTCCTCTTTCCTTGAAAAAAAGAGTGTCTTCCCATGCAGCAAACAGAAAATCCTGCCTGTTTGAAATACAAAACAGCAGCAAACTGAAAGAGACCTGGAGAGGCCACTGGCTGCCATAATAGGATTAAGGGCTATATCTCAGGCAATGCTTTTGGAATCAGCTGTTGCTTATCTGAGCTTCTTTGTAGAAGCTACGATCTCTTTGTACCAGACTCCGTTACTGGGCTACCTAACAAATGCCTTTTTTTGGCTGAGTCTACAAAGCCCATATATAAAACCTGAGTTTCTTGTCACTGAATAGCCAAAATGCAGGTGCTTTAACTGGTGAAATAACTGCAATAGCCTTTGCTAGGAAGGCAGTCTCAAAGAGCAGATTGCACTTTCTCCCAGCTCCTTCACACCACACACTGAATATTACTTGTTTTTACCACAATTAAGTCTCTGAACTATTTTGAAATCCCACACAAAGACAGTCCTGTACAACAGGCATTATGCACACATGCTTCCACATGCCTCCTGTTTACTACCAGGCAAAACTACGTCAACCAGATGGTCTCTTGACATATCTCCTGTGTTCCATCTTCAGAAAATTACAGTTCTTTCAGAAAATAAGCAAAGCAAGTGGGCTACAAAACAGTGGCCTAAAATTGACTTCTTAGTGCTCCTCTCTTGCTCTCCCAGAGCAGCATTTCTCCTCAACCCAATAAAACATTCAGACAGCTAATGAGCTGCCTCTCATCCCTGCAATTCTGCCCTGCTGAGGTCTGCTGGTTTCCAGGGGGAGCAGCGGAGAGGACTCCTGGAAACATCCCTGCCTCTCCTGCTGTCAGAGCTGAGCATGCTCCCATTTTACAGTCATCAATCCCTGGAGCCCAGACCCAGTGCAGACCAGAAGAGATAACGATAAGAAAGTGCCAAGTTTTTCAGTCCCCCTTTTCTCTTCCTGCACTCCAGACTTAACCTAATTTTACCAACTGAGCTGGGTGACTTTCATAGGCAAAAGCTGCCTGCACAATGATTTTTATTCCACTCACTCTCAGCCCTTTTCTTCCACAAGTGAGAGATGATAACCATCACCTGCAATTCAATAGGCTTCATATCGTCTCCAGGAAATAATCAAACCCTTTGTGGCTTTCGGAGCAACATTTTGATATTTTCACTGGCATCAAAGTACTGCTGGGTTCTGTTTAAATGGAAGAGATGGCCAGTCTGCATTAGCTGGGTGAAGAGAAAGCCAAGAAGCAGACAAGTCAGCTGCCTGCAAATAAACAGGGTAAGCAGGGCAAAGCCAACAGCTCCCAACAGGAAGGACCAGTTCTTTCACCATGTGTTAACTGGCCTTCCTCTTTGCCTCACCCTAAAAAAATAGATGCACTGGGAGCCTGAGCCAAAATCTTTTCTTGAAATGGGACCAGTCCCCCACTCCACCTGGTTCCAGAATAAACTGACATGTTTTTGTTCTAGCACAGGTTTCCCCCTGCCCCTATTCACTACACAGCACCACCACCATTACACTCCTGCAAGAAGAGTCATTCCAGCTGGTATAGACATCCCAGATCACATGCACTTTGTAAGGAGAAGCCAGAGGAAGGAACTGGCCAGGCTTACCATGATCCATGCCCAAAGCAAAATCACCTATTTATTCTGTGCACTTGTCTGGTGCTCTCCAGTGACAGTTTGTTGGGTACAGGAGATCCCTGGATACTGTCAGCCCCGTAAAATCTTTTGAGCAGACACAGCTCTTGAGGTGAAATCCCTTCACCCGAGCAGTCTAACGGGACACAGTTCTAATGGGACAGCCCCACCACGGCCGTGTAGCATTACAACCACTGCAAAACCTCCCAACCCTTTCCTATGGTGGTATTCAAAGACATTCCTGCAGGGCTTTACACGCCACATCCTTCTGCCTGTCTGCCACTGGTTTCGTGCCCTGTCTCCTCACTCAGTGCCCACAGACTTCTGCTGGAAGCGTTAATGAGAGCAATGTGCAAACAAATGTGGAAAATAATCTCTAATGCTGCAGGGGCAGAGGCCAGCGGAAACCAGAGGATGTTTTCTGGCAAAACAGCAGCAATAAGAGCTGTTCTCTAAATAAATAATGTTTCAATGCATACAAGCTTAGCATTAGCAGAGAGACCTTGGGCAGAAGGCTCTAACCAGTGTTTCTTGCCCCTCTTCAGGGAGGCTCTGGGGCATGAGCCCCTTCCATGATGCCATACACCCAGCTGGGTACAGTCACCAAAGTTCACTCAACTCACAAAATTTCAGGAGTCCTCACCCTTCCTGTTCTCCCAATAAAAAAGGCTTCATCTGGCTTTAAAGGAATTGCTATCCCCTCCATTTTACACAGGAGAGAACTGTCCTTCAGAAAGGCCGCGGCTGAGATCCCCCTCACCAGGAATGCAGGAGCTCAGAAGCACTGCAAAGCTGCCAGCCTGCCAGGACTCTCCTCGGGAATAAAATCCTACATAAGCCTGACTTCCAGACCATTTCCTTGGGCACTCCTGGGAGACAGTCCACAGGAAGGCCCAGGAGTGTGCTGCCCCACAGGGACAGCTCCTGCCCGCTCCCTGAGCACTCCCGGGGGCAGAGCACAGCCTGTCTGCCCAAGGACAGCACACCCCGCAGGCTTCTCCCCGTGCTCCAGCCCTCCAGCTCTGCCCAGAGCTCCTCTGAGGCACAGGGGCTGCCAGGGGCTGCCACACCTTGCACAGAAATGTTGTGACAGTTGTCTGGGGGTTGTTACCACTGTCTATCACACTCTCTGGGGCTGCAGAGGCAGAGGGAGCCAAGATCAGCGGCCCATTTGTTGCCTGCCCTGATAGACATCCTATTGATAGCTCCATCTCACAGTGGCAAAGCCCTTTGTACCACTCTGGGACAGCTGCTCCGATGCCAAGAATTCCTCACAGGCTGGCCAGCCCTCGTGGTGCTACCAGGGAAGCTCCAGTTTCAGCAAAGAATTTGATGGTTGTCTGGCAAGTGTATAAATCATAAAAGTAGCTTTGTTCTGCAGCACTTCAAACCTTTTGAGCTCTCTCATATGGCTGCAGTTTGCTGGCACTTGCTGTTCAATTTTTATAAGCTAAGCTGTGCAAACTCATCCCTTTCCAGCCTGTAGGCAGTCTGTTACACCACACAGGGATGCTGCCCCACTCTTCCAAGCTGCATTTTGCTGACAGCAGGGCCTTTTTTTGACAAGGTGCAGCCTTCTTTCAGGATTTAATTTCACGGGAAACCCAGTGGAATCCAGGATTTTAAAACCAACTCACTTCAATAAAATCAGGAGGTTGCATCCAGGAAAGGAGAGCAAAGCTCTCTGTTTTCCCAAATCAACTGCAGTCCAGAACAAGTTGCCTTACTCTGGAAGATGGGGAGGATGCAAGGCAGACAGGGACTGGGAATTTTCCAACCCACAGGTTAAAAATGGGCGTTAACAAAGAGGATTTCAGACACTTCATGCTGGATTCCCACAAATCTGCAGGCAAAGTGTTACTTTCCAAATAGTCCCTGGAAAAGTGTGCTGTGTGGATACAGGAAAAGACCCTGCCGTGCCTGTCTGCAGTGTGTGGCATTTATGGCCAGGGAGGGCACTGCCAGACCCGGGGCAAAGGCAGCATTTGGGGCGGTGGGTGCCTCCAGCAGAGAGGAAATGGGGGGCAGAGGCTGCTCTGGTGATCCTCGGTCCCACCCTTCCTCCCACCCCACAGCCAGGTGGGAAAGCAGCATTACGTGGGCAGGGAATGGGTGTATCCCACAAGGGCTGGGCCAGGCTTTATCTGCTGTGAATCTGCACAGGGCCTTTGATGTTGGTGGGTCTGACTGGTAGGTTGGTGCAGGAGCCCTGTGATAATAAGGTGAAGCCAGTGGAACCTGCTCAGACACTCGGCTCATTTGAAAACCAGGATTTTATGGGGCTGCTGAGCAAGGAGAGCATCTGTGCAGTGCTACGTGGGGCTATGCAGGTACCCAAGCCAGAAGCAGCTAATAAATGAGTGAGGAAGGACTGGAGAGGAAAAAGCTTCCGTTTTCAGCAAAACCTCCAAATTTCTTCCCAATGCAAAGCACTGAGTTCTGTGCTCCTCCAGTCAAGCCTTTTACTCAACCTAGGTCAGGTATTTCCAAACTGTTCTTTAAAAAGACCAGCTAAATATATGGGATGTCAGGATGAGGGCTGCCCTTAAAAAGAAAAGAGTAAACATCAGTCCAGGTTGCCCTTCCCACCTCAGCAGCTGCCCCACTGGGCTCTCCCAAACCCACAGGCTGTCAGAGCTCCTTCCTGGGCTGTGATTTCCTCTCTGCCACTCCCAAGCAGAGCAGGCTGTGGCACAGACCTGCCCCAGCTTTTCCCCACGATGCTGAGGTGAGCTCAGGGAATCAGTCAGCACAACTGGGGCAGTCTCAGGCTCTGGTGGACAGACCAAGACCCCAGAGAACCCACAAGCTCAGCCCTCTGGCTGCTGGGAAGGACCCCAGGAGCAGCAGGACACGTGTTGGCCATGAGTCTCATTGCAAGTGATGGTTAAATGCCTTGAGGGCCACGAGAGTCCCAGGGAAGGACAACTTGTGTGCAACCCCACATCATAAAGGCCAAGGGAATCTGTGGGTGAGAGTGAAATGAAAAAGGAGTGTCTTTTGGGATCCCAGATGGAAAAATTTGGGTGGGAAGAGATGCATTTCAAAGCCCAGACCATGTGTATGCATTGCTAGATGTGCCTCTATGTGTGGATATCCATACACCTCTTTAGGCACTGGGAGACACAAACGTGCAGAGCACACAACCTACACCCACGTGTCCATCCCTTGTCCCTTTGGTAAACAAGGAATTTAGAAGTTTTTATTTCACCTTCCTCCCCCCATCTAGAGTCTCCCATACCTGACAGACCATTAAATGCTGTGTGCAAGGAAGCACTGACACTGAAAGTTTCCCAGCTGCAAATATCAACATGGACAGGCTGTTTCACACTTACCAAGAAAAAAGGTTTTTCCCTCATTTATCCAGTATGTGAATGGGCACTAACACCACTGAAACCAGTCAAGTAACATCCTGGAGTAAATGAGATCCAAAGGGGCTTGGGATCTTAAAAGGGGCAGTTTAGGGACACAGAAAAGCTTTAAAGCTAAGGAAAAGCTTAATGGGGGAGGCAGGGGAGGGTGGAAAAAAAGCACCTACCTGCAGGCCATGAGAAATGTTTCCCACAGGAAATTAAAACTCGTAAGTCATGCATGCCCACCTAAGCCCATGCCAGGAAGGAGAAATAAAAGGCTGGGGAAGGGGAGGGAAGCAGGGATGGGAAGCAGCTGTAGCAGGAAGAGTTTTCAATAACCAATGGCTTGGACTCAGATTTCCAAGCCTCAGGACATTATCTGATGTGGAAAGGGATGGGAAGACAGCACTGTGGACCTGTGCAAATCCTCTGGATGGGTGATGTCCCAGCTTGGCCTCCAAATCCCAGGGCAGAGGAGAGGCACAATGAGCTGTTGGCTTGCAGATGATCCTGCCTGTGGCTACAGACCGTCCTGCAAAGAGAGAGGGGAGGTGGTGCTGGGAGCAGTCATCAAAAGGAGAGGCTCAAGGGAAAACTGCAGAAAGCAGAGTGGTCAAAATCATGCAGAAGACTCTCTGTGCATCAGTGGTGCCCTGCAGGAGGGCAAGGAGAGGTCAGAGAGGGCCTGGAGAAGGACAGACCCACTGCACTGCAGGAGAGGGCACGTCCTGTGGTCAGTCAAGGGGCTGTGCTGAGTAAAGATGCTCACATGCCTTAAAAAGTGATTTTCCCCAGGGGAAGCCCCTGCTTCTTCCTGCAACCTTTCCCACCAGGGTTTTTCGCAGTTTTCTCCATTTTTTATTAATTTTTTTAACACCCTCCTGAAAGCCTCCCTTTCTAACCAACACCATGTCTCCACCCATTCACAGGACAAGGGTTTCAGGGCTGAGTCCTGTCCCAGGCTAACAAAAGGCAGAAATGCCTTTGTCCAGCTGCTGCTGCTTCTCCAGGGGGGAGAAGCCTTGCCAGGAGCAGCCCTGTTAGGATGAGTGGTCACTCCATGGGATGGGGGCATCAGCTCTGCACCTCTTTCATCCATCTTTCTGGAGGCAGCCCTGGACTGGGAGATGGATGTCTTGGCCCAGANGAAATGCCTTTGTCCAGCTGCTGCTGCTTCTCCAGGGGGGAGAAGCCTTGCCAGGAGCAGCCCTGTTAGGATGAGTGGTCACTCCATGGGATGGGGGCATCAGCTCTGCACCTCTTTCATCCATCTTTCTGGAGGCAGCCCTGGACTGGGAGATGGATGTCTTCCCTGGGTGGCCCAGCCCAGCCAAGCCTGATTCCCCTGCCTAGGGACCATCTTTTCTCTGTTTCTTCTGAAATCTTACAGTCTGCAGAGGTTATTTCTGGGCTTTCTTGTTGATGGCTGTATTTTCATCCCAAATGCAATGCCTGTCACTGAAGCTCTCAGGGAAGAGCCTCACTGCTGTGGAGAGGAAAAGGAGAGGTACCACATCACTGTCATAAAGAAGGAGATAAAAATACACCAATTGCTTTGGGATTTTCTGTTGTTCTAACTGTCTGGTTATTTAATTAATGTCCTGTTCACTTTCTAATTTTTCCGTATATTTTTCCTCTGTGATTGTTTGAGGGTATTTTTTTTCCCCTCACAGCACACTTGCTCGATCGGGCCTCACCTGGAGGGAAGGGAATTCCATGCTCCTTTGCCTTGTTTATGGCAGTGTTCATAGCTGCACTTCTCCAGATCAGGGGTGAAAGCTCTGCCCTAATCATAGCAACTGCTAAACCCCAAAAGGGGACAGAGGAAGCAGCATTTCTGCTCATCTTGACACAGACAATTTCATCAGACATCTCACAGAGAAACCTTTCCTTTTTTTTCCTCAGAACTTAAAAATGGGGAAGTTGGTGCACTGGAGTCCTGCTGAGGCTGATGTTCATTCATCTCACAAAGCAGGCTGGGGTCAGAAGAAGGCAGACACAAGTGTGTGGTCTCATTCTGGTCTGGCACCACTGCACTGGAAAAGACATCCTTCAAGACACATAGAAAGTCACTTTTAATAAAAAAAGGTAATCCTTCCATTTAACAGATACATGAAAAATATAGCCAGAAGCAGATTTAAAAATATTTTTTCTAGCTCACCAGCAAGGAGTAGATATGTCTTGTAGAGAGCAATGAGGAGCATCTACAAGCAGTACTCATGTTGAGAGCAGGTACCTGACACAGCACTGGCCCTGAGCTCCTCTCTCAGCATTACTCACTTATGCACACCAGAGAACTAAAAAGAAATTAAAAAGGCTGTTTTTGCTTATGCTTTGGAAAATGCTTGAATAAAACATAATAATTTTTTTTTTATTGAAATAAAAAAGAGACCACAATATATCACTACATCCCTCAGACAATATTCTGCAGGGCCTCAGGAAGAAATAAGGTCTTTATTCTTAGGTTGGAACTTTATTCTTAGGCTGGGCTCAGCGAGGAAGGCCAGATTCACAAAGCAGGGCAGCACACTCTGAATGTCTGCTGACTGATGGGATTCACAGCCCTGAGTTACAGCCCTCACCACATCCACAAAGCTCACAGGGATGGAGAAAGAGCAGAAAATGAAAGGAGAAGAAAGCCAGTGCCAACAGCAGTAGAGTAGGCTGGGCACTCATCTAAGAGTGAGACAACTGGCACCCAGTTTCCATTTTGGAAACTGGCTAAGGCTGATGCAAAACTGCTTTGATTTCTGGGGCTGAGAAAAGCCAGGCTTGAGGCCCCAAAAACCCAGGTGTCACCACATCCACCAGGGAGAGCCAGGCCAAAGTCCTTGGAGCGGAAGGACGACTCTCTGACAGCCTCCATGAACTCCTTCCCAGAGAGGCTCCGGGATAAAGCACAAGAGGGCACTTCATGTTGGCAAAAACAAGGTCTGACATGTCCTGAAAGCCAAGTCACAGCAAGCACGATGGGAGAAAGCTGATTTAGTAGAAACAGGTAGGAATCCTCCCAGCCCTGGGCTGTGGGTATTGCACATCTCCAGCCATAGAACAAGTCTGGGATGTCACCAGCACAGACCTACTGTGGGTCTCCAAGCAAAACACAAGTGAGA
Organism: Polioptila caerulea; assembly: GCA_013397295.1. Lineage (NCBI taxonomy): Eukaryota > Metazoa > Chordata > Aves > Passeriformes > Certhiidae > Polioptila > Polioptila caerulea. The sequence continues at coordinate 133,758 of VYXF01002118.1, read as the reverse complement.
GGTTAAAATGCACAGGCATCTGGGTCATTCTGCATTCTCTATGCCCTCCTAGCAAACACCCAGCAGAAGAGAACAGTAAAACCAAAGGTGGTGTACCACATACACTTATTTTTAAACACAGGAAAAGTTGTACATCTCATCTGAAAGTAATATTTTAGAAAGCAAACATCCTTTGACTTCATCATCACAACTGTATATTTTATGCAGAAGTTGCCACAGTGGGAAAGATTCAAGCTCCAGCCTGTTCAATATCCAGAGGCTTCATTATGTGCACATTATGAGTATTAGTCTAGTCTTGGCTCTGATTTGTTACTTGCACTGCTTTCTGCATTGAGAACACCTTAAAATTTCTGCTTTTCCCAGGGTTGAGATAATTTTCTGTATTCTGTGGGATTTACCCTAAGCATGGCTCAGAGTCTTGAGGGGCTTTTTACCTTACTTTATCTCAGCTTGGCTTTAGCCAAGACTCATCTGAGTACAAGCTGTATTTTATGATGTATTTTTGCTGCTCACTAATTAGGAGTGCAGCTGTAAATAAGAGATATGGGGCTCGCTCTCTGCCAGATTAGCATGAAGCCAAACAGCACTTTGTCAGCAGCCTGAAGCTCATGTCTGAAGGTCTCAAAAGAAAGAGCAATAAACTTCTGTCCTCTTCTTCAACAGGAGGATGAGGCCTAGAGAGGTGGCTCAAAACCTCAGCTGTTTTGAGCTGAGTGGCCCTCTTCTCTCAGGAAAACAGAACCTGGCCCCTGGGAATCAAAATGTCTGGGGTTGTCAGAGCTTGGGCGTGAGCAGGATGGGCTACAACCTGCTCTGGGTCCAGCTGGGGCTGCAGGAAAGGCTCCTGCATCCAGGCTGGAGCAGGATGGTGGAGCAGAGAGACCAGGACAAGAAAACATGGACCATTTTTCCAGGGAAAAGGCAGCAATGGGTGGGGGAAAAGCTTGAAGGCAACAGCTTTGAAGAGCTGTAATTCTGAATAGCCAATTTTACTGAATCAGGCCAACATACATAAATTATTTATAAGTAAGCAACTAACACTCACGTGGTGAGGTTTTTACTACGGATGGAAGGTGGCAACAAGAACTGACAGGACCAGCTCACACTCATGCAATCACCTTCACAAGTAGTCTCTGGTCAAGCCAGAAGGCCTATTCCCGCTGAAGTCAATGAATATTTCTTTTCCCTTAGTATTCTTTTCCCTTTACCCCTCACCCATAAACCCAGTGGAAGGCTGAGCATTGAACAAGGCCCTGTTCACATCGTGTTTGAATGGGACTGCACACCCACACAGGTGCAAGACTGAGACCTTTGTGTGAACAAGAGCTGCAGGATCAAGCCCCACAGACCCCAGCTGGCACATCCCATTCCTGGGCCACAGGAGCAGAAGCCTTAACCCTCACAGGAGTCTCTTCATAAACATGTGGTTTCTAACAAGCACAGCAAAATGCTCAGGGACAGGATTTTGAAGTAACTGGGAAATACTACTGAGGAGGAGGAGGGGATTTGTTTTTTTCCTAGAGTTATTTATTTTTTAACAACCCAAACATCCAGGACTGTTTAAAAGTCTCTTCCCTCCACTTCCCCCTAAGTGATGGATCCAGCCCTGCCTCATGGCTCAGCCATACATCTCACACTTGGGGCAAGAGGCACAAAGTGAAGCAAAGTTCAGGAAGGCTCTGTAAAAGCTCTGTTGGCCCTTAAACAGGGCAGCAAATCCCATCAAGACCTTCCTTCACTCCCAACTCTTTCATTACACGCAGCCAACTCAAGCAGCCCCTATTGCAATAGGCACAAATTATCAGACACAAGAACTGAAAGCCCCATGGCTTGGAAATCTGATGTCTGTGTGTTGATGGCTTGAGTAGTCTGACAGAATAAGAGTAATTTTCTGTTGTGGCTGTTTAGGCCATATTTGCCCCAAAAGGTACTGGTTCAGATGAGGCTTGCTCTCCACAAACATACTTATACTGAAAAAGAGAGGGAAATTCAGAAACCCAGACCTCCATGGGAATTGAACATTCGTCTGCCCTTTAAACACTCCTGTCCAATGTGAAGTGTCTGCCACCCTTCAAAGGCCACCCAGCCTGGCATGAGTAGATCCAACATAAAATGCTATTTCTGTAGCAGACCATATCTCCTGAAATGGAGCCTCTCTCAGACCTGTGAACTAATTTAGCTGGGGTCCTTTAAACAGCACCTTCAACTCTGTTTAGAAGGGGAAAAGCAATAACAGAGGTCGTTTTGCCCCCTACCTTCAGCCTTCAGCAGAGCCACACTGTAGTGTCAGCACTCTCATTACAATATCTCATTATCAGACAACTGGAAGCTGAGAAGACAAATGGCCAGCTGTTGACAGGCCAAATGTGAGCCCCGGGTGAACTCTATTATCCTGCACCTCCAGGACAGAATTGGCATCTGACTTCACCAAACCGAACTGTGCCTGGGGGAAGGGCAGGGGTGAGGGGGGAAATGGCAAACCTGCCCTGATTGCAGAGAGCAGCCTCACAGGTCTGGTGGCCAGACACACAGTGACCTGTCTTTGCTCGGGCTTTCCACGCTCTGGAAATGCATTGTCCTCTTTCAGTGCACTCTGCAAGGGGGGCAGCCATGGCCCGAAATCCCTATTGTGGTGTCAGGATTTCATCTGCAGCGACAGCAGCTGTGTGAATTTTATTAGCAAAGGCTTTCGGTCCTTAATAGTTTCCACCGAGAGAATGTAAAAAAACAGGCAAAAGAAAACAACAATGCTGTGAAGTGGTTTGGTGCATTCATGTTCTGCAGACCATATGCACACACGCTGGCAGGCAGCATGGCAGGCGGGACTTCACTGCTGACGTGAGTTGTGGTCAACAAAGGAAGCTAAAAAAGGAACTCGGGGTTTCTATCAATCGAATGGGGGCAGGGGGATGTCTGAGCTTACAGGAATCTAGGATGTGTTGCTGCAGATTTACACACAGCACAGGAGATGTGTGACTCCGAGATATGTGGCAGATCAGCCAGAACCAGCAGCCCTGGAAACTGAAAGCAGCTTCCAAGAAATGCTGAAGGTCCAAGCTGTTATTGCTCAATATTTCAAGGCAAAGGTGGAAGAACCACACTTGCCTTCTTGCCTCTCTGGGATGTTCTGGGTATCACAAATGGTTCTCTCAAGAAGGAACAAAGATAAAATCAACCAGTCGTGAGCTGACAGCATGGAGCAGTTGGGCCATGTGCCCATACATGACAGCCCAACTCCCTGGCTGAGGGGTTGCCTGATGCCCTCTTGAAGGTCTCAAGAGCTGTAAGAATGGAAAGTTCATTCTCTGGTTTAAGGAATAAAAGGCCTTTCATACCTCCCCCCAGCAGAATTAGGATTTTCTTTAGGTACAAAGAAGACAGTCCATAGGGTTTTCCTGTTTATAAACATTTCGTCATAAGAACTTCCCCTTAACTTTCTTGTTGGGGTTAATAGTTGTCTCATTAATAGCTATGAGAAAACAGCACAATTTTTCTTGGAGATCACTGTGTTTGGAGCAGCCCCCATTTTTTACAGCCACAACTCTCCTCTTTGGAAATCCCCTTACATTTTCCTGAATTTGTTAGGAAAAAAACTAGTAGCACTGTTTCCAAGAGCTAGTGCCACTATCTGTAGGCTCCTCATGCTCTCTGAGTAACACAGCACTTCCTTCTCCATCAGAAAAAGTCAGTGGGTCCTTCTCACAGCAGTTCTGTGGTTCATCCCAAACAAGTTGATTGTTTTCTTAGGGATGGCAGTGAGCCTGGAGGAGTTTTTCTTCCTTTTTTTTTTCTTTTACTTAGTAAGAGATCACTTGATGCTATTGTTCACCTTGAGAAGGAGTCCAGCTCCAAGAATGAATGCTGTCAGGCACAGCTAATCCTGAAGCTGATCAAAGTGATGTTAAATTCGGGATCAACATCAGCTACATTCATTTATCATATGTACTTTGATACGAGTCACATGCATGAGTTAGATTACAGATTTCACCATCCCCTCAGGTTAGCCACTGCCAAAACACAACACAATTGGTTTTTTTCCTCTGTGATGATTTTATAATTGTCATCTCTAAGGCATCTTAAATGAAGGGTCAAAGATAGTCACCAAAGCAAAATTCTCCCCTCAGTTGGGTTTGGGACTGCCTATGGGTTAAGGATGACACAAATCAACCAAAGAAGCTGTTCTCATAACTTCAGTTTTAGCTTGACCAGGGCACCAGCTTGTCCCGCACCAAATCCATTAGAACTTCAGCATCTTGAGCACTACCACCTCAAAACCTACAGCAAACTCCTCACCTCTTAGGGTCTCAGCTGGGGTAGAGTTGATGAGATACAGTCCTAATGAAGAAACCCTTATTCCCCCAGCCCTGCTGTTTCTGGCTGTACAGATCCAAGATTCTGTTTTTGCCTTTATTTCTCTAATTAGATGTGGAACCAAAGCCCAAGAAACCAGAGTTATTTCAGAAGAACATGCCAACAGCTTCCCCATGGCCCCTACAAAATTAGAGAGGACCACTACCTCTTTCTATGAGTTATGTTAAGGGAAATGGTTGGCTCACGCAATTGTCACGTACAAAGAATTAAAACCCATTCCCCATGGATGGAGAGGGCAGAACATTCCTCATGACACTGTGCATCCAGAAGAGTGACCTAACACTGATTGTGTTCGCTTTCCTTTACTGCAAATGATCATGTCACGGCACAAGTGCAGGTGTTTTCTCCCAATGTCCTGGCCAAACTCCAATAATTACATTCCCTCTCCCTAATTTTCCTCTGCAGATGCAGCCAAGCACAATCTCTTTTGCCAAAGTGCTCTCTTATGCAGTGTGGAGCAGCTGCCATACTTCTCACCAGAAGCAGCTGCAGTGGAGTGCAAGGAGACCAGATTGCCTTAAAGGAGTGTGAGACTAAAGCGGGATCAGCTCCTTCAAAGCGAGAGGTGATTTTGAAATGCAAGACTTTGAGATCTGTGCCCTTTCCACCCTGCTCAACCCCCACCCAGTGTACCAAAATGGCTTGATGAGTGTTTGAACATGGGCAGGTTCCTGTCAGCTGGGTCAGAGCCAGGGACAGAAAGCACAAGGAATAGGATCAGGATGGAGAAGGACCAAGGGCTGGCCCCTCCACTCATGGGCACCAGAGATTTTTAGGTCTGAGCTGGCGTGGGTGGGAGGAGGAGCCGTGCACAGAGCCCACCCCGTGAGCCCGGGTACCAGGAGAGACAGCAGCAGCTGCAGGGAGCCGAGCTTGCTGGAGGTGATTTTCCAACAGCCGGCTCAGGAAACCACTCCGACTTAACAGCCAATCCCACAAAATGGGCCTGAAGTGCCTTCAGCACAGCCCGAGTCCTAAGAGCACCCGAGCTGTCCCTGAAGCCTCCCCTGACCCTGCTCTGCATTTAAAATGAATTCCAGGGAGCATTATATTCCGGACAAAGCGGAACAGAATTAGATTTAGGAGAGAGCAACTGAGGTGACTGCCCAGGGCCCAGAACTAGAGGGGAGCCCCACTAATCCACATCAGACAGCAGCAAAAGTCAGCCCTTCCAAGGGGGGCAGGGAAGAGGTGACCAAGCCCAGCCTTTGCCCTGTGCCCCCAAATTTAATGCCGACTGTGCAGCAAGAGAAGGTCAACATAAGCAGGGGAGGCGAGGAACAAAGACCCCACACAGGATAACAGTGAGGTGACTTAAACATTTACAGGCTCACTCCAAGCAGGGGGTGAGGAGAAGTCAAGTTTTGTGCAAGAAGGCTGTAAATTTCCTGTTTAAATGTGTCCACCGTGTTTCCCAGAAGCAAAGGCAGTGTTTTCAGAGCCGTCCGGACCGGGGTGCAGGGCAGGCTCCCGGCCATTGCAATCGGATGCTGAAGGCTGCTTTCTGTGTCTGCAGGCGCTGCTCGGGGTGTCAGCCCTGCAGGCTTTGTGTGAGCAACTCTGATTGAACGAAACCGCTCTCCGAAACCTCTCAGCGTCAGAGCATGCCCATGTGTGCCCGGGACATCCCACCAAGGAGCCACCGGCGAGGGCGAGACGGGCGTGGGGACATCCCGGCTCCCTGGGAGCCCTGATGCGCTCCATGGAACGGCGCCTCTCCAGGGACACGGGAGCCTTGTGGCAAAACAAGCCCTGGGACCGTGAGAGTGAGAGAGGAGAGCACTGAGAGCTGTGAGCAAAAGTGAAGACGTGCTGGTTTCAGTTCCAGCCACAAGAACTGGGTGAACCTGAATGTGACCCAAATTACACGAAGAGATTTGCATCACAATGAAAACACGCTGCTACTGCAGCAAGGGCGGCTGCTGCCCCACCTCCTCCCCACTTTTCTGGAAGGAAGATTTCTGTAGCGCTTCCTCATTTGTCCCCGACTACTTCTCCATCCAGGGTCGGAGGGACTCAGCCGACCACGGCTCCAGGATCCCAGCCCCGAGAAGAAGGGAAGGGCTCCAGCCTCCCACTTCCACTCTGGAGGGCAAGCTAAGGAGGGAATTACTTCTCCCAGTTAACCAGCGATGGAAACTGGCCGGACGGTGGGCGAGAACGTGAACTGCCCACCGGGAAAGGGCAAAATCCTGAGCCAGAGGCATGGCTGCAAAAACCAGCTAACCACAAAGAGCTTCCCGGGAAGGTCGGCACCTTGTTCAGAGCAGCTTGTAAAGGCACCAGCCACCACCCCCTCGCTTCCTCCCTCCCTACAGACTATCTTCTGGTCCTGCTAATTTGTTACTTCCTATGTAAAAGTCTTTTCTTCCTGCATTTTCCCCTTTATTCAGAAAAAAATACAGGTTAGGTTTTTCCAGACCTGGTCTCCTGGGTTCTCTTGGCATGCATTTAACTTCCATGCCCTTCAAGGACTTGTCACCGTGACCTCCTGGGGGGAAAAGCAACTTCATTGTGCCCCTTTTCCATATATAACACTTCACCCTCTTGCCCCCACCAAAGTGAGAAAGGAAATTAATACTCAAAAATAGTGGGCTTTCAGCAGTATAGGAAAAAAAAATTCCTCCACAAACCTGGCTGATCTCCATCACTGCCCGGGTGGCCTTCACCGCTGGGTGCTACTCTAGTGACAGCAATCCCAAGCCCATCAGTGATGCTTTTGTGGCAGTCCCTGCCTAGTACTGCTCCCTTATTTTCTGAGGAAAATGGTGAGTGTTTTTCCCAGCAGGTGGGTCACTGCACCTGAAGGTGAAACACACCTGCTGCCCCTGCAGAGCCCGGCAGGGAGCACCTGCTGAGGAGAGCCAGGTCTCAAGGGCAGAGCAGAAGAAAAGTGAGATAAAGGTTCTCTTTGCTCCCCTGCCTCCAGGTGTGGCAGTGGTGGAGTCACTAAACCGGATCACACCAGACCATGTTTGAAACCTGTGCTTACATGCCCAGCTTCTTGCACATATGCAAGAACAAAGAAGGGGCTGTAGGTAAAACACCAGCCTAGGGCCGGTGAGACTGGCCTTCAAATCCTTGTCCAGCAGCACACTTCTTCCAAGGAATCAAAAATAACCCACAGGCAACAGGTCTTTGGCCCTCAGAGCAGGTCCCACACCACTGTGGCAGGTGCCTGCCCTCCTCATCCCACANTTTCTGAGGAAAATGGTGAGTGTTTTTCCCAGCAGGTGGGTCACTGCACCTGAAGGTGAAACACACCTGCTGCCCCTGCAGAGCCCGGCAGGGAGCACCTGCTGAGGAGAGCCAGGTCTCAAGGGCAGAGCAGAAGAAAAGTGAGATAAAGGTTCTCTTTGCTCCCCTGCCTCCAGGTGTGGCAGTGGTGGAGTCACTAAACCGGATCACACCAGACCATGTTTGAAACCTGTGCTTACATGCCCAGCTTCTTGCACACATGCAAGAACAAAGAAGGGGCTGTAGGTAAAACACCAGCCTAGGGCCGGTGAGACTGGCCTTCAAATCCTTGTCCAGCAGCACACTTCTTCCATGGCCTCAAAAATAACCCACAGGTCTTTGGCCCTCAGAGCAGGTCCCACACCACTGTGGCAGGTGCCTGCCCTCATCCCACACAGGGCCACAGAGCACCACTGAGGGCAGGCCACTCAAAGAACATCACCCGTGGAGGCATCTGAAATGCCTACACAGCCCTTGACACAGGTTTGACAGTTCCACACACACTTGGAGACCCATGTTCAACATCCTTATAAATGACCTAGATGGAGGATTGGAAGGGGTACTGAGCAAGTTCACAGATGATACAGAGCTGGGGGGACCTGGCAGCTCCCTCGGTGGCAGGGAGGCCCTGCAGAGAGACCTGGACAGAGGAAAGGGCTGGGCAGTCACCAACCATCTCAAGTTCAGCAAGGGACAGTGCTGGATTCTGTACCTGGGATGGGGCAGCCCTGCATGTAGGGACAGACTGGGAATGAGAGGCTGGAAAGCAGTGCCAGGGAAAGGGACCTGGGGGTCCTGGTCAGTGGCCAGTTGGACACAAGGCTGCAGTGTCCTGGGGCCAGGAGGGACATCCCTGTCCTGGGGGCACAGGGATTGTCCCGCTCTGCTCTGCACTGGGGCAGCCTCACCTCAAATATTGTGTGAAGTTTGGGTACCACAATGTAAGAAAGACATTAAACCATTAGAGAGTGTCCAAAGGAGGGCAGGAGGATGGTGAAGGGCCTTGAGGGGAAGCCGTGTGAGGAGCAGCTGAGGACACTTGGTGTGTTCAGCTGAAGGAGACTGAGGGCAGACATGGCAGTCACAGCTTCTCCTGAGGGGAAGAGGAGGGGCAGGCCCTGAGCTCTGCTCTGTGTGTCCTGTCAGGGACAGGAGCAGGGAACGGCTGGAGCTGTGTCAGGGCAGGGGCAGACTGGATATCAGGGCAAGGTTGTTCCCCCAGAGGGTGTGGGGCACTGCCCAGGCTCCCCAGGGAATGGTCCCGGCCCCGAGGCTGCCAGAGCTCCAGGAGCGTTTGGACAGCGCTGTCAGGGATGCACAGGGGGGATTGTTGGGGTGCAGGGCCAGGAGCTGGACTGGATGACCCTGCTGGATCTCTTCCAGCTCAGGATATTCCTTCTTTCTGTGACATTAGGCCACACATGCCAAGAGCAGGCCTGTACCTCCTGCCCCCAGCTCCCCTGCCCAGCCTTCGACACAGTTTTTAGCTGAGTGCCAACACTGATAGTGGACTGCAGTGACTTTGCTCTCTCAACTTTGCAGAAACAGCAAAATTTATTTTTCCCATCTTTGTTACCAGTTTCACAGGCTTTACTGACCAACATTCCCACAGCATTTGCTCCTTCCACTCTTCTTTCAAGGAAAGTATATCACAGGGTAGATTTCTTACAGGCCTTGGCACAGACTGTTGGCCATAAGGTCTCAGTAAAGGTTTTGAAAAATAACTTCCAGTGAGTCAGAGCCATCTGGTCTCCCATTCCCACCCCAGTGTTGTCCTCCAGTCTTGTGTGCCACGGTGTCATCTCCCAGGCCACAAGAAATGTCTAGAGCAACAGCAGTGGTGGCAGCAGCAGCAGTAATTTCCTAGCTCAGGAAGCACAAACTTATGGGCTTTTTTCATGGTAAACAGCTGCTTCCTCTCTTGTGCTGAAAGAAAGTCCTTCAAAAGCTTTTCTTTTTAACTTCTGTAAAAAAAAAAAAAAAAAAAAATGAAAAACAGAGACAAATGTGTGAGGCTGCCTTTGATTTTCTGCAGTGGCAGTGACCAAGCAGGGAAGAAAGAAAAAAAAGGAAAAGAAAAAAGATAAAACCCATCGTGGACTCTACTGTTCCTCCGGGCAGAGAAGAATGCTGGAGGTGGTGTATGCCAGGATGACATCAGGGGAGTGATGCAACTGATCTGGAGCCAGGAATCCTGTGCAGCAGGGCACTGTGCAGCTCTAGGTACACAGAGAAGGGTGTACATTTTTTACACACAAAACTTGCAGTTCAGAGCACACAGACACAAGATGAGGAGCACAGAGTGTGCTGCACACTTTGCATGTGTGTCTCATGTAGGTGGAACAGGGAACTCTGCATATCAGAGGTCACTCAACACTTTTCCATGAGAATAAAATGTTTCACTTTGTGTTCTACTTTGCCAGATTTCAGCTGTTTGGGCTTTTTTTTCTGGATTTTTTCCATGCTTGCTGCCTGCTCCAAGCTAAGTGGTTTTTAGGAAAGCTTCAGCAAAATAGTTCAGTTGCTTCTCAGATCAAGGCTAGGGAAAAAAAAACACATTTTGACCGTGTTACAGACTATATGTATGAAAAGAGCTGTTTGGGGGATTCTGTGGTGGCTCCACACAGTGGGAAAGGAATATGGCATTTGTGCCACCAGTACCAGACCTCCTACCACCCCTGTGTGATTCTCCCCAAACCAGCCACATAAGCTTTCCAGAAACCTCAGTCTTTGCAGGCTCAGGGGAGAGATTTTAGGATTTGAAAAGTCCACCTGTGTGCTTTGTCCATGAGCTTGGATCATGGTGGAAAGAAGGAAGATGTCTTATTTGAATAAGGGGATGAAGGGAAGCAAGGGACAAACTATGAGGGGTCTGTCTTCCCAAGCTCTGGGCTCTCCAAAAGCTCCTGGCTCACAAAAGGTGAGTAGCTGCCAACCAGTCATTCCCCAGAAGAGAAGCAGTGCTCACTCACATGCTCAGCCTCTGCATTTGTCAAGCACTGCACAGCAGATCTTCCACAGAGAGTGGTTAACCATTGCCACAGGAAAAAAAAAGGACCAGGACTGTCCCTCTGGAGAGGAACTGGCTCCTTGAGTCTCTTCTCCACTGAGACCAAACCCAACCAGAGCATGGGCTTCCTCCAAAGGATCTCTCCAGAGGGAGGCTAGCCAACAGAAATATGCCCCTGATGCCTCTGGCTGCCTTAGGAAAGATATTCTGGGAAACCTGCTGAGCCTGGGGCTCAGCAAGATCCTCCAAACAACACAAACACAGAGACAGTTTGCTTAGGGGAGTTTGGTTTCTCTTTCATTTTTTTCTATATCCACAAAATCCTAAGCAGAAAGTGAAGGTGACAAACCAAACCTGGAACTGTTCAGAAAACCAGCAGGAAAATGAGCTGATGTTCATCTCTCTTCCCTATGCACACTTAAAAATGTGTTCTCACGTGATATGATCAGGTGTCAAATATAATGAAATATTGCTCACACTGCTCTGTGGTCTTTTTTGCAAAAATAAAAATAATTCAGCCAAGCTACACTGATAAGTATTGTTATGGGACTATCCTTACAAGTGGCACTGAGTTTCACAATTCAGTCCCAAATGCTTCTACTTCACTAAGTAAATCAATAGGATGAAAAATTAGGGCAAAGAGCTGAGCAAGGCAAAAACTCCAATTATCTTGACAAAGAAATACCTAATTTATGATAAGAGCAGGAAATATCCTGTCAGTTAACATAAATCATTCATTATCTCATCCTAATCCCATTCAAAATTAGAAAAATGTTCTAATCAGAACCTGCAAGAACTGAAGCGGTTAAGGATAATGAAATGGTTTTGTGAGAAGTCTTTTGGTATGGAAACATGTTACAAAACTGAGAGGAAATTTTAAAAATTGAATATTTTCTGGTAGTACATACATTCAAGAATTCATAAAATAGTCAGAAGGCAGGAAGCAGAACTGGAAGTACAGCTGGTGCTCCAGTGCATTTGCTGAAGAAAAAATTGATGTGAACACCTTAAACACCAGGTTTTTTTCCTTCTGAATCCTCCTTCTGAAGGGTTCCCCCATCCAACATGACTGGAAAAATATAAGCCAGCTCTCTACTTCAAAAATCCATTAATTGGTAAAGAAAGGGGGAAAACATGTGCTATTGATTATGTAATTTATATGTTATGATATCCTGGTGGGCTGACATGTTCAGTGGTGACCTTAGCCTTTGAAATGGTGGATTACATGGTATAAATCTCCTTCTAGGAGTAGTGGACCTTTTTTAGAGAAAATCTGTCTATTAATACACCACAGCTTATGACTGCTGATGTATTCTTGGTCTAACCTCAAAAGAAGAGAAAATGAGAGGACTTCTGTAATTCTCTCATATTAGACAACAAGCCAAAATCCCTCAGTGGCATTTCTGCAGATATTTCAGACAGGGAAAATGTGGCTACTTTATCTTGACTCAAATTAAAGTAAGTAAGCATCTGGATTCCTTTCTGGAAGAAAAGATTTACACATTTGCAGCTATGAAAGGTGTGCAAGGTAGAGAGGGCTGTGTGTTTTATATATCTAAGTGAGACACTGTTTTTCTCTGACAAAGAATGCCTAAAATTTCCCTTTCCAGTTAACCATTTTTCTGGCCATGGCACTGCTGTTATCTACTCTTCCCTGCCTTTTGGGAATATCTGGGTAACCAAAGCCAGTGTTAACAGCACCAGAATTACAAATCTCCTACAAACAGGTCCAACCCTCAGCAAAGTTTCAGGCTGGTTTCCTGCAGAAATGAGCAATTATACAGCCTGTGGGTGGGTCCATACTACTGGTTATCTGCCCTTCACTCCTCCAGGAGCTTTTCAGCAGCCCAGGAAATTTCCAACAAAAATGCTAGTGAGGCAGTTGTATCCAGGGTTGTAGGAACCCTCACACTTTGTTCAAGTGGATGACAAAGAAAAGAAACACTAATGATGGACTCACTGAAACAGAAAAAGATCCACCTCGCCCCTAATTAGACATCAGAGACTCTACACAACAGAGGGCAAGCAGGCTTATCTCCACCCATGGCAGAACAACTTGCCCAGCAGGACATTTTTAGTTTTATTTTTAATACAAGGAAACCTGCAGTGAATGTTCTATGGACACAGAGGCAGATCAAGGAAAAAAACCCACACAGAAATGTGTATGTGCTCCTTCAGCAACACCTGCACAGTTATCTAAGAAACAACAATCTTTTTACTCTTCATTCCATCCTCTCCTTGACTAATTTTGTTCTTTAATTATGACTCCTGGCAACCTTGAGTACAAATGAGGATTTTCCTCCTTTAGGTAATGCATGTTCTTGGCTCTGAAGAGGAGGCTTGTCTGTCAAAACATTAGCTGTCTCTTTCATATGTTAAGTATTAATTCTATTTATCTTCGAATTATTTTCAAATACTGGAGGCATTCTTCATGTATTGGAATGCAACAAGTGCCTAATTTCAGGTTTTCATGTTATTCTTGCTCAGATACAAGGCCAAAAGCAAGTAATTAAGTTCTCATTTAAACCCCATTTCCTTAAATACCTATTCTCTAACCACACACAGCCTCTTTACCAGCCCCATGCTCTCCCACAGGAGACAGGAGCAGGTGGCCCACAGGGCCAGTAACAGCCACAACCTCATTTCAGATGGCCTGTAACCACATTTATTATTATTATTATTATTATTATTATTATTTATTCCACCATTTACTGGGTAATACCAAGGCACGTGTTAATGTGTGGCAGAGCAAATGACTTATTGGTCCCTCAGCAGGGGAAGAATTTCTTGTCCCTGATGTAAAGGCAGGAGTTAACAGCTCACCACCATCTGACACAGAGGTCCTTTCCCCCTGCAGTGACAGCCTCTACCCACACCTGGGGCCAAGGCAGGTCTGTGCTTCCCTTCCAGCAGGAATAAAATCAAGGGTTGAATCTGGACTGGTATAAGGAAAACCAAGAGTCCTGGGTGATTTGTGTGCTCTGTGCACTCAGGGCCAGAATTAGTGCTGGTATTTTGGCAGTGTAGGGCCACACTAACCTCGTGCCGGCCCTCCAACTGCTGCTGGTATTCTTCTTCTACTGAAGGCTCCTCCATGTGAGCCAAAGAAAGGGAGGTCCAGCATCTCCTGAGTCAAGATAAAGGCATCACTCCATAAACTGGGTGAAACCACGACTTGGTTTAGTTCTGCCAAAGGAAGAGACAGCAGAGGGAATGTGGTCACAACCAGCCTTCTCAAAACTCCCACAGAGACCACAGAAGATGCAACTTGAATGCTTTTAGCTACCCAGGACCCCAAACCCTAAAAATGCATATAAGGCACTGCAAGATGTGGGTAAAACTTACACAAGAGGCACAAACTAGAGCCCTGTATCCACAGCAACACAAGCACACAAGAACTCCAGCATGTCCCTTTTTCGAGGTCTCAGCAAGGCTCACCCCAGAGCTAAGGATGGATGCCTGAAGGGAAAAAAGTATTTCAGAAACACTTTCCTACCCCCTTTGGAAGGGAAGGCCTCCACGCCTCCTGCCTTGTGGCACCTTCCCGTTTTCCCAAGGGGCCGCCCGCCCTGCCAGGAGCAAAGCACCACGGCGATGAATCCGTGTTTTCCACTGCAAGGAGGAACATGACTCACAGTCCCCACCAGGACCCAGTGACTTGTGGTATCCAAAGCAAACACAGCCAGCAAGGCTTTTCAACAAACAGTCAACAATCTCCTGCTAGCTGTCCACCCCATGAAATGCCACAGCTTAAGGTTTTTTCCTCGCTTTGTCCCTCGTCATTGCCTTGCCTCCTTCTTTCTCGAAGAGAACAGTTATAAGCAGAGCCTGAGCCTCACTTCCCACCCAAGCTAAGCCTAGAAGAGTCTGTGGAGGCCTGAACGATATCCTTCCCAGCTTCCATTACATGTCCTAGTGCCATCCATGACACTGCTAGGAATATCCACAAAGAAATTAAATCCTCACCTCCTTCAGGAAACTGCTTTGATTTTAGTGATTTTAGTAACCCCATATCCCCTGCAGAGCTGGGGAGGGAAATGTCTTTGCTCAAGTCCCATGGTGAGCAATACAGGAGCTCCGTGTTGTGCCAGAGAAGACTTAGAGCCTCAGTTCCAGCACCTGCAAGCCACAAGCCCACAGCCACCAGCTTCACCTCACAGCCTGAGTCTCCATTGTCACTCATCCTGAGTGAGTCAGGAGTTTGGGAGAAGGTGGAGGAGAGCAGGAGAGCAGGCAGTGACGGCTCTCTGGGCTGCAGCACCAGGGATGGCAGACAGGTGAGTCCAGCACCCTCAGGCATCATCGGGAAGGGCACTGACATACATCCATCACTGGCATGAGAGGACTTCAGGCCCTTCCTTCATCCCCACCAGCTCACCCACATGGCCAGCAGACCACCACATACAAATTGTGGACAGCAAAGAACACTCTGCAATGAGTTTTTAACCTTTACTGACATGATCTTCAAGAGTAGCACCTCGCTTTGCAGTACCTGCAAAAGGAAGTAGGGAGCGGGTCTGAAACGGCTTCATTCTGGCCATCAAACAGCAATCACATGTTAATGACTTTCAGTTTATTCCCTGCGGTACCTGGTTCAGATTTGTGAAACCAGGAACACTTGCTAATATGTTTTCAGATTAAATAGACCTTAACTTTTCTTAATGTATGTGCCTAAAAATAACAGGAGTTGCACAGTCATGTCAAGAGATTAAAGTACCCTAAAGTCTGGAGAGGGATTACAGCTGTCTCAAAACAATAGATGCATACTTTATTCAGCAATGGTGTGCTTAGTCAAGACAAATTTGAGTGGCCATGAAGACTGCTTTGTTTCTCTCTTAGTGCTTGTGAAAGGCTGCATAAAAACACAGCGCTGTGAAAGGCCTGACATCCACACACAAGTCTTGTTTCAGCAATCACCCTGCACAAAGCAAACCCCAAAATCAATAAAGCCACCCAGCAGGTTCCAGGTTTGTCTTCCCAAAGGGCTGTTCTGCACAGCAAAGCGTGTGATGTTCAGCCATATACACCCATACCCACACCTGCCTGACAGTTTGTGTTACAGAGCCATTATCCTACCAAACTGAGTCACAGAGTGACAGATTCTCAGTGTTTGCCCTCCTGGTAATATTTGCATGGTTTGAATCAGGTGCCAGCATCTCCTGGGAGTGACAGAGAGCTAGCTACCCTCGGGAGGACCTCATGGGAGCAAGCCAGCCATGCTCAGTACTCCTGACCTTGACACCTCAGCAGCATCACATGTAAAGCAGGTACTGAGGAACCTGTGGCACCTTCAGGTCGGGGTGACAGACAACACAGAGTTTAAGGACAGATATTTGGGGTTTAAGCACCTAACATGAAAAGTCAGGCTCTGGCTCCAGTCTCTAATACCTTAGCCTGCCCCCTCCCTCGCAGCCACTCAGGGTGGGGCACATACCAGATGCTCAGGAGAAACAGGGAATAGCTCTGAATATCAGCACAAACCACCAGCAAGACTGGCTTTGGATTCAGAGGTCAGAGGCAAATGGGAGAAGTGTAGAGGAAACAAGGACATATTGCAGAGAATAAAAAGACATAACTGGATATGGAAAAAACCACTAGGAACAAAAGGTGGCAGAAAGGTAACACAAAGAGATTCGAGCATTTGCAGGACTTGGTGCTTCTCTGGAATGACTCAGCCCTGCCCAGTAAGGCATCTGTAAAACAGACAAAACCTATGCAGCACAGCACTCCATCCTGCTCTGCAGCCAGGTTAGCCTAGACTTCAAACTCTGCATTACCTGAGCTCCAGGTCAGCTCAGAAATGCAGCCAAAAGCTTGAGGGGTCAGAGCCAGGCAGGACCTCCCTCCTTTGCAAGGACTTCAGGCCTGGAGGAGGCTTACACACAGCAGCTCTGTTGTGTCTCTGCTTCATCCCCACTTGTGCATTCTGAGTGAGAAGGGGCTGGTGGAGCAGCTGAACCTCAATCTTGCAAGTCTTCTGCCAGCAGAGTCCCCTCTGGGAAGGGGATTTGCTGCTGCCCAAATCTCACCCTCTCTGCCAATACTCATTTTCTCAGAAAAGTTCACTTCAAAGGCAACAGCTGCTCTTCAAAGGGGTAACAAACTGTAGGGAAGTGGAGAATCAGTGGTCTCCTCAGCCTTGGCCACAGAAAACCCTTAGAGGGGCTTTGGCCCAGATTGCAGAGTAATTGCAGAGCAAAGAGGGAAGAGATAGAGGGAAAAGATTGTTTGCAAATTTTCTTAAATTAAAGGAAAACCTTTACCCTGTCTTTGGACAGGCCCATTTGTCATTTTTAATCTGTTTTGGGGCAAATTAAAGATGCAGTGTTATCTACCTCCACTGAAATCCCACAAAAAAAACCACCAATGAACTCAATTCTGAGTATTCCTGTAAAATTACAGACATCCAACTTCTGGTGGGCTACTAATGAAAAAGTGAAAAATTGTTATTTGCCCCACATTTGATGGAAGAAATATTGTAATTCTTTGTGGCTGGTGCAAAAAGCAGGAAAAAGATGATCAGATTCTTCAGCATAATCCTGGTGTTCTCAGTTTCTTTTGATCTTTTGAGATTGCCATCCTGGGGTACCATCAGATATTAACGAAAGGTCACACATGACAATAAATTATCTATCTCCAGACAGAGGGAGACTCTGGCAGCCTGAAAGAACTCCATCATCCTGTGTGCTGTTTTATGTGTCATATATGAGAAAACTTCATGCTTATCAGGCTTCAAAACCAATGCAAACAAACAAAAAACAAAACAAAAAATTTTTACAAGTCATGCTTTCTTATAGCTTTTCTATCCTGTTTCTGTTCACTGAACCTCCAAAAACTTCAGAGACTTCAAATTCAGATGGTCCTCCCACCTCTCTCCCTGTACTCTCCTATCCTTTTCTCACAGAGTACCCAAACCTGCTTCCCCCTGTGGTTACTCAAGTCCCATGTTCTGCAAGTAAGTGCCCTAATGAAAGTCCCACCACCACAGAGGTTCACAGGCTCAGTTCAAAGTGCTGATCATCAGGGGGCCAAGAGGAACACACCTTTTTTTTGTTTACAGAGTTTTTCCAAGGAGCACAACAGCATTCTCAGCACTGAGATTTGTATCAGGAATGGTCTAACAATGGCCATGGGACTTCTGAATCACAGTTTCCCATCTCATCAGACAAAACACTAATTTGGATATCAGTTTTAGCCTCCATGATGTCTCCACAGTTACAAAACACTGTTTCATCAGACAATATTTTTAGTCTTTTTTAAAAGAAAGAATCCAGAGAAAGAGCAATTCAGTGCACTGAACTCTCCAGCCAGTGAAGAGACAAACTGAAGAGCAAGGACAAAGCTCTTACCAGAGGACTCTTACTCAAAGCAGGTATGCACAAGCCCTTCGTTCAGGGCTTCTTGCAAAACCCACACAGGACACCCAGGAACTGGGGAAAAAAAAGGCCTCTCAGAAGTCTCTGGCTGTTTGGAAAGAAGCAGACCCAGACTGAACCCGAGCTACAGCAGCTCTGTCTCTCATCTTTCCTGCCTCAGCAGCACTGTCCTGAGCATATCTGAGACCTCCTAACTCTGAAGTGATGGGTCACTTACTTACAAAGCACCACAGCCATGCAGCTTTACCCCAAAAGGGCTTCTGCTGCATGTTTATTACCTCTCAGTGCTCTCTCCACCAGATATTTTTCATTTTCTAGAAAAATGTTTCTCTTTTCTAGCCCAGGTAGGTTTGTAATACCCATCCACGTGACCACAGCATCTGAGCAGCTTCCAGAGTTGCATTCAGCAACATTTGTCACATGTGGTTTGCTTGCTCACTCCCATCCTCTTGCCCAGGGAAGGTCTGTGTGTTCAGTGTCTTGTTTCATTTTGGCATTTTATCTTTAAGGTGCTTCTGGATCTTTTCTAGCAAAGAGAGATCAGCACCAGGAATCATACCTTAAACAGCAGAAAGATGGAAGTCTGTGATTCTCCTTGGTGCAATTTCTGCCACTTGGTCTTGGAGTGCTCCTTGAGAAACTGGCTGTCTTCTGGACAGGTAAGTTAAACAGTTCCCCTTGATCTGTAATGGTTTACAGTGAGTGTGGAACAGGTTGCCCAGAGAGGCTGCAAAAGCCTCATCCCTGGAAACATTCGAGGCCAGGTTGAACTGGGCTCTGAGCACCCTGACCTAGCTGAAAACGTCCCTGCTCATTGCAGGGGTATTGGACTAGATGATCTCTAAAGGTCCTCTCCAACCAAAACCACCCCGTGATCCTATGATCCCTTGTGGGAGGCAGGGATTTGAAATTCAGATTTTTCATAGACAGGAGATGTTCAAGATACTGAGCACCAGAACACAAAGACAGAAAGCACAAGGTTGATGCAACTCTTCTATTCCAAGCCATTGTAACCAGAAACAGAGGGCAGGTTTCTGTAAGAAGCAACAGTGATTCCTAAAATCCCAGTAAAGCAGCAGCCAGCAAAGCCCCCTAAAACAACCTTGCTAACCAATGGGTAAGAATGAGGGCAATGCAAACTGCTTCAATGCTCTTCAGGGGAAGAACCAGAGATTCTCTTTCTTTGTTGTGCTGAACACAGTAGCTAAATAAAATTTCATCACTATTAGAGAAGAACTACACTTTAAGACAGGGTGGCAGGTCGGACAAGATGGGGCATCAAGAGCAATTTCAAACCAATGGGGCACTACAAACGCAGATTAGATGGAGCAGTAAATGTCATGAGGAGGGAGTGATGCAGTAAGATGTAAAAATTAGAGGCATGCTTTTAGTTAAAATTTAATGAGTATAGCAGAGGACTTTACCTGTTACAATGAGGTTAGCTGGTCTTGGAGATTTTCACATCCTAGGACCTGAACTGATCAGGTCTGTCAAGACTTTCTTTTCAAAAGATCTGGAAGGAGAGAGGAAGGATAAAAGGAAAAATAAAAACAACTACAAAACAGGCTCAGTACTTAGCATCTGGGACAGAACAATGTTCTAGCTCCTGTTCAACAGGATTCTACTCCACACACAATTAATTAATACTTCACTTTTTTTTTCTTTTTTCTTTTCTTCTTTTATTTTCTTTTTTTTTCTTTTTCTTTGAGGATGAAGCAGCTCACAAGGACAGCAGGACCCAGGCAAGCCAAGAATACAGCACCCAGAACACTCTGCAGAGAGAAGAGAAACTTGGTAAGAAGAGATAATTAATGTCTGCAAATTGGTGGGTGCTCTCACCACTCAATGACTAGAAAAGGGCTACAGGTGAGAGAGGTGAAAGGAAAAGGTATAAAAGGTGGCTGCAGAACAACTTTTTCTTTTGAAACAAAGGAAGTGCTTTTGCTACAGGGATCTGTCTGGAAAGGCACAGTGAGAGTACCTCGTCCACCAGCCTGCAGCTCCAGAAACCACCACTGCATATCCCTCTATCTTTGCATCCAGTGCACCAGGCCACCTTCCCACACAAAATGAACAACTGGGACTCAGCAGATCTCTCTGCAACAGCTCTGTGACTGAGATCCCCTGGCAAACAACACAGAAACTTCAGGCCATCAACACCAACCTCTATTTCCCCAGCTAAGCAGCTCTCACATGATTTGTGGAGCAGATTTTGATGGCCAGAGAGGTGCGGAGAAAGCTGGAAGGCAGAGCCCTGGGCTGCAGCAACCAAGATTGCCCAGCACCTTCCAGATGTGGTATCATAACCATAGGATGGGCAGCAGTTGTCCCGCACAAGGCTTTTATTTTTGCTTTATTGCAAGGAACAGGCAAGACACACCAGCTCCCAGGCTGTGATTTCATGGTAGTGCAGCTAGCTTGCTCCCTCCCACCCACTTTTGGTGTCAGCTGCATGAGTAGTGAGACCAGAAATGGATCCAGCTGGGGAGAAAAAAAATATCAACACACAAACCCACAACAAACAGAGGAAGGTGGGAACTCTCTGCAAGATCCATTCCCTATTGCAGTTCCTGAACTAACTTCACCAGCAGTGCCAGGGGCAGGAATGAATGGGCTGGATAAGGAAGGAAGAGGACACCTAAGCCAGCATTTCAGCAGTACTCGGAATCACAGAATCCCAGGATGGGTCAGACTGGAAGGGACCACAGTGGGTCACTGGTCCCACCTCCCTGCTCCAGCAGGGCCAGCCCAGAGCACAGGGCACAGGATTGGAATATCCCCAGTGAGGAGACTCCCCACCCTCTCTGCACAATCTGCTCAGGGCTGGGCACTGCCCAGGGAAGAAGTTCTGCCTCCTGGCCAGCTGGAAGCTGCTGGGCTCAGTCCCTGCCCGTGGCTCTGGGGCCATTGCTGGGCCCTGCAGCAGAGCCTGGGCCCTGCTGGGAGCCCTCCCTGCTCACAGGGACACCCAGGGCTCAGGGCCCCTCTCAGCTGGGGCTCCTCTCCAGGCTGCACAGCCCCAGCTCCCTCAGCCTTGCCCTGGCAGAGATGCTCCAAGCCCTTGATCAACTTTGTTGAACTACTGCCTCTGTTGCTTTCAGCCAAACTGGCAGCTCAGGACTTACAGGCCTTACACAACTGGCTCACCCAGCTCCACCTGTTTGCAAACACCAAGCCCTGTTTTGCATTACTTGTGCTCAGATAAAGATAGCTTTGCTAGAAAAACACTCTACATATTAACTCTTCCAACCCAGGAAGAGAAGCACCCAACTGATCATCAACCCCAGGTATGGCCCAGGTAGGGCTCAACACCTACCTAGCTGGCAGCAGAGGCAAGATGCTAAAGAGCCCTGACCCACAAGAGATGGTTTCTGAAGCCATCCTCATTGCAGTGCTACAGAACCAGTTTGGAGGAAGAACATAAAGAGAATAAAAGGCAACTGAAATCAATGGCATGGTTGAAAACACCCTGCTGACTTGTCCTCCAGCACCAGCAACACTCTAGTTCTTTGCTCTGCATCAGTGCCCAAGATTCATCTCCTAGAGGAAATAAGCTACTTGATTTACTACACCAAGGGCTGTCACAATTCACGTGCTAGCAATTGCAGATGAAGGACTCCCTGCATGCTGGATTTCTTAATGAGAAAACATGCAATGCTGCTTCTTAGCTGCCCTTGGCAAATGGCTGTGAGGCAGGAGATTTCCCAAGTAGGTGAAGAGAAGGTGAGAGAGAGCTCAGCTATGGTCAGTCGAGTGGCTCCGTGAGCTGAGCCAGTAGAGGTCTCTCTTCCACGAATAAAAATAAATAAATATCTATATTCATCTGCATATGCATGTGTCCTCACTTGGGATCCCCAGTCTTGAACTAGAATAAAATATATACATCCAGCATCCAGCAGCTCAGATGGGAACCATTTTGTTCCAGAAAAAAAAAATTAAGAAAATGAAGTTGGTGTGGTGTACCAGGTTACCAAGCTCACAGTATCAACTCCAGGCTTCACACCTGGCAGGAAAAAATTTACAGTATGGTCAGTCCCAGACCTCCAGCTTCTCTCCCCAAAGCAAGTGAGGACCGCAGCTGCAACTGTGCTTGCTAGGACACAGCCATCTGCTTGCAGAGCTCTTCCAGCCTGCCTCGGGTGCAGGGGATAGGAGCTCTTTCCGTGCTTGTAGGTGCCTGGTTTCACTCTGGGTAGAGCCAGTCATGACAGAAAGGCTTTATCAGGCAACAGTTGGATTTTTGGCCTCCATGTAAAGGACTGCTGGGTCTTTGCAGGAGTAGCGTCTGGAGCGCACAAAATGGGGCGTCTGCCCACGACTGGAATCCTTGCTTGAAGACTCAGATGTGAGGCCAAGGATAAAACTGGAATGAAACTAATGTTCCTGCCTGCCGTCTCCTCCAAACAGCTGCAGGCGCAGTAGGACGGCCAGGTATAAAAGCCTGAGCTGGCACAGCCTGTCTTTGCGGATGGGGAACGCTGAACCACAAGGTGTGCTGCTCCCTGCTTCCACCCAGAGCCGGCTGGCAGGTGCCAAAGCTGCCGGGAGATCGGGGCAGTCCCTGCCAGCACAGAAAAACACAGCACAGCACAAGAAAACATAGAAAAACACAGCACAGAAAAACACGGCACAGCACAGAAAAACACAGCAGAGCACAGCACAGCCCAAAAGAGCACAGCACAGCACAGCACAGCACAGCACAGCACAGCACAGCACAGTGCAGCCTGCCACAAGCACCCATCCAGGTCAGCCCGGTCCACCTGGGCCACGGACTGGTGTCCTGCACTGCAATGTGTCAGCTGCAGCAGCAACCCTCCCCTTTTCCCAGAGCCAGGGAAGTGCCCCCAGAGAGCTGAGAGCCGATCCCCACAGGATCCTCCAAGGCCTCAACACCAAACAGACTGCCCATGGCTTATGGAGAACCTGTGGATCAGCAGGTTAATTAAAGTGGGGAAGCTCCACACAGCCGGGCACAGTTGGGAAATGGGGGCAATTCCAGAGGGGTTACAAGGCAGCGAGATCTTTGTTTTCTCCAGGGAGAAGCAGGGAGTCAGTCACTGATTTGTTTTCAGGCAGTTGCACTTGGTATATTATCATTACATATTAACATTTTTTTAAATAATTTTATTATCGTTATTATTTTATATTATAGGAAAATGTACATTTGCTTGCTTTTTAAGTGAAGTGAATCAGGAATTATTTTTTTTATTAGAAAGAAAAAAATAGAGAAGAAAAACACATTCCCCTCTATTTTTTGGCCTAATTTTTGAGTCTTGCAGTGACTGATGTGGGCAAGACAGAAAACAGGCAGGGAGAGGAAAGGCACACAAGCTGCCTGGATGGAGGAGGTGGCTGAGCCTGGATGAAGCACAGCAAACCACAAGTGCAGATGCAACCCGCCCAGCAGGAAAAAAATGCCTTTTTTCAGCTCCATAAGTAAACGAAACGTCAGAGGTGGGGAAAAAAATCAGTATTAAAAAAGTAAAGAAAGTCTTCAAGGTTTTTCCAGTAAAATAAAAGCAGAAGACATTTAATTTGGAGAAAGAGGAAAACAATTCATATAATATAATCTTATTATTTTACTGCAGATCACACATTTTATTAAAGCCACTATACTGTGACCGTTTTATTTTGGTATTTTCAAAAAATAATAAATGAGGATAGTAAATTACTTTTCAATTCAGAAAAAAAAAAAAATTGTAAGATGTTGAAACAAAACATGTTGACATTTCCTGAAGTGGAATATTTTCTTTCGAAAATTAAATTCGGTTTCGGTTTTTTTCATCTGAAGCTACTGAGAAGTGCAGATGGGTACGGATGTCGGAAAACGTCGTTTTCCAGCTAATTTCCCCATCTGAGGAAGACGAAGCTGGCTGGCTCCGCAGCTGAAAAGCAGTGGGTGTTAATATTGAATTCAAGGACACCTTGTGAGTACTTTCTCTTCCCGCCAAACGTCTCCAGTGAAAAACGGTCAGATCCACGTCCAAAATACTCCTGCTAAGGAAGGGGTCACATCCCTTCTCTGGCACGGGAACACGCGGCTGTGCCGAAGGAAAGCCAACCCCTCCGGCAGCATGGAAGCGCCGAGAGAGGAAGCTCCGCGGCGGGCGGAGCGGGAGCGCGGCGGGACGCGGAGCGGGGCGCGGGCGATGGCGGCGCGCCCGGCGGGCGGCGGCTCCGGCCCAGGGAG
>VYXF01002118.1:49569-100824 GCA_013397295.1 Polioptila caerulea | reverse complement strand
AAAAAAAAAAAAAAAGGCTGTGTCTGCAGCGACCTTGCCATCTTGCCATGATCTAAAGTGTTTTGTTTACAGTCAGGCACCCCCGATGGCTGCAGCAANAAAATTAAAATAAAATCAGAGTGTCTCCTCCGAGGTGGGAGCATCCGCATCCCCAGAGAATCCGCGGCCGTGCTCGGGGGATCGGGGTTGGTCCCCGCAGCTCTTTCGGCTCTCTCGGCTCGTCCCCCNGGCTGCGGGGGAGGCGGTGCGGGGTGGGGACGGGGGCGAGGGCTCAGCCTCCCCCGCAGAGCTCCGGCCTCCCCAGCCGGCCCGGCCCCGCTCCAGCGCCGGGTCAGCTGGAGATGCGGCCAGGGAAAGATCAGAGGAGAGGATTAGCGAGAGAAAGGAAAACAAACAACAACGCGAAACCCCAAACAAAACGTGGAGGAGTGAAGCAGGAAGGAGGGAGGAGTGTTTGTAGGGAGGTCTGGGCGAAGAATGTCCTGGCTTCTCTAACAGGCTCTGGACACCCTGTCCCCTCTCTTCCCACTACCCCTCTCCTCGCTCTTGTTTGGGCTTTTCCGCTGGCAGAGCTGCTGGCTGTTTTTCTTTCCTCCAGAATCGCTTAGGCAAGCCTCCCGTCTTCTTTTTGGCCACCCTCCTTCCCAAGCACTTTATAGGGCTGTCCAGCGAACCAGCAAAGCCCATCCGAACCGCAGACACAAAGCATCTGGGTTGCTTGGGATTTTATATATTCCCTTGCAAATAGCGGGGAAATCTGGAATCATATCTGAGCTCCTCCACCAGGATATGTCCTCCAAAGTTAAGGATGAAGGAAGCAGGGATGTTACATGTCCCATCTGGAGATTTGAGGAGGTTTGCTCCTAACCTACCTCGGCTGTTACTGATGCAGGGTTGCTTCCACACCTCTCCAGTTTTTCAGGAGAGAATCTGATTTCTTCAAGAGATGTGGGGTGAGCCTACCATGAGATTTGAGGCGCAGGCCCCAAGTATTCACCATATAATAGTCACTTAACAGGGCCCCTTCCCTTCTGGGCAGGATTAGGGTCGGGTGAGGTTCAGCAGCAGGGACTGTCAGGAAGGAAAGAGCCACTTCAGTGTACAAAGGTCCTAGGACATCATCCAGCAGTGCCCGGGAGCAGAGCTCTGCCTGGGGGGCTCGGAGGTGCCGCCCTCCCGTGCAAGTGGCGTTTGAGACCTTTTGCTCATTTGCTGTAAACTCTAGAGGGAGCCTGAGGACAGAGCCAGGACCTGGCCTCGCTGCTGGCAGCGTCCCCAGTGCCCGCCCGGGCTGTCCCGGGGCAGGTCCCGCTCCCCTCCCTGCTGCCGGCGCCTCTGCGGGCTCTGCTGCCGCTCCCCGCCCGGCGCGGGGGTCCCGGCCCTGACACCCACCCTGGGTGGGCTCAGGTGCCAGGGCCAGCCCAGGGGATCCTGGGCCCTTGGGAGGCGGCTGGCTGCAGGTACAGCTCGGGGGTGTCCTTCATGGGATTTTGGGGTGACCCTAATGGGATTTGAGCACCCTCAAATCCTTAGTGGGATTTGTTTTAAAAGGCAGGTACTGTGTCAGAAATGCCTTCTCTGTGCTATAACCATAGGGCAAGTTACACAGTTTTGTCTGCAGAAGATACAGGTTAAGTTACTAGCACTGAAAATACTTATTCTCTCTTTGGCGCTCTCTGCTTGTCATCAGCTTCCCCTGACTTGCTAAAGGAGCAGTCCTTCCGAAATACCCTGATTTTGTCTCAGGGAAGACTCTTCTGGTCTGGCTCAGACTATTTTATTTTTGTTTTTCATTTTGTTTGAAGTGCAAAGTAGGAACAAGCTTAAACTGCCCTGGAAGCTCGGGTGAAGCCAAGAGTGCCCTGCAGCCAGCAGTGATAGATACACTTTTCTGGGTAACCAACTTCTCCTTTTTCAAACCAGGAACAAGAAAGAGGATGTTAATATACAGTCCCTAAAAATAAATACACACACTCACACGTGATTATGTTGAGTTATCCCAGCAAACACTACTGGTGTGGAGGTGAGGCCTAAATGGGTAAATTGATTACTTGCTGTAAAATGACCTAGTTTCTCTGAAGAAAGCACACCATGTTTGTTAGAATAGCAAATTTTTGACATAAGAGTCTTAATTAGAGGCTTCTTATGGCAGCTAACATTCCTCTCCCTTTGTGTTCCTTCCTCCCTTCTGCTCCTCTCTCCTTCCCCTTCTCCTTCCCTTTCCTTCTCCCTCTCCCCCTCTCCCTTTTCAGGGTGAGGAAAGGATTAACCTGCTCCATGTCTATAAAGTTCTGAGTATCCAAAGCCCAAAGCAAGAGCTGAGCACCAACAAAAACCAGGAGCTATTATTGCCACTATGAGATTAAAGTTTGCCAGCCCCTTGCTCCACCACCTATGCCTTTAAGAAAGTTTCCCAGCAGAAGAGTTATGTGCAGTGGAAATGAGTTGTCCTGTTTTTCTACAAAGCCTGAAGTGAACCTTTCTGGGAAGGGAATGATATTTTGTAGCAATGTTTTCTCAAGTACAATTCTTTAGGTTCCCGAGTGATGACACATTGTACAGCAACGCTCTTGGCACAGGGAGTTCATCTGTGAGAAGGGATGCTGGCCTCATTTCTTACAGCCATTCATTAAATAAAAACACCCTGTGTCATGTGTTAAGTTCCTCTGAAATGTTTAACGTTTTTAGTGCATGAAATTATATGGTGCCTGGATAATTTTTTTTCCCAGAACACAGCCCTAACCTCCAAGTCAGTTACTGAACATTGTTGGAAGAGCTGGTTATTTCTCATTAGTGTAGTGTTTTGTTTTCATTTGGTAGGATCCCAACTTGATGCAATAGGCTTTTTCAGAAATACGGAACTATGTAAATGTGATGCTTACAGCTGACCACAAAGAGGCCGCTCACCAAAAAAATACCCCGACATAAAAACATCTGCATCTGTTAGAATTTTAGGCATTCTGGGTGCTGTTTACATGAGAATCTAGCCCAGTTCTCTTTTTTACTCTTATTTTTCTTTTCCCTTTCTTTTTTTTCCCNTTTTTTTTTTCTTTCCTCAATGGGCTGTATTAATTGCCTTAGGATCAAGAGGTCTACAAACATCTTCCTTATGTAAACAGAGGAACTGGTCTGGCTACTTTCTAAACCCTTTAAGGAAGATGACCCATCTCACATACCAAAATGATGGCATTAAGTAACAGATTACTATCAGGGCTTGGGA
Source organism: Polioptila caerulea (assembly GCA_013397295.1). Taxonomy (NCBI): domain Eukaryota; kingdom Metazoa; phylum Chordata; class Aves; order Passeriformes; family Certhiidae; genus Polioptila; species Polioptila caerulea. The sequence goes on along the minus strand of VYXF01002118.1, from coordinate 97,604 downwards.
TCTGAGTTCTGGTTCTGGCTTCCCTTGGCCATGTCATTGCACATGGCTGCAACTCTTGGCACCTCCATTTCTTCCCTCACCCTTTTCCTAATCTGTTTAGACTTTTAGCTGTTGGAAATGCTGTGTTTGCACAGCACCACATCTTGTTTGTGTTAACCAACCTAGCAAGGGAATCGTACAGCTCTGGGATGCAAAAGCCAGGGCATTAACCTACAGTAATGGGATGTTATTACAGAGGAAGATTGGAAGTGGATTCTGTAAGCATCTGGCAATGATAAAATTGTTATGAGGTGGGTGACAGGCATTTCAGAGAATCACAGAATCACAGAATGGCTTGGGTTGGAAGGGACCTTAAAGATCATCCAGTTTTCCACCCTCTTGCCAAGGGCAGGGACACTTTCCACTAGCCCAGGATGCTCCAAGCCCCATCCAGCCTGGCCTGGGGCACTGCCAGGGATGGGGCAGCCACAGCTGCTCTGGGCACCCTGTGCCAGGGTCTCACCACCCTCACAGGGAACAATTTCTTCCCAATATCCAATCTAACCCTGCTCTGTCACTGTGAAGCCGTTCCCCCCTGTCCTGTCACTCCAGGCCCTGTAAAAAGAAGTGCTCCACCACCATCCCTCCAGCCACACCCACCAGGATGGTCCTGCCAGGGCAAGAGCCTCCTGAGCCCGGTTACCAATGGGCTGCCTCAGTGCTCCTGACCCTGTTTGTGACTGACCTAAACCAGCCAAGCCTAAAAAAGTAGAGCAAGCTGGCAAGTCAAAAAGCAAACATTATTTCACTGAACCCAGTCTATTGCAAAATGCACTGTGGCCATTATTTCAATGGCTTATGAGAAAGGTGGAAAAAGAGAGTCCTTTTATTTACCAGCACTTGTTCTGGGTTTCCCTTGTAAGGAGTTAAATGTTTCTCTGAGCAGAGGCCTAATCTGCTCTGACTTTGACTCTCACAAGCTGCTTGGTTACTCCCTTTGTTCTGGCTGCCAGCAGCTAAACTGGGACATCTATTCAAAGAAGAGTACCTGAAAGCATCACTTTAAAGGATTTGTCACCCTGTTATCTTTAGTTTGAAAGGCTTTTCGAGAACTACTTCCACTCAAGATGTTTGCAAAGGACAAAGTTATCATTGCAAATATCACAGTTTATATTTAATACCTGACTTGAATGACAGCAACAAAACACAGCTAGTACTATGAGAGGCCCTGGCAATTCTCCTTTTCTTCTGTTGCCCCCACCCCAAGCCTGCAAAAGACAGGTGGGAAATCACAAAAGCAGCAAAAGCTATGGTCTGACTCAAAAATTGCTCCTTGGATCTCTGTAACAACATCCTTAAAGAAATTCTTCTGTTCCTGGTGGTCTCCAGCACTCTCAAGCCATGGTCAACCTCTCAGAACTCCTTTGACCTTCAATGAAAACCACTCACAATTAACCCAAGCTCTCATCTATCCCTGTGGGTGCCTTTTTGAGCCTACAGCGCTCTGTTGTTTCAAGAGAGGCTGAAGAACCTGAGCGCAGCCGGAGCTTCCCCACCCGGAGGGAGCCCTTCCTTGCAGGTGTTCAGAGCAAACTGTGGGACCTTGCTCGGCCCTGCCTTGGGATTGCCTCGCTCTGCTGTGGTGGGTGAGCTCAGCCCCAGAGATAGAAGCAAAAACCCAACTCTCAGCAAGCAGAGGAGGCTGGCCAGCCCCCAACAGCCCAAGTTCAGCCTGCTGAGAAGTCAGGGCCAGCTCCCCCGAGGCGTTCAGGTGTGTAAGCACCTTTATAAGCCTGTCTTCAATGCTCTAGCCTGGTGGGAAGGGGGAGGTTGGGACCTAATGGCTCTGAGGGTGCAAAGTCGCTTCAGGGATTTCATAATGGTGGGCTTTGAAAAAAATTAAATGTTGAGGTTCTTTATATTTTCTTCTGCTCCTTTGAGGCCTCCTCCTTACCCACAGGTATCAGAAGCTCATTCTGCTGCAAAGGAAAGATTCCAGGATTCTGGCAGTAGCGTGTCTTCAGCACCATGAGAGAAAAGCTGATTGACTCAGCAGAACAGTGCTAAGTGCTCACACCAGGAGCTGGGGTCCACTTTGGCTACACAAGGGGGAAGTTGACTTCAGCTCTGGACATATCATGTGGAGAAGTATTTGGGAAGAAATAACAAACTCCAAAACCAGATAGATTAGGTTCAAAGCTACTGAAATCTGGTTTTCAAAAGTGACTTTGGAACTAGGGCACCTCAACTTCATTACAGTTGTGCAGACCCCCAAGGTCACATTCTCAAAAGTAGTTACATCAAGATCATGTAACTAAATCATTTTGCTGCCTGTGAAAAATGTTTTGATTTAATTGAAATTGTTTTAAGTTGGTCCTACCGCTTCTGCAAATGTTCCTAACAATTTTTTAAATAGCCATTTCTTCCTTCTTACAAATGCAGATTTTTGTCAGGGTGATTAAGTGGAATCTCTTGGTGAGAATAGCAACATCTTCTACAGCTTTCTTGTCTCCTCGTGAATTCTTGGTAGAAAAAGCTGATGATAATGCTAATAAACTGTTTTTCTTTTGTACATTCAGATACTGGGCATCTGTAGCTTGGGCGCTGGGGGCTAGTTTCTTCTGAGCAATTTTACAGAGTTTGTATTTAATTAATAAGTAATTTGATTCTTTTCCTTTTTGACCTCTAAAAAGAGATAACAGCCTATCTTTCAGAAAGTCAAGTACGAGGCTTTCTTTTCCCCAGTAAGTACTGAACTGTAGGCCTGGAAAAGGGCCAGAGCACACAGGGACAATGTTCCACAGTAACATTTTGTACCTCATTAAAAAAAATAACAACAACAACAACGGCTGACTTGCCATGAAATAAAACGTTTTTCTTTTTCTCCTCCTTTTGTTTTAGAAATATTCATTTATTCATTATGTTTCCTGTAAAAATGCCTGCACACATACACATTCACACCGGATTTTTCTGGTGAACAAATGATGTGTTAAGGTGTCTTGTATTATTTTTATGAATTCAGTTTGGCTTACATAAAGCTACTGTGAAAGATCCCCCATCTCAAGGTCTCTGTGGCAAGGGATTTCTGGGTGACTGATGCTTTGCATTACTTCAGTTTGGGGGTGCCTCTCTTAAAAAAACCTGCAGCAACCCATTGCTTCTATGTTCTCTCCTATTGAGTACCTTAAAGCTGAGAGACTGCTAAGTCACTCTGGAAAATACTGGCCTGGAAGACTTCATCCATCTGTGCAAATACACCACAATCCAATTAAACTGGCAGACTCTGCAATTATTTGCAGATTTTCACAATCTGGCAGCAGCCAGCAGATACAGCCTGTGTTGCACAAGCGAGTTGTCGCAAGCCCGTGTGCCCCACGGCCTGACAGAGCTCCCCAAAATCCTGCAGGAGGAGGAGTGGGCAGCGTGGTGTGTCCTGCAGATGGGCACACACCAAAGGGATTGGCTTTGGTGCCAAAAGAAACTCCTACCTGAGCTCCTGGCCCCAGAATGGCAGGGTTAACATTACAATTTTCTGCACCATCCCCTCCACAACTACAACATCACAAAACCAATTTAAGAGGTTTCCATCCTTAGCAGCTTATTCCTACCTCAACTTTAAGCAAGGCCTTTAAGATGAAACTGAAATGTAAGAAAAGAAATTAACAAAAATAAAAGGATTGTGCAAGGGAAATAATCCAGATGATTTTGCAGCGCTGCTACAAATTGTTGCACTTTCACCACTGAGGAAAAGGGAGGTCAAAAAGTGGCCTTTTCTGAGGAAGGAAAGAAGATGCTAAACTCAGTAGTAACCACAGGATGACTTCCTCAACCTGTGTCAACACAAAGCCATGCTAATGTTTGTGATAGCAGAGGGAATGATGGTTGGAGAAGAGGGAAGGTGAGCTGGATGATTTCTGTGGCAGTGCCCCATCAGAGTGTTTGTAGGGGATGGGATTCCCTCTGCCAGACAGATTGAGAGACCCAAAGGTTTAAAAGTACTTTAAGTACCTTGAGTACTCAAAGATACTTCCAATTCAAAAAAGCTGTGTGTTTGTCCCTAACAGCTGATTTGAAACTAATCACATTAGTCCAAGCTTTAGGCTAACTTCTTAAAATCTAGGCCTAGACTCTTGCAAAAAGCCCACCAAAAGAAAATTCTTAAGATCTTCTTCGAAGTCACATTTTTTCCACCGTCACCATTTCCAGCTGCACATTTTCACCCTGGCTTCACCTTCTCCCTCAGTACAGTGGATGTTCCTCTTGGGCAAGGTTTTAGCTTGGCCTGGGAAGTGCCTCAGGTTAAATTAGTAATAAAGGAGGGACAGAGTGGGGCTTTGTTTAATATCCAGTGTAGCTGCCAGGTCTGGTTCACAGCACAACCCCACCAACAGCAGTGTTGGCAGGACCCACAGGTCAGTGGATGGCAGGCACTGAATCTTGGCTCCAGGTGCTCAGCCATGGAGGGAATTCCCAATCCTCAGCTGGTCCCTGCCAGCTGGTATTTCCAAGCAGCATGAGAGGGAGATCCCCCAAAGGAAATGATGTTTTCACAAGCTGTGAGGTCACAGGATCCCACTGCCCCCCACAATGTGAGTGGACGTGTGAGGAGCTGAGGCAGCACTTTGAGCAAGGATCCAGGTAGGTGAGTAGTAGGAAAGGCTGAGGTGAGAAGCTCTGGCCTGAGACTTGCTGCTGTCAAGACCTGCTCCAGTCACCACCCATGGCTGCTGCAGGCTCTTCTGCAAACCATGGGACTGCAAGGAACACCCAGCTCTGCACAAGCCCCAGAACCCACAGGAGGAGGGGATAAGGGGAATGAAACCTTGTTAAATTGCGGTACCCAGCCTGTGTGGGAGACCCACCTCAGCTGGGTGAGTCTGCACAGTTTCAGCAGCCTTTCCTCTCAAGATCTGCAGCCATGAAGATGCTCAAACTCTTCTTTTCCAGAAACGAGGAATCAATCCCTTAAAATCATGGCTGTGTCCTCTCCCAGAGCACAGAGCTCATCCAACATTCCCCATTTCAGATCCCAGCTGCAACTCAACCAACAAGCTCTCCTATGTCATCCAGACTGGGCCTTCCTGCTTGTCTTTTGGGGTTGTTTTCAGTTTAAGGCCTGAAATACAGGTCTTTTTAAAATTAATATATATGTTATTAATTCTCTCTGTTTCTTTTCTTCTGATATTTACTTATGTTGTGCAAAATGAAAATATTTCACCAGAGGAGAACTAATAGTCTCTAAGATAAGCAGTTCAATAGTCTTCTCTGAACATCCATTTTAAAATGGATTCAAGTAGCATGATGTTCTAGCCACGTGGTGTAGGCACCTTTATAGAAATAAGGGAGAAAATGGATGAGAATGCAGCAAATATAAAAGAAATAGTTCCAGAGCATCATTCTCTGCTTGGATAACACAGCTCAGACTTTTAATCTTAAGGCTGGGATTTGTCTCCATTACTGCTGATACATCTCCCTTTCTCCTTATTCCCACAGAGTATCTTGCCAGCTCCTGCATCACTTTATGGGAAACTGAACTCTTCTGGCAAACAGAAGATCTCCCAGTCTGTCAGCTTACAAGTCCATGGGGGTGAAATAGCATTGGCTCATCAATTCTGGGGCAGTTTCCAGTGGTCTGTGAAAATCAGAGTTTGAGTCACCTCATTGTAGCTGTGTAAAATGAGATTCCTCATCTAAATTACTCCTTTTCCCACTGGATGGAGCACCATCAGAAGACAAGTCATGCCTCTTCTCTGGGACACCAGCTGGGATGGGTGAATCGCCCTCTGGATGTGCCTGTGTCTCTTTGTGGGCTTTGGAGGGTACCTGCATGTCAAGTTCAGGCTGGATATGAACTTCTAGTCAGCCAAATTTAAACGAGTCTTGCCCATAGTGCTGGCATCTCCCCCAGCTTTCCATTTGCAGCAGCACTGTAACAGATGCTGAGAATACATTAAATGCTTTCCTAATGTCACATTCCCATGTCTGCAATCATGGTAATTGCCTCAGTGGAGTTTTGCAATTGCAAACAAGCAGGAAGCCATCTGCAAAGGAATCTGTCTATTAAGATGTGGCCCCTACTATGGAAGTGCTTGAAAAACCCCAGCACATTTCTTGGGCTAAAGATAAAAAATAAAAAAATAAATTTCAAGGGGAAAAAAACGGTCAGAGTCCTGCAGCAGTATGGAAAGTATCCACAATGAACTCCAGTGATCCAAGGAATAGACTGACTTTTGCTTCAGGACTGTGCTAATTAAATACTGCTAACTACATCTGAGTAGAATTAAGTCTAATTTAAGTCCCTTTCTGAGCTCCAGGGCAATGTAGGCTTATCCTAAAAAAAGAAATTACCGACTGCTGACAACAGGTGTCAGCAGCAGGAGCGGCCGAACCAGGGCTGAATGTGAATTAGCTGCAAGTGTAGACAAGGACGAGCTAAGTTCGGCAGCGCTGCTGCAGCCACGATGAGACCTGGCTGGCAGCAGGATAAACCTGGGGAGCAGAGCAGGTATGAACCAGAGCAGTCAAGGGTGCAGCTGCCCTCGTCAGCGTGTGCAGATAATCAGTGCAGATCTAATTCTCTGTGGCATAGATAAGGTTGTTTTAGCACCACACATGCCAAAAGCACCTTAGGTTCCCGTAGGAATACTTGGGTGGCAGCCAAGGGGAATGTTTTGCAACGAGTACTTCGCTCCCTTCCTCTTACTGCTCCCCCCTGCCCTGCAGTCCACAGGAATTCCCCCAAGGAGGGATCAGGTGCTTTACTTCTCTTTTCCATGTGTATCCATATTAAATCGAGCAGGAAAGGTGCTACAAAGGCCTTGGGCAAGCCAGGGTAGCAGAGCACTTCTGGCCCCACCAGTCCTTTGCTGGCAGCTCTTTTGCTGCTGTTTCCTGCTGGCTCCTACACTGTCTTTCTCATCATGTTTTTTTAGCAACATCTCGTGTCTCTTCTTCTCCCCCCACCCTTGCTCTTTTGCTTTTAAATATACATTTAAGGTGGTTTTTTTTCCATGCCCTCTCTCTTTAATTTATCCCATGTGTGTATATGACTCGTCCCATAGAAAAGCTTTTGCCCAAGTCTGTCTTTGCTTTTCATGTTTTGGCTTTATTTTTAATATTTTTTGCTGTCATGCTTTTTTTTTCCACTGCTTTCAAACCCAGGCCTGTTTAACCCTTCCAGCCTTCCTGACTTCCACAAGCACAAACATCAGTTCTCTCTCCATACAGTGTCATTCCCTCTCCACCAAGGAAGCAAGAAAAACAGGTTTGTGGTTGGTATTTGTTAACAGAACAAAAACAGCAGGTTAAAATTCCTCTGGGCTTGTTTTTGATTTGGTGAAAAGAAGGGGTAAGGGCAGGACTGAGAGCTGAGGACACACACCCAGGCTCCCACCTGAGCTCAGTGGGACACCTGCTCTTCCACAGGTATGGGGAGGGGAAAGGCAGCAAATTCAGACTCAGCAAAAGGAAGGGCAGTTTCATCCACTTCAAAAGAGTCACACCCACCCCAAATTAACACCTCTGTTTTAATTTACCTCCATACCTCCTGTTAATTTATCTTCCAAGTCACATTACAAAATGAAAGTTTTGCCGGGGGTTAAGGGTGTTGGACCAAGCTCACAGGCTTTCCCCGCTTGTAAGTATTCAGCACTTTCACACAGGTTAGATTTCCTGCGAAGGAAGGAAAGGCAATTTCTGCTCCTGATTTGTGACAAGGCTGTATAGTGGATCCACACTTGTGCCCAGAATAAAATCCTTTAATACTGTCTCAAGAAAAACATTTGTACGTATGCCCAGCTTTCCTCTGTAGCAAAGTACACTTACTGTGTTAGAAGGGTGTGTGGGCTTAACACTGCCTTCAGAAAGCTTAAAAAAGCAAATGAGGATTGTTGACAGAGGGCAGGAGCTGAGACAGTCATTGGGGTCATTGTAAGAACTGCTGCAGCCATTTTTGGGACATCCTACATCAGGAAGGCTTAGCTACTGGACCTTTTCCATCTCTACCTTTAGGAGTTGGGGGTACCTAAGTAAAGAACATCAGAAAGATTCACTGAGGGAACCAGGCTGTTGCTACAAGGCCACTTGATTCTCCTGCTTTCCAAGAGGATATGCTAGGATATGCAGATGAAAAGCCCTTATTTGGAAAGGATGAGTCTGAACTCGTTTGGGTCTGAACTCATGCAAATTGACCAAATATGTTTGTTGACTATAAGTCTAATAGCAGAAAACTTTTCTAAGTGAAGATGAACCACTTGGACCTGAGAGATTACCTTCCATGCCATATTTTACTCTATGTTGCTGCTTTTTTTGTTGGTTTTGTTGTTTAAAAAAAATAAGCACAACAGCACCTCAGATATACTAAGGTGATTATCAGAGGGAATTCCACTGGAAACATTTACCTTTGGGAACTGGGATCATACACCTGATGGAAAAAACTGCTCACCCTTGTTTATTCTGACCTGTCACCTTGACAGCCCTTTTACTTTGCCCTGCAAGAGACAGTGGCCAATCACCCCCTCTAAGACATTCATGATTTTATTGGAATTTATCATAGATGACTTCAATCAATCCTCTCCAGGCTGAAGAATTAGGGAAGGTTCAAAGAGCAAGCTCAATTACTGCTTGCATAATGGCAAGCCATCCCATGCTTTGGATCATGTTGGTCATCCTTCTCTGAATGTTTTCCATTTCCACATGCCTTTTGCAAGCTGAGAAGAGCAGAACTGCTCCTGGATGTGGGGGTACCACAGATTTGTACAGGAGCAGGGTGAACATTTCTGATTTGTGACAAGATTTCACTTCTAAAATGGGTCGAGATCTTTGGCCCCTGCTGAGCCCTGTTCCTGTATTACAGCCCATGACTGCCTCAATGACGATGGTGAGCACTCAGCTCATTGTTTTCCATGGGAGCCTTTTTCCCATATGCATCACTCTGTGTTTATGCACAGTGACACCAATAATGTATCCATGCTGCCCGTTCCCATGAGCTGCTGTGCAGAGCCCAGTGCTCCTGCACAGCTCCCTCTCCTCCTGGCCACAGAGCACAGAGAGAGCTGCATCCTCGAGGGCTGGCTTTGACCCAGGTACCAAGCCAGAGGCAGCATGCCCAGCCCAGGGGTTACAGTGGGGGTAGCTGTCAAGCACAGACAGAACATGGGGTTCACACTCCCCCTTACCTGACACTTTACACATATCCCTGCTCCCCACAGCCCAGCCAGAATGAACTGCTGCTGACCAGAGCTACTTCTGACCAAAACCTGTGGAGACAACTGGCTGTCCCTGGACTTTTCCTTCCGACAGATGCTCTCAGAAACAAATGACCACAGCTACAAACCTTACATTTCTACCTTTATCCTTTTACTCTGCCTACTCGAGTCAGCAGTTTACTTAAATGATTCTTATTACACACTAGTGATTTTTTCTTTTCTTGTTGTCTCTTTGGGTCAAGTGGAAAATCCACCAAAGCCAGGCTGACCAGCTCCTGGTAGGGTCCTAGAGCCCCTGCTCAGCCCCACTCAGCTGCTGTTGTGCCCATGGGCACACACAGCCCCAGGACCAGTGCCTCCCCTGGGAAGAGGGAGCTGGTTTTCCTTCCCCTGCTCTGGAGTTGAGGGATATCTCTGGCCACATTTAGATAGCCAGGCTTGTCTAGAGAAACCAGAATTACCAGACACATGGCAAGTCCAATAAGTGTAAAAAGACTTTTCATTGCTAGGCGTGCCAAAATGAGATGCTGAGATAGGACGCCAAGTATTTGGGGGTGTTTTTAATTTGTGTCATAGGCACATGCTTTATTTGTGTGCAGAGTGACTACTCAGTTAATTTTACAGTCCACATAAATATGAACTACTTGGTACAAGATCCATTTTTCTATGAATGTAAAACATGACCAATGAAAGAAAACCCATATATTGTAAGATATTTCATCTCTATCATTTCAAAGTGAATCTAATAAAAGCCAAACAGAACACAAATCTGTATTAAATTAAATCACCCCCATCAATCCCTCCTCCCATACTCATGAAGTCATTATAGTGATTTGGTGGGGAAATGTAAGCTTGGAAAATCAGTTTATTGATAAACTGCAGGGTGAAAAAAAAAAAAAAAAAAGAGCAGTGGCAAAAAGCAATAGCACCTTTTTAAGTTATTATGATACCAAATGGAAGGCTGGGGTAGAAACGTGTGTTGCTTAAATTATCCTGCAGATTTCAAAATATTTCAGGCCATGTCAGCAAGGAAGCAGAAGAGTTCAGAACTAAGTTCCCAGGGAGGGCACACGAACAATGACTCAAAAAGGAAGCTTGGAAAATGTGGGGAAATGCTCAGTAATTACATTTTCATTTGTTTTGCTTTATTCAAAACAATTCAGCAAGGGAATACGAAACACAAAACTTAGAGCAAACAACAGTAAATTAGCTTAGCACAGACTATGCTCAGTATTTATGAACAGCTACTACCTCTGCAAAATAAAACCAACAGATTCCATGCAGACACATGGAATCTCTCTGGTGAAATACAGGAAGGTGCACCTTAAAAACGATGAGCAAAAGGGAGAGGAAATAATGGGGCTTTTTAAGCAGTAGCCTGACTCACATTAAAATCAAGGAGTTTTGACTTCAAAGGGAGATGGATGGAGAACGGTAGATTAGAAGGAGCTGCAAGCCAAGGTTTTCCTTCAACCTCTCTGAAAAAATTCCCCCAGCCCAAGGCCTACATTTCTTTGTATAAAGCGAGCATTCTGGCACTAAAGGAGGAGCAGAGCCCTGCAGAAGTTGTCCCTGCAGAAGTAGATGTCAATCCAAACTGTGAGGATCAGGAAAGAAAAGTCTAGGAGGAAAACTAAGACCACCAAGATAAAATCTTCCATCATAAAGTTGGGGTGGGGGCAAGCAGCCACCCTCCACATCAGGAACTTTATGGCTGGGTGCACAGGTGCCATTATAAAACCAGAGGTGCTGTGGGAGTGACAGCTCGAAGTGTGAAAAAGGGGGATTTCATGAAACAGAGGAGGGAGGTTACAGGGAGCAGTGCAGTCTGCATTCCTGAAGCACTAGGCAGGAATTGGCCCAGTCAACTTTTCCCTTCTTTGGGGCTGAGGGTCAGACCAGTGGCCAAGTGCAAACCAGTCTTAGGACCCAGCTCTTGGCAGAAATGCTCTTGGAGCAGTGCAGATTAAAAGTTGATAGTGGTTGCCTTGCTTTAGCCAAGCCAGGGAACCAAATAAAAATACCTTTTCCAGTTTATTTTCCACCTCCCTCCCCATTTCTCCCCAAACAGTAGCAGGAGGATCTTGCCACCCACTTTTGCACGGTCCTTAGGAATGTGTGTGCCTATTTTAGGACAATTTGGAAACCCTTGGGGACATTCCTAATTAATAAACATACTTTCTATTTTCTTTTCCTGTATTCCCCTGTGGATTTCCATAATCTTCCTTTGCCAGCTATTGTGTACAGAGCCATTCAGGATCCAACAGCAAGGCAATCCCTGGAACTCTGGGAATCCTTGCATTACCATTCAAGGGGGGAATTATTCTTCAAAACTGAAAAGCACTTGCCTCTCCAGTCAGCTCTAGTCCTGCTGTTACAGTCCAGCTGTCCTGCCTGGAAGGCAGAAATAGGGGACCTCAAAAGATTCTGCCCTGAAAACTCTCCAGTCTGTTGTCTATGTAGGGGACAAGGACAAGGAGGAACAACTTCACATGAGTCTCTTGCTGTTTACTAAAAATACTGCCAACATGATGCTTCTGATAATTTTGTTTGCAGTACTGGTTCAGAAAGAGGAAGTACAGATGGGTGAGGAGATATAAAAAGACTTTTTTTTTCTTCTCCTTGTGATATGTTGTGTAACTACAACCCTGGAGAGAGCTGCCAGGCAGGAGAAGCATCAGGGTCAGCTTTGCTTTGCCCAGGTGGGTATCCAGGGAGAAAGCAATGCTGCTCACCTCAATATCCCTGCCACCTGCCATCCTCTCTGAGTCTAGCATGAAGTTATAATTTATTTTTCCTGTCCATGAATTGTCACCCTACCATGCCAGTTAACAAACTACACTCACTCAGTAGTCAGATATCAAAACTATTTTGCCCACTATGTGCTGAATGTAAATTTAAAAGATAGGGCTTCACTGCTGGAGTATTTCAGGTGATCTGATTTCGTTTTGCTCAAGAGTTAAAGTTTATACTTTCCCCCCCAAAAGTCAGAAGGCTTCAGGCTTTTGAGATATTCAAACCCAAGGGGATGAGGCCCTGCACAACTCACTTGAGCTGACCCTGATCTGATATCATCTGCTGGGACCAGACATCTCCCACTGTAAGCAAAGAGCAGGGCCAGGACCATCTGGTGAAACTGGACAGGCACAAATCTTTGGGGTCTGATGACATGCACCCCAGGGTCCCCAGGGAGCTGGCTGATAATGGACCAAGTCACTCTCCATCACGTTTGAAAAGGCACAGCAGCCAGGCAAAGCCCCTGGTGAATGAAGTTCTTCCCCCATGGGCTGGTGGGGCACTGAACAGGCTCCCCAGGGAATGGATACAGCATCAAGCCTGTCCTAGTTCAACAAGTGTTTGGGACTCTCAGGGATGCCCAGGGTGGGATTGTTGGTGTGTCCTGTGCAGGGCCAGGGGTTGGGCTCAATGATCCTGGTGGGTCCCTTCCAACTTGACATACTCTGTTGATTCTATGAGTGGAAAAAGGGAAACATCACTCCTATTTTCAGAAATGGCAGAAAGGAAGACTTGGCCAACTACAGAGCCTCACCTCTGTGCCTGGGAAGGTCATGGAGCAGAGCCACAGTAAGGCCCTCTGTGAGGGAGTGACTGCACTGCTCCACAAGGGAATTCCAACTGGTGCCACCTCAGCAGAATTCTGCTTAAGCCTAGGGAATACTAGGGGCTGTGAAACAGCCCCACATGACACCCTGGATCTCCAGACTGGAGAGACATGGGGCTGAAGGGTGAGCCATTCCATGGATGAGGAATTGGCTGGATGGACACAGCCAGAGAGCTGTGGTCAGGGGCTCTGTGTCCAGGTGGGTGCTGGTGGCAAGTGGTGCCTCTCAGGGCTCTGGCTTCCATATTTCCATCAAGGACACAGACAGTGCAAATGCATCCTCAGCTTCTCACTGGGCTGCTTCCCCTCTCCTCAAAGGTGTAAGCAAAAAGTACCCCAACGACCAACAATAACAACAACAATGGCCACAAAAAAAAACCCAAAATCTGAACACCAAAGAGACTTTTTGAAGGGGATTAAGTAAGTAATGTCTGGTAGGTCATTTGGAGTTCGTACAAGAATGCTGTTAGACTCTGTGATGCACTCAGGGTTTGTGTGGATTTTAGGCCTTTTTAATGATGTTTTCAGGATAAATATGCTGTGCCACCCACACAGATCTCCTATATTTATCCTGAAAACACCCCTGTGAGGCAGGGCAGTCCTGTTTGCCCATTAACTCATGGAGAACAGAAACTCAGATGTCCAAGCAGCTTGTCCAGGATCACACAGTGACTGTCCAGATCCAATGCTCTTGTTACTATGCCTTCCTTCCTCCTGCCTGCACAAGAGATTTGTGCCTCTCCTGTCCACTGCAGCTGCATTAGGGCAACTTAGGAAGGCAGATACACAGAGAGGCCCCTGTCGTGTAACCCTTCAAGCAACAGGACCTCAGTGACTCTGCCAATGGAAATTCCCAGTATGGATACTGACTCCATATCAACCAGTTCATACTGAACTGTATACCAGCCCTGTTATCTCCCTTAATCTCGTTCAGGTTTTAGTCCCCTGTTCTACAAGCAGTAGGTGATAACAGGGGCAAAGTACAGTGCTGTGTGTGACTGAGGCACTCACCAGGGACAGAGATGACTGGTCCGAGAACTTGTGCCTTGCCAAAAGGTGCTTCTGGGATTTGCATTTATTAATATTGTTAGGAGTGCTGTTCCTGTGGGACCCAGAGTGGCCTGAGAGAATCATGAAATAGGAGATAAAAGACAAGAGCCATGCAAGGGATTTCTGGAGGAAACATCAGTGGGCTGAGGAGGGTGCTCAGAAAGGGATGGTCAGTCCCTCAGTTAAGCCCCTGCTCACCATGAGAGAGAGGCTGTGAGAAACTTCCTCTCGNAGGGATGGTCAGTCCCTCAGTTAAGCCCCTGCTCTCCATGAGGCCGGGATCTGTCTGTGAGAAACTTCCTCTCATGGTAGAAGCTGCACCTTGGTGTGTAAATGGGACTCTGAAATCACCTCTTGGACACACTGGTCCTTCAGCAGCCCTATAACACACCCTAACCCAGCCCTGAGCACTTTGGTCCCATGGCTTGCCCTGCTTCAGCACCTCGCTACGGGGCAGAGAAGAATATCAGCAGTGAATTAAGGGCAGGGAGTCCTCCATCAACTGAATTCAATAGTTTGAAGGAGGCTCTCTCCACCTTGGAAGCTCTCAGGCATCACCACTGAAGTGATCCACCCTTGGGAGCAGAGTTGAAGAAGGCGAGGAGAGCTCAGTGGAGACATTGAATGGGCTGCTGTACACATGGCCCGCAGGTCTGAGTGCCCCGGGCAGCTCTCAAGGCTTTCTGTATGTCAAGTGGAGGCACAGCATCATCAGTATTTCTGTGATCCTTCTGTGGCTCCCGAGGCCACAGGTGTGCTCACAGAAACTGAGCTGCAGCCAGCTCCTAATGCAGACTGTTCTCAGCACAGGACAGAGAAGGGGTGGGTCAGCAAAGGAGGACATTTTTCAGCAACAGAAGAAATTTAGTTCGACAGGCTTGTAGTAAACATGTATCTCCTGCATTATCAAGCAGGTCATGGCTCAGATCCTGAAAGTTTACAGCAGCAGCTACTAAAGAGTAATGGTGGGGATTCCCCAAGTATGCTGAACTGGAGCTATAATTAGACCATTTAGATATTATCTTCCCAACAGACAAAATTGCTCAGCTCCACAATGCCCGATGCTTCTGCTGATTCTGGAAGTTCCCCCACATATTTATTTACACTAAAGGAAAGATCTGAACTCTGTTTTCTTTTGCTGCAGCAAAAATCCCCCTTACGTCATGGGATCCCTACTCTGAGTGCCCCAAAGTAGCTCAGGATTAGCCTTGCAGACACTGGGAATGAGAAAATACCCAGTTATTTACAGGGTTCTCCTCTTACCTTCCCCCTCTGCTTCCATCCCTCGGGGAGTTGCTCCCTTTTGAGTGATGAGTTGTAAACAATACAACTGCACATTACAAATTGTGTGTGCAGAGAGGATGAGTAATTGTTTTGAAAATAAGAAATACTACATAACCACTCCCTTCATGGCTACCAAGAATTGCCTTCAACTCCCAAACAAGCTGCCGATTACTGCATTTACACATAACGTGGATGGACCAGACCTGCCTCCAAGCTGCTTTGCCATCCCACTCTCAGTAAAACTCGATCAATCTGTTTCAGGACAGTTCTGAGAAATGTCATGCATTTAATAGCCTGAACTCACTTCCAAGCAAAATTTGGTTTGTTTGGCATTTAGGCATCATCCTGTCAGCTACACTCCCAGCCTGTTTTTCCATCTGCCAGTAGAGAAAAAATAGATGTCCATTTTGGTCTGATTTTCATACTAATGAGATGTGTTAGACCCAGGAGCTTCAATACCATTGCCTTGTAATGTAAAAACGTCAAAATTATCTAAAGTGGCTGTTAATTAACACCTTGCATCCCCTCTAATCTCATCACAGCAACATGAAAGGAGACTTTACCGCACCTCCCTGGTTAGAAATGCAAGCTGAAGTCCCGCAGATTGCTTCAGGCCATTCTCACCGAACTTGCAGCCCTGATCCACTGCAGGCAGCAGGGTCTGTATCTTCTTGGCAAGTTCACTCCTCAGAGTTGGGAAAAGAGAAAGAAAGAAAGAAATACCTTGTTTGAGAGCTGATGACAAGGGAATTTGAATTCTTTTGTCTTGCTGTTGTCAAAAACAGGAGTGTTTGCAGAGTCTTACTCTTCAGGGTGAATCTTGAGCTCATTGCAGGATGAGAAGCCAAAAATTAGTGCTTTTTCCTACATCATTGTTACCCTTGTTGAGGGTGTAATTTTTTACTTTGGCAGGACAGAGGCAACCTGGGGTGAGAAGCCGTGAAGGGAAGGACATGGGCAGTTAAAATAGCTGAAACAAAAGATCGGGGTATGCCTAGCATGGAACGATTCCTGGGTGAATCACTTATGAACGAGTTGAGATTTCAGGTCTCTCTGACAGACATTTGCAGTGGAGCTTTAAGAGGAGGGGTATGCCCAGTTGGGCAGAGAAGGAACTTTTGCACTGCTGCTTTAAGGAAGAAGTATTATTTTGAGCTTTCCTCTGTAGAAAAAGAAAAAAAAACCAAACAAAAAAGACCCCAAAAAACAGAGAGAAGTGGGCTCCCTTGACTCTCCTGTGGCCTGGCCAAAGCAGCTCATGGCTGTAGAATCACTCTCTGGCTGTTCTTTTGGTTGCCCCTGGCTGTGAGGTGTATTTCTTGGTTTTATTTGTTGCTTTTTTAGGGTTAGGATTAAAAGCACGAGAGATAGAATTTTTGTTTGGACTTAGATGTTTATTATTTTTTATTTATGTTACAGTTTCACTGACTGTGAGTGCTCCTACACACCAAGTTAACAGAGTAGAAATGGTGCTTAGAGTTCTGTTTTCCAGGTTTTTTTAAGCTTAAATTACTCAATTATGAGATGCTAACTAATTTATTTTTTTCCAGATCTGGAGCCCCTGGACCTGCCAGAGGAGGCAACAGCCCCCTCCCAGCCCAGACATCCTTTGCCTGGATAGCAGGGTGCAGGAAATACCCACAGGCATCCCCAGGTCCTGCACTGAAATGAAGGCAGACTGCAGCTGGGGTTTGCCTTGTTTAACCAGCTCTGGTGGCACAGACAATGAAATTCCTTCCTCCATATGGACTGAAATTCCTTTAACAGGCAGAAAAGAGTGATTCAAACCAGAGAATGGCTGAAGAGAGCTGCAGACAGTGTTTTTGCCTGGGTATATTCCCTTGCTCAGGTGACACGAATGCCACCACGGCCAGGGAAGCAATGTGCCCCACCTGCCAGGGACTCACTCACTGTGAGCAGTGCTCACCACAGAGAGGGTCTAGAAGGGCTCTGCACTGTGTAAATGTCCTTTGCCTGCACACTGTCAGATACCCCTCACCAGATTCCATAATGAAAAATGAATCAGAAAAGCACCAGCTGCACACACCAGTCTGCAGTGAGGACTGAGGAGAGACAGGTTCTGATTAACACCCAGGGGGATGTTCTTGCCACTCCCATAGTAAAGTCGTTCATGCAGGCAACTCCTTTCAGAGCTAACAAGACTTAGCTATTACAATGGCCTTTGCTTGCCACCTATCCTGGGAAAGGAGATAATAGAAAATAAGGCTCGGGTCTGTCAGAGAGAGAGAGCAGGCAGAGAGATGTAACAGGACATAAGGCACCTCATGTCCCTCATCAGCATCTGCTATGCAACATGCTAATGCAATGCTGACTGAAAGACATGAAACCCCAGCTGGGGCTGGGAAAGAGCCTGGTGCTTTATTCTAAACATCTTTAATTCTCACTCTCCTGCCTAAAGGAAGCCCAGCCCATACCGTGAGGGAATGTGCTGAGGCTGAGCCAGGGCAAAAGCATCTTTCCTTGCTCCTCCCTTCTCCTGCTCAGGTATCAGAGTTGGCAGAACAGGGGACAGGACTCCAGTCAGTCGAGCTCCAGCAAAAAACCCTCTCTCTATGAAAAAAAACCCCAAACAACAACTCAAAAACTTCCACATCAGTTTCTAAATAAAACCAAAGACAGACAAATACAAGCTGGGACAACAAACTTCATGAGAGATCTCCTTGCTCTCAAACATGCCTCTGGCTAAGCCTCCTGTGAAATCACAGCACCAGCTTCCCCTGCATGCACACACACATGCACAACCCTCTTGGTAAAAATCCTCTGCTCCAGGAGCTCCTGAGAGCAGCAGAAACAGTAACATAAGGACTACTGCTGTCTTCCTAAATTTTTTGCTGTGTTCCTCCCACTTTTGCCCCATTCCTTCAAAGACATCTGTGGTGGTGATGAAAACTGGTGGCTTTGCTGCTCCCCTCCCAGCTCTCCAGACGTGGTTGTGCCTGCTGAGCCACTGCTATCAATCCTCTCTTTCCAGCTGCAAGCCTTGTGACTCAGATTCTCCAGAAAAACCCTTGGCTCAGCATCATAAGCAGGAGGGATTAAAACTCATGAAAAATGAGCTCGTACCAGCCCTTTTTATAAGTCTCTAATGGAGGGTCATATGAGCTGGTCAGACCCCCTGCCTTCCCCTTTTCCCCCCTCCCCCTTCTCTGATCTTCCTGTTATTCTTGGCCATGAACTTCTGGGCGTTTCAGCTGGGGCACTTGGATCAGGAGAGGATATCCCATTCAAAAGCCCAAATCCCAGTGTGGCCTTTTCCTGCTGGAAGCAGTTGTAAATTTTTTTTTTTCCTTTTCTTGGTACAGTTTTCCTGACCTACATATTCCAGCATTGCTGTAACTTCTGCTCTGTCGTTGACCCACATTTTCAAACTGAAAAAGAAAAACCCCAGGAAGACATGGTAGCAGATGAATATGGGAAGCAGGGACCCAGCCCTGTGACATCTCCAAGCAGTTGCCCAAAAGTAAGGCTGATTTAGTAGCTTCTTTTTATTCCCCCTTCCCAACCGTTCAACCCAGCTGCTTCTACTTAAGAACCAAAACAAAGCACAGATCTCCTGCTAATTCAATTTCAGACTGGGAGAGGTTTTGAACAAATCAGTTGGGCTGCTCTAGGCTGTTCCCCTTTACCCACAGCACATCCAAAAGGTGAGACCCAGCACCCTCAAAGGGATCTGTGCTCTTAACACTCCCCAGTAATTAGACAATTCCAGGATCTGAACCCCCATGTGGAAGCAGAGCACCCTGAAAAGCACCAAACCTCCTGGGAAAATCACTCCATCCTAGATGGTGGGATGAGCCTCAGCATAGGTGGTGAAAACCAAGCCAAATGCTGCTGAGGGGGCACCAGGAGTGATTCCCTGGGCTGGAGGAGGTGGACACAAGGGTAGAAAGGGGAGCTGAAGGAGCATGGCCCTGCCCTGGGGCATCACTGTCCTTCAGGACCCCCTCTCCCCACTTTAGCTGCACCCCTGGAGCTGATGGATGCACAGGCCTCCCCATCCCATCCCATCCCATCCCATCCCATCCCATCTCCATCTCTTAGTGCCAGCCCCCTGTCTCTGCCTACCCCTGCCAAGGCTTCTTCTTGACAGACCAGGATTAGTACAGCCAAGACCAAAAGCATTTTGCTTCCTCCAAACCCATTCTTTCTTTACTCACCTCTTCCTCTGCTCTCTGTTGCAGCTGCCCACCCTAACCCCACCTCTGCCATGCAAACTCATCCTCCAGGAGCTAACAGATTCCTTCTCCCTGCTTTCCCTGCATTTAGCAGAAGCTTTTTTTCCATAACACATACCAAATCCAGCCTTGTCCTTGCTGCTGCAGCAGCAGACATGCCCAAGCCTTTGCTTTTTGTGCCAGGATGAAGAGCGTGTTCATTTGGCACCGACAAATCTCCACCTCCAGCACTGCAGTTGTCAAATCTGGTCCCTTTTCTTCAGAACTGAGGGAATATAGTCCACAATGGCTTCCTCCATGGGCTCCTCACTGGCAACCACAGCTGTGATACCAATTTCAGGTGATGGGCTCTTGTTCTAGTTCATCACAGAGTTCTAACAGTAATTAAAGCATAGCCTTTAAATATCTGTTAAGGTATTCTAATTTATTGTTAGTATTTAGTTCTGTGCAAATCAATTTAGATGGTCAGAAGATTTGCAGCTGTAAAAATGTTCAGTTCAATGAACTTCTGTGTCAGAAAGATGATTTCTGCTGGCTGAACATCTGTACCTTGGGCTCTGTAACTCATTCTCCTATTTTTTTTCTTTGGAGCTATTTCTAGGCAGCTCTGTGCTAGAATAGCACACAGCAGTGTCATTTAATAAGACACAAAATACAATTCTAGACTCTAGATGGCTCTTAATGGAAAATTAACTTTCTTTCCAGACTTTGATACTACCTTCCTTCTTTTATTGAAGCACCTGAAGCTCCAGCCTGTCCTAGAGCAGTTACCCATGAGTGGAAAGGGCTCTGACCCAGCACTCAGGGAGATGCCCCCAGTGCTTGCAGGGCACAGGGAGGGGCTCCAGGCACCACAGGCACAGCTGACCAGCAGGTCACAGAGGAGCCATGGCTGGGCAAAGGCTCACGTGCAGGGATGTGGAAAGATGAATTTTAGAAATAGCCTTTAGATACCTTATAATTTAAAAAAACAAACCCTTGTTGAATTGGGGTATTGAATTACCTCTCCTTCCACCCCGCCCTATCTAGTCTTAGACAGTGAGAAGAAAAGGGATCCTTTTTTCCTGTGTGTTCAGTGAAGGATTTCAGAGTCTCCCAGGAGAGGCTTGGTTTGGAAATACCAAGTGTGCTCAAACACACAAGGACTGCAAAGCACTCCCCTCTCAGGAGGATAAAGGAGCTCACCCTCAGCACAAAGCTGTGCCAGGGGCATGACTGATTTCCCTCATGAGTGTATTTCTAAGGAAAAACCAGGGAGGGCTGGGTTTCCTTTTTGTTCTGTCCTCACATCACACCAGCCAGGTGTCCTGCAGAGACATGCTCCTCTGCCTTTTACTTCCTGCACCAACTACACAAATCCCTGCACAATCCCAAGTGTTTAAGGGGAACTTCCATGCTGATTATTTGGTAGTGCTATGGCCAGGCAGGGTAAAGAGGTCAGCAGTGGTGGTTTTCTTTCCCTCTCTCTGATTACAACACGCCCATTTTCAGAGACAATGAGCACCTTCATCCCAGTCCCCACTGGGACACATGGGAAATGAGAGGGAATGGCAGGGCTGATGTGGGGCCAGGGTGATGCTGGAGGGAAACACCTCCATGGTGGGGCCACCATCCTCCTGTTACAAAGAGTACATGCCACACAAAGAGGGGACAAAGGCATGAGCTGGGCCACTTGATGAAATCTTTCCCTAAATAAAAACCTGAAACCAGGAAAACCATGGTTGTGCCAAGCCTATGTGGTCTCCAAATGCCCAGGGAGATGGAAAGGAAAAAAACAAAAGGACACAGACACCCCCAGCAGTGGTCTGCAGGGACTGCCTGAGCTGACACCAGGCCAAGCAAGGTGTCCCAGGAGCACAGTGGGAACACAGTTGTGTGGCTTCCACACCCCAAACACAGGCAGGCCAGTGCAGGGGCACATAGGCATGAAAACAGGCAGAACTTGGCTCCCCTAACCCACTGCTGCCACTTGGACTGTCTGAATAAGCAGCACCAGGTCTCAGCATCCTCCTGGCCCCTGATCCACTCCTACCCAGCTTCTGTCCTGCTGCCAGAATGGGGTGACACCACCTGCACAGGACTTGGTGACTAAAGGGTGATCAGGGAGGACAAAAAGTAGGAGGAAATTATGGAGGGGATGCAGAGAAGAGAGAAACCTGGCAATGTGGGGAGAAACCTGGAAATGAGTGGTGGTCCTAACCAGCAGCAGTGCTGACCTGTTCTGAGATAACCAAAAACCCAATGGCAAATTAACTCCCTCCTTTTGTGGCCTATTTTGAGACCTCAGTGGCTTTGAATATGATGTTTGTGAAGCAAAGACCAAGCCAGGGGGGATCCCAGACAGGAGGGCTGAAGACTAATACATAAGAAAGAGGCACAAAGCTCCTTCAGTCATAAAACAGGAGCACAACAGCAACAAAAAGAACAAAATTACCCTTGGTTCTGGCTCTAGAGTGGAACCTCTGTGTTGTAATGCCCAAGTGAGAGTCAAGTTTAGGATGTGATTCTGCTTTCTTTCCTTGATCCCACACCTGTGCCAAACTGGGATGTTGATTCCCCAGCACCTCAGAGGCCAGATTTGCCCAGCCCAACCTCCCCTTATGCACTACATTTAATACTCCTAATGAGCAGCCACGTGTAAAGGCCTGGAATCAGCCCACTGTGGAGATGGACAAGGATCTGGGCAGGGTTTAGGACCTGGCTCAGTGCTGAGTGTCTCTATCCTTGCACATCTACTTGTTCAGCAAAATGGTCTGGGAGGAAGAGTGGTGCTCTTTGGCTGAAAATGCCTTGTCAAGCCCTGACTCCCTTAGGGGATTATATCCAGAATGGCTTGGAGATTCATCTTCTACAGTTTAGTGCAAAAAATACCTAAGGATCCCTTTGAGTAAGATAAAAATTCAGTTTAGAGACCTTGGATTTTCCAAAGAACCTCAAAGGGGCCTCTATGTTTTCCTTCTATTCTGATGATTTTGTTAAAAGTAGCGGGGACTGTTCAGTGCTAGGTGTCCTGCACAAAAACCAAAGATACCTTCTCTAAGGTTAGAGAGCTAGAAATCAGGACTCTAAATCTGTTTCTCAATCCCCTACCAGTAAATGGCTCAAACGTCCAGAAGTGCTGAGCAGTCGTGGCTCACAGGGCAGAGCCAAGACAGTGCTATGCAGTCTGGCAGCAAAATGAAGTGAGCCACAAACCTGGAAGCCCAAATGACCCATTTTTTCACAAACCATGGTTTCCTGACCTGGTTGTTCACAACTGCAAAAAAATTCATATGTGGATCCAAAGCTTGCATCTTAAAAAAAAATCCAGGCTGGAAAATTCGCCATGAGAATGTGAAGAGAGAGGGTTGAGGTTTCTCCCCCCTCCAAGATGACTAATGAAAAGCTTTCAGGACACCGACAGAAAGAGCTAAGAAAAACAGCAGTGATGTGCCATAGCAGTCACACTGCACACAACTGATGCACAGCAGTAACCCACAGCCCTCCTTTAGAGGCTGGGAGGGAGCAGGTGGCAAATGAGCCAATGTTTTGGTGCTGTAAAAGCTCTCAAGTGGAGCAACAGTCATCAGGCTCCAAGAATATCAGCAGCCTCCCTCCAGCCCAGCAGAGAGAGTCAGGTCTCTTGCCTGCAGGCTGTTGAAGCACACACAACACGTTTAAGATCCCCGAGATAAGTAAACCTGACAAAGCCATGTTTTGACTGGAAAGAAGCCTCCAACATTAGAAGGAGAAGTGGTGAAAGGATGTATTTCCTTCTTCCACCTCCTCCCCATCCTGTAATCTGGGCAAATTTTGGGAGCCACGTGTAAATTTTCAGCATTTTAATATGCTGTAAAATCAGAAGAAGCAAAAGCCTGAACCACTTGAGAAATGGGACAAAGGCTCTTTTCAAATCAAACAAGGGAGAAATCATAATACAATTTCTGAGAGGATCAAAGGAATATTTGATGTGCACTTATGATGTGCACTAAGAAACCTTTTGGGAAGCCCTTGTGAGTCACTGCAGTTGACCATCTGGCTGCCATGATTAATGTTTTTCCAGATATACCCCTCACCAGGATGGGATGCTGTTTTATCTATGAGCACTGAAGTAAAACAAGCCTTTCCAGAAACACTGCCGACCACACAAAGAAACAACTAGACTCATACACGTGCACTTGCCCAACTCTCTGTAGTACAGACCTCTTGAGAGTCTTCCTCAATACTCAGGGCCTCTCCAGTACTTCAGCCTGACAAGCCCAGCTATAAGAGGGAGGAGAGATCAGCTTGTGTAACACTTCATGATGTAGAGAGAGGCAGGAGGGGAGAGTGTGAAGATGAGAGAGTCCCAGTAAACACAGGACCACAGACTACTTGAGGCTGCAAGGCACCTCTGGAGGTGTTCTGGTCCAGCCACCCTTGCTCAGGCAGAATCACTTAGGGCCAGTTGCCCAGGACCATGTCCAGATGATTTTTGAATATTTCCAAGAAGGGAGACTCTACAACCCCTCCTGGCCACCTGTGCCAGTACTCAGTCAGCCTCATAGTAAAACAGCTTTCCAGTGCCCAGGACATTTCTGTCACCTGAACCAAGCATCAGGTAGTCAAAAAGTTGTCCCTGTACCACAGGCAGATAGGACTCAGGTTTCACTGAGGTTCCCTTCTAAGTTTGAGGGGACTGTACTCCTTGGACAGGCAGTTCTTGCAAACCATTAGACATGAGCTCCTCCCTGTGTTGTCCTGTTTTATCTCTTCTCTTTTTCTTTCCCTTTTTCCAGGCCTTTTTTCCCCAGTTATCTAAAGTAAATCTCTCATCTCTGTTTCACAGCAAGACAACCAGACCTCCCAGCTCTATTCCCACTCTCCCTCTGTGGTTCTGCTTTCACTGTCCCTCTTCAGTTTGCCTTCTTCCCCAGTCTGGCCACCAGTCAGCCTTCCATTGATTCAGTTTCACATTTAACCACCTGCTCCTATTCACCACCTTCATGCTGCTTGATTCATGCTCTGCCAGCACACTTAAATGCTCCAGAAGACAAAAGCTGTCAAAGATCCTGCTGTCTGGTCATTTTTAGCATCCCCTACCTCTGTGACAAAAACAGCCTGGCTGCTCTCCCTCTGCACAAGAAATAGCACATGAGTCATCCAGGGAAGATAAATTAGGACCATCCCAGAAATCCCCTGCCTGGCCATAGGGCTGAGCTTTCTGCCAGACCTCAGCGCCACTGGCAGAGCATGACAACACCCCAATAAAGATAATAATTAATTGACAATCTTTCACACTCTGAACCTCTGGATTTGCACAGCTTTCTGATTCTGGGAAGCCAGGATCTTAGCAATGCCCACACCATCTGTCTTTTGTCTGCAGAAGAATTTATCCCTGTTTTCAGAGGCCAGCAAGGAAACTGGGTCTGTTTAGCATTCCCACCTAGTTACAGTCAGTACGGTCTGTGCTGCTACTGCAAATAAATATGTGCCTCTTGCCTAGACTGCAGGAAAGATGCTGTGTGCCAGGGTTTTTTTTTGTTGTTGTTTTTTTTTTTAATATTCCATTGAAAAACATGATTACTTCAAATCCGGGGAACGTTTTATGGAGACTTCCAACTTCCGTAATTGGTTGATAATGCTACATGCGCCTTGTTTATTGTTCATTGTTTAGTGCCGTGTCTTTTGTTGCAAGAAATGGCAACAATGGTTTAAATGCTTGATCCAGAGGGAAGTGAGAAGTTTCCAGCCTCACACCTAAGTCTGACCTCCCTCTCTATCATGTTTTATCCTCTGTACTGCCTAACATGCTGGGAGTGCTCTCACATTACAGGCTTTCCTGAAGAATAGGTCAGGCAGGAGTGCAGGAACCGCGAGCCAGTGGAAAGGATTTGGGATGGAATACCAGAGAACTGAGTCAGCCCATTCCTGCGTCCCACTTCAAGTAAACCTCTTCTCTTGGCTGCCTCTCAGCTTCTTCATACAAGCAAAATATGGATCACAGCCTTCTCTGCTTCTAGCCAGGTGCATGGAGCTGCAGGGATGAAAACTCTGTCTCCTGGCCAGTGACCCGTGGCTGGGAACACTGCAGTCCTCCACACTAAGAAATTCATGGAAATTTGGTGAGAGATGAAAGCAGAAGCTGGAGGTCCCCAGAAGTTTGGACCCTGGTGGCAGGCAACAGGGTGGGAGAGAATGAGGGAGCCAAGGCAGGAAGGAGAATGAGGAGCACAGAGCAGAGGGAAAGTGGGGCAAGCAGGAGATAACATGGCAGATCCAGAGGCATCTGAGACACTGCGGCTGTTCTTATAAACAGGGGTTAAAGGGAGGAATTAGCTGGGGAGCAGGAACAACAGAGGTCAGGCAAAATGGGAAGGAACCTCGGTTGTTCATGTGGGAGCCAGTTTAGGACTGGTTTTGATTGTGAATTTTCTCATTCTTTATCCCATTTGGTTTTTAAAAAATCCAGTCCTCATGATTTCCCCTGGGAAAGCAGTCAACAATACAGCAGCTGACGGAACATCTTTCCTGAGACTGAGACTAAACTTTCCTTTTGTGTATCCTCTGTCCCAGCCTTTGACTCCTCGTTGCTCATGATGTGCCATGTGAAACACTCCCCCCTTCACCTCTGCCTTAATACACTGAAATGCCAGCAAGCTGCTCCAGCCTCCCACTGCTCCCTTCTCCAGCCCCTCCTCTTCCAACAAAACGATGCTGATGTCACTTCTCATCCATCTCTTCTGCTCAGCCAAACAGGGAGCCCAGGGACAGCAGTGCAAGAAGCCTCGCTGTGCTATTTCCATCAAATACCTGTGCTAATAAACTGATGGCGACACCACTGCCCTGAACAGAGCTGAATGCTCTCCCTTTTTTCCTTATTACAGGCAAAAATCATCTTCTGCCTTTTACCACCAAACATGAATACCCAGCCTGTAACCTAAAGACACACTGTGGGGATGAAAAGGCACCAGATGAAGGTGGTCTTTTGCTCTGAGTTTCTAACCTCCATCTACCTTGCACCGAGATAAAAAGCTCCCCTCTAGCATTTTCTGGGGGTTAGTCTAGCAGTCATACTTCTGTGCCTGTTTTTAATCTTCCTTGACACTTCTGCAGCAATGCACATGCCCTGAAGACTTAACTTGTCCCAGCTGAGCTGTTTCAGAGCTCATAATGTGAAAACAGGATAAAAAATCCCTGCTGTCTCCCTTGAAGGTGCAGGCTCGCTGCAGCCCCTGATGAAAGCACAAACTGTACAAAGAGATGTCCAGCCAACTGACTAACTGCTTCAGCTGGGGACTAGCCAGAACTGGGAGTAAACATTTGGGCTGGAGACTAGAAAATCGACACTATGAACGATGTTACAGGCCATTGTCTGGGATACCGCCCCTGGTGTTTAGGAGAGATGAGGTAAGTAACTGAAGGAAGGAAAACAAAGTAAAAGTAAAGGTGTCCCAAGGAAGGTCCTAATCTGATTAACGTTGTGTTTGGCTCCTGATTCCCTTCTTCTCTTTCAATGTGTCAGGTGATGGGTTCAGGCATGGGAACCTGATCCTGAGAGCTCCTTTTGGCAGAGGAAATCAGGGCGAGTTTTTTAGTGAGCATGTTCTGCGAGGTGTAAGGATTTTTGCTTCCCTGAGGAGGAGCAGGAGGGAAAAGAGGGAGAGCTTGTGCCTGGTCAGCCCTCACCAGACTTCTCTCCTCCCTCTGCTCTTGCACCCTCAGCCACCCTCAGCAGGGAGAGATAAAGAGAGCAGGAGAGAGACAGCTCGCTCCCCAATGCTTGTTTCATTCGAACAGCCTTATTTTTGGTAAAGTTACACCAAAGCTGCAAACAGCTCAAGAGGTGGATGGTGCTAAAACTCTGTCCTGGGCATGTTCCCAGCTGGAAAGATATCACAGGACTGCAGCCCACCAGGGAGACAGCAGCGTCGGCATCGCAGCGCAGTGAGGAGCAGTGCCTCACCCACCCAGCAGCCTGTCCCTGACAGCCACCAGGGCCAGGTGCTCCAGGGGAAGGGAGAAAACACCCCCACAACCCCATTTCATGCAAGGAGGGAAGCCCTGCCCTGTCAGACACTGTGCATGAAGACAGAAGGCCTTGGGACCCCACTGTAGCCAGCGCAGTCACCGGTGCAGCTTGGTGGCCAGAGGCGGACACACCCCGGCTCCAGGTGTGAGCAAAGTGGCTGAAAAAGGGTCAAAATTGAGCAGAGGCTCTCCCAGTGACATTGATACTGCTCCTAGTGGGAGCCCTGATGCTTCTCAGGCCCAGAGAAGCTGTGGCTGTCCTAACCCTGGAAGTGTTCAAGGCCAGGTTGGATGAGGTCTTGAGCAGCCTGGGATAGTGGGAGGTGTACATTGCAGGGGGGTTGTGACTAGATGATCTTTAGGGTCACCACCATCCCCTAGAATTGTGATTCTGTGAATCTCTGATCTCTGAGGACCAGGTTATTTCCCAATAACTTGACAGACCTGGGGCTCTTTCCACGGTAGGGATGTTACAGAAACTGTAATTCTTCTGGCTGGCCAAAAATGAGAACTGCAGTGTGAACTCCCTGCCTTCCTATCAGCCTCAGGTGACCATGCAGGATCCCTACTGCCTCTCAGAGTCTGTAGCTTGTACAAGACAGCAGGTCACCTCTTCACCATGTTCTTCTCTCCCCTTATGCCCTTTTCTGCCCATCCCATCCACACTGGCTTTGAGGAATTCAGTTTCATTCCCAAGTCCCTCAAAGGCCTAATCATGGAGTGCAGTGTCTCTTGGGTGAAGGCTCTCTCCTGTGTTTATATGGCACATTTCACTCCATCTCACACAGAAAACAGCCCTTTTAGCAGAAACTCAATATGTGAGAAATACCACATCCACTCTGCTAAAATATGACCACCTCTGGAGTGCAGACTTAAAGACAAACAGAGGTGTGAACAGAGCTACAAACACCGACCAAAAACTTTGAACCCAGATCCCACAGGTTCTAAGAAATCATGTTTTTAATGTGTGTGATAAACACCAATCCTTCCCTTTTGGGCGCTATGAGTAGCAAGTAGGAAAATATTTAATTCAAGGACAACAACTACAATGAGAACATTTCTCAGAGTTTCAGATCTGAGAACTTGCTATAGGGCATTGGCACACCAAATATCCTTATCCCCTCATCACTTAAAACCTCATTCAGAGCATCAGTGCTGGCCCAAGTTGCCCTACACAGCATTCTAAGTATTATTTAACTAGAAATCTATTTAGCTCTTGAGGTTGTAAGAAATAAATTTAATAAGGTTTAGATAGGCTCATTTGTGGGATTACAGGTAACTTTGGCCAGGCACAGTTTGGTCTTACAAATCCAAGATCACAGCTGAACAGCCAGTGAAATTTATCCTCACTGACCCCAAACATCCCCTCACAGCTTTGCACATTTGGCATAAGGAAAAAAACATTTTAAAAAACTATGTTTTCACAAGTTTTGTGAAAACTGGCAGCTGAATAAAGGAAATGCCCTCAAATTAAAGTGCCAGTGCAGAAGGCAAACAGAGCTCAGTCATGTACTCTAATCTAGTGGCATCCAGCTGGTCAGGCAAGGCATGCACAGTTTTAGCCTTGATCTTGTGTGTCACAGCTCTGAGCAAGAGGGTGGGCAAAGGGCTCCAATCCTTTAGAAGCAGGCTCATCACTTCTCATCAGTCTCATCACTGACACTTGGGAAACATTGGTAGCACTGGTGTCCCTGACCAGTGAGAAATGACTGAACTGAGAGAAAATGACTGAAACCCTCTGGCTTTCCACAGCCTTAAGGTTCCTACCAGCTTTGGGAGAGTGGGTAAAAAAGGGCCAAAAATACTGTCAGACTAGGAGAAAAGAATGATTGCAGTCAGATTGAACCTTTGATGATCATCTAGCCCAACCTCCCCCTGCTATGGTCAGAGACAACTTCCATTGAACCAGGCTGATCCGAGCCCTGTCCAGCCTGGCCTTGAACACTTCCAAGAGTGGGGCATCCCCAGCTTCTCTGGAAAATATGAATGTTGTATTGGAAACAAACAGAACAGACTTCCTCTAACTGCAGGACAAGCATGGGACAAAGCTGCCTGGAAAAACTTCCCTCCTACCTCCTGATGCTCTTTGCCAAATGTACAGCTTTAGTGAGACTCTTTGGATCTCCCTGTTTAGACTTGCAGACACCTCAAATGCTTTCTTTACAAAACCAGTTTATATAAATTCAGTGTTGTTGTATCTGCAGAACTCACTGTGAACATCACACGGTAGTTTCCACCATATTACAATACAAGATTACAATATTGAAAGTGAAGGTAAGAGTATTTTTAATAAAGAAACAGAAGTGTAAACTATAGCTGATGTCATTCCCCTGCTGCCATTTTATCCTGTTCTCCTGAGGAGAAAGGGCCTAAGAGGTCTGGCAGTTGTCCCCTGATCACTTTTAAGCTCATGGCTCAGAATCCAGCAGCTTTGAGGAGCAATGGGTCATGCCAGTGCCCAGATCTCCTTGGGTGCTGTATCTATTCCTGATGCATACGCTTTGTCCTCTGGCAATGGCTGGGAGGTTGCACAGCCCTTTCCAGGCTGTACCCAGCAGAAAATGCCTGGACTATAGAGCAGCTAAAGAACAGCAAAAGCTCAGGAGCACAGTGTTTCCATCTCCTGTTCACACCTTTGACATCTCTGCACAGGAGTGAATGAAGACAGATGAAATTACAATATATAGCTCAGGAACTCCTCTCCAGAAGTGCACTATCAATTTGCACAGTTTTATTGTGTAGTCTTGCTGATTGTCACTTGGGAAAAAGCTGACCAAAAGGCAGGAGTGACTGAATTTTGCTGCTCAAGGACTGAGGGCCAAAGTTTGTTTCAAAGGTGGCACTGAGCCGCTCCAAGCGTCCCCTTGAAACGCTCACAGTCCAAGGGATGCCTTGTGTCCATGGCCATTGTTTTCCTGGATCTCAGCTATCCTGCCAGGGTGTGCAGAGCAGGTTCAGTGAGGGCTTTTCCCTCCTCTCTCCAAAAACAGAGGCTCCTGGTTGTGTTTTGCATTTACCACCCCTCCACATGACCATGCATTTTTCCTCTTCTCTATACAGTGTCAGCTTTCCCTGCACTAGCATCTATGTTACAGCCACACAAGTATTTTTGATATTTATAGCTACAACCTTCCTCTTTGTTTTATACATATGCTTTCTTTTTCAGTATTTGTTCAGGGATATGTCAACAGCTCCAGCCCCAAAATGGGGTACACTTGCTCAGAAATATACTTAGCTGTATTTTCTGTAAGCTAACTAAATCACACAATCTTAGAAGGTAAAAGTGCTTTGTCTCAGTAGGTGAAGGACATTGCAGATATGAAAACTAACAGAGAATCTGTTTCTGGGGTGGGTGGGGGGAGGAGAAGGTTCTATTTCCTCAAAATCTTAGAAGGTCTAGTTTCTGTGACTGAGTTTTCAATGCAGTGCAGGAGGATAAATGGAGTGTGAAAGATTGCCTAGCCCCTAATTTTTCCTGTGTTTAAATCTGGGTTTTATGTTATAGTCAATACTCCTAAGCCCATTTGAAAATTAATCTCCAGTGAACAGGTGAATAGATAATGGAGTGGTGATTCCTCTGTCTCCATTTTCCTTTTCACTGACAGAGTTAATTGAAAATAGGAGCTCACTCAGTACCATTTTTCAAGGCACACACTATTAGAAAACACTGGTGTCATGCAGCATTTTGTCTTTTGGTTCACTGGCACTTCATAAAGGCTATAGGTTACAGAATATACGAGCCCTCAGCTTTGCACAGAGGTCAGAACTGATAGAATAATGTAGCTGTCTCTCTTCACATTTATCACACTTGCCTGAAGTTAACAATCCCTTCCAACCAAACTTGCCATCATCCATCATTTTATTTTGGTTTTGGTCTGAGTTGTCACAAAATGTCCAGGAATAAAAACACTGTACTTTTTAATTATCATTTAAATCTCATTGGTGTAAGAAATAGGAAGCTGCAAAACTCTACACAGACAAAACTGGGGTGGGGTGGAAGTGTGTTTATAAAGATCTGCTGTGTTGGTGTCCCTGCCTTTCTTGGTCTACTTTTCCCATCTAGAACTATAAAGGCAGCATGTCATCTCCAAGTGATGATCCAAATGGATCAAAGGGCATGGAGAAAGCAACTGGTATGTGCCTGGAAGAGAGACACATCCATAGAGCCTTCTTTCTGCTGCAAGCCCCTGTTTCCTCCCCCTGTCCTCGCCACTGCCAGGAATTATTAAGGCAGTAGCTGTGCATCAAATCAAAAGCCAGAGACAGCAAAGCATGAGTGATTCCAGAAATTCAGAAGGGATGGCAATCCTAGCTCAGGGAACGATCCTGCAGGGAGTGATCCACTATAAAATGCACATTGCTAACCAAGAGCAGAACCCTGAGGATGAGGTGGTGTCTAAACATGAATTGCCTTTATAAATAATGTGAAACCTCAGATCATGGTTGAGAATGGCTAAGAAGATGATTCATAGCATTTGGCACAAATGCCTCCACGTGCCTAAGATAAGGCACATCATTACACACAGCTATGCCAGAAACTGTATTATTAATTTGAGCTTCCTAAGAAAGAAAAGAAAAAAACTCAGTAAGAAAACACAGAATTCTGTTTCCGAAGAGTTCAATTTTCTGTGAAACAAACTGGAGCCCTAACCCAGCTACTTCCATAGGAAATCAAGAAAAACAACAAACTACAAGAAAAACAACAGTTGCCAGCAAAACACATGGTTTCCTAGTTTGTGATTTGACAAAGGAACAGCCTCAAAACACTTTGCAAGATGTAACAATGAAGATAGAGGCAGGTTTTCTTAACACCTGAAATTAGGTCTTAAAAAAGAAAGCTCCCCGTCTGCAGCCCCCACACTGAAATGCTGGATTTGTGCAGGAGCACCTGTGGAGCACACATGGAGCAAAAGGGGTCAAAATGCCAAATTTTCCCCACAAGAGTTGAAAGATGGTTTGGAAGGGGGAGCTGCAAAGCAAAGTTTTGGCCTCTGCCTTTGCAGGGGTGATACCAAGGTATGGAATATGAAAGTATGATGTAAATCTTATCATTGGGGGTGGAGGAAGATGGAGAAAAGGGCTCTGCTGCCTGAATTTAGCAACAGTCATGTCTCATAGAATTAATATTTTTATCCCTTTCTCTGTTGAAATCTTCATCTTTCTGATCATTAATGACAGTTTTCTTCCTGGTTTGTAAACTAAGGAACACTGTTACGTTTTTCCAGCTTTTCCCTCTCTTTCTGCTCTTAAGCAGTACAGGAACAGAGAAGAATAAAAACAAGCAGCCCTTTCAAATTCAGAAATGAAAACTCCAAAAGCAGAGACCCCCAGTGCTAACAAAACCCCTGCCCAAGTATGCATGTGTATCATAACCTGAAAAATGGAGTAAATAATACAGTCTCACCTTCCCACAAAGGCATTATTCAGCCTGCCTCACAAGTCTGCTGAGAGCAACATGGAAATTAAAACATGAAAACACTTCATTTCTGAAGAAATGTGTTAGATTACTAGAACTCGAGGAAATATAATGTTGATTATGAAGACATTTAAATGTCTGTGTGCTCTAGAATTGTGCTTGAGCAGGGAGGTTGGCCTGGATGAACCACTGTGTTTCCTTCCAACCTGACCCACCCTGGGGTTCTGTTTGTGACCCAATCTGGCCAAGACTGTCAATGATCAGCCTGTCACAGCAGCACCTTCTTCATTCCCCCACTGATGCAGAAATGTGAGTTCTGCCCATGCACACACCACGAGGGTCATCTCCAACCTCTCCAGCCTGCCTTAGATACCCACACACAGGGGGGCTCTGGTGCCCCTGGAGCACCTCAGCTTGTCCAGACCCTCCATAATCTTGGCCAAGGAGCCACTAAAATCCACAAAAACACTCTCAGCACCTTTCTTTCCATCTGCAGCAGAGGGGATGCTGTTAAGCTGCTCAGCACCATCTTTCCTGTCCTGAATGACTGTCACAACAGGTGGAACCCCAAGTTATGAACTAAGGATTAAATGAACTTAGTGGGCTGCTATAGGTAAGATCCATGACTGAGGGAATGTGGGAATGTTACCTGTGTGGGTTTACACATATATACACCAAAAGACAGGAAAGATGAGCAGGTATTTGGAAGTGTGGGAGCTGGCATGACACAAATGCCATGGAATAAGGGGTAGATAATGTCCTGGTTTTGGCTGGGACAGGGTTCATTTTCTCCCCAGTAGCTGGTACAGTGGTGTGGTTTGGATTCAGAGTGAGAAGAATGTTGATAACATAAGGATGTTTTAGGTGGTGCTGAGCAGTTCTCACTGCAATCAAGGACTTCTCAGAGTCTCATGCTCTGCCAGTGAGCAGGACACGAGGAACTGGGATGGAGCATGGCCAGGACAGTGGTCTGTACTGGCCAAAGGGATATTCCACACCACAGAACCTCATGGTCAGTGTAGAAACTGGTGGGAATTGGCCAGGAACCACCCCTGCTCAGGGACAGGCTGGGTGTCAATCAGCGGGTGGGGAGCAACTGTGCTGGGAATTCCTTGTTTCCCGTGGGGTTTATTATCTCTCACTTGCATTTTTATTACAATTAGTAATAGTAGTAGATTTCACCCTGTTTTCATTATTAGCCTTTTCATATCTCAACCCACAGAGTTCACCTGACAGCATGCTCTTAGGTGGCACAGAAATCATGGGCTGAGAAAAAAGGACCCGATCAGTAAAGCCTTTGCATTTCAGAAACATTTTAGTCTTGTTTTACAGATGTTTTAATACACCCACACAACCCAGATGAAGCTGTGGGAATAGTGACAATCAGCTTTGGAGCCCAGACCTGGAAAGAGTCCTGAAAAAAGTGAGGAGCCACATCCTGGTCCTGCTGCAGTGAACTTCCACTGACTCTGTAGGGCCACAGTTTCACCCTGGATGCGACCGTAAATAATGGCAATGACAACAGGCATTATATACACATGATACAAGCTTAGAGGAGTTAGAACCTTTGTGATTGATGACATAACTAAGCACATTAGGAGGAAACTTTACATAGGGAAAGATTGTTTTGTAATTATCCTCTCTGCAGGCATTTTATCCTCCTTTGAAAATTAGACAGTCTTAAAGACAAGGCACTGGATTCACAAGCTGTGCTGGAGTAGACATAATCATTAACAGAGCAACACAGGGTCTCTCCTCCTTCATTCCTGTGTGTTATTAAAGTGTGCTAATAGGAAAGGCCATAACTGTTTGATAAATCTCTCTTCCCAACCCCTTATTCACTGGTTTCAATCAGTTCCTCCTGCAAATGAGGGGAAATTTCTAACACAGAGATCCCTGTTAAGTTCCTTTCCTTAGACCTGTTGCCATTTCCTAAGAGCTGGCTGCCTGAGACTGAGCTGAGTTTAGGCTGCCGAGGGCTTGGCCCGGGTTGGAGAAGCATTGGAGCTGTGATTGTTACCGGCTGCAATGATCCCAGTGGCGAAGGACAAGGCTGCGCGCAGCCCCGGCCAGAGGTTTGGGCCAAGTTTGGAGTTTCTGGATGCCACCTAGAGGATTATCCTTGTCCGTGTGCTCTCCGCAGCTTTTCCTTAGGAAAAGGGCTATTCCACCTTTCCTAGGCACTGCAGGGGACGAGGAGCATCTGGTGGGCTCCTGGCAGCTTTGCTCCCGTGGGCAGCAGAGCGCTGGAGGCTGACCCTGGATGAGCAGGGGGGACCACGCAGAAGGATGCAGAGCCACCAGTGGGACCTGGCTGGGGCCCAGGAGCCACTGCAGTCCCATCACATCTCCCAGTCAGCCCCAGATGGTGTCTCACGCTCTCTTTTCCATCCTGGAGCTCCACCCGAATCCAGAGAACCACAACTAATATTTAGAAATCAACCCATGTACCAGAAGGATGATCCAGACCTGGTCCTCTCTGGTTGAATTCCTGTGGCTCTGGGCTGTGTGTTTGCAGGATGCAAGTGCAGAGCCACTAAGGGCAGGGGATAAGATTTATAAATGATGCAGGAGCCAGTCCACCTCTTTGGACCTCCTGCTTAGGTGTGTAATCAGTGTCATCAGCTGCAGAGCTGACATTTGGCTTCCACCTAGGAGGACAGAGCCCCATCCCTCTGAGGGGATCCCTCCCCTATCTGAGTTTTCTGTGGCAGTTTTCTGTGCAGAACCTAAGTGCCAGCACTGGCCTGTCCCTGACAAGCTCTTGATACCAAAACCACAGAGAGACATTCTCAGAGCAGGCACCTGGTGTGTGATTGTGAGGGGATGGCCAGAGCTCAGGTGGACGAGACACAACCCTGCAAAGACAACATGGGGTGGTGTTTATTCCAGTCACACTGGATTTGTGTTCGCTGTGGCTGGAGCACCCTTTGAGGTCTTGAAGACCAAAGCTGAAGCTTCAGGTTCTGCAGGAGCTCTGCCTGACTGCATGGTCTGGAGACAAATCACCAGTTGATACCTCTCAGCTCTGTTCCCAGACTCTTTATGCCCTTTAGAACTCAGTAGCACAACAAATCCAGAATTTGGCTGTTTGCTATTATTTCTCAGAGATTTTTTTTTTAGACTATCCATTGCTTGTGAACGGGGGCTGCATTTTGTGGATCCAAAGAGGGAGAAAGAATTGAATGACCTATAAGATATAATTTTAAACTCTTCCAGAAATTGAAAACTTGGTGCAGGAATTAGTGTGTGAATGTGTTTGGTATATTTATGCCTTTCTGATCCATGAAACTTGCAAAACTCCTGGATTTTCTTTGTCTTGCCATGTCCCCACCTTACCTGCTGGAGGAGGAGGTAAAAACCTCATCCCTTCTGTCCCCATAGCAGTCTCTGGGAAATAGGAAATCCACCTACAGGTTGTTTGCTTGGGATTAGCCTTTGTAGGAAAGGCAGTGTTTTTGTTGACTCTGATCATTTCTCAGACAATGATTGCTTAAAGAAAAAGGAACCAAAATACCAGGCAAGAATCAGGTGACTGCCTAGATCATCTTCAACATCCAACTTGGCTGACACTGCAAAATAAATTGTAGTAAAAGCAGTCAGAATAGAGATATAATCTCCACTGTAAATTAAACCTGTACTTTACTGGAGGCCATCAAGCTTTATTGTCATGGAAGTATTTTTATTCAGGCCCCTTCCCTTGTTTAAGGTGATAGTCATGGTTGTTTTCTCCAGGTACGACTTCTGTGCTGTCTCTTGCTGCTCTACCTCAAAGGACATTTTTCACTTCCTTTTTGGCTTTTTGCTTGCTTGTAGGTTTGGCTGTGGGCATCTTTCCCCAAGTACAGCAAGGAACACAACTCAGCCATCTAAAGCAGAAACTAGAGAAAGCAGCCAGGTCTCCTGCTAACTTCAGCTTGGATATTAGACTGTGAAGGCATCCAGGAATTTTAAGGGCAGATTGATCTTAAATTTGGCTGGGTGGCAGAAGGGGCTACGTTTTCAAATGCCTCTCACCAGGGTGTGCTGCCAGGAGTGGGTTTCAGGACGATGAAAAAAGCTTTAGTTCCCAGTATTCTGCATGCTGAGCTCTTCTGAGCATCTGGCCCCTTGTTTGCTCTTCTCAGTGGGGTTTGAACTTCTTTGAAAAATCTCGTCCCATGTATTAGATTTCACTTGTCCATAGGAAAGGACAAGGAAAGAAAAGCAGGTTTTGGTTTATCCAAAGGGAGGTTTTCAAGACACAGATAAAGGATTTTCATTTGGGAATTTCATGTAAGACATCAGCTTGAAATTTTCTTAATTATAATTGAAGCTAAAGTTTCAGGAAAAACATTCTGAACAGTGATGTTGATCTCAGACTAATTTGCTACTTGAGAATATGAAACTTAATTGCTAGCAAAAGGTTCGGGAAGAGGTTGGAGATTAATGAAGAGTGGAACATTGCACACTGGAGAGCAGAACAATGGTATTTAATGAGTGCTCTTTTCTTCTCCAAAGCACTTTACAGCCATTAACTAATTAACAGTATAATTTGCAGGTAGGAGTACAAAAGTGTAATTCAGAGCACAATGTGGTGATGGTTTCAGGGGAACTGCTGTTCAATTGTAAATCTCTCACTAGGTGTGTGGGAGTAAATTATGCAGATATTTCCAGGGGATATTTTTCTTCCGTTTTGTTTTCCCCAGGCAAGAAACATTTCATCAGGGGATGTAGAAACCAAAATACCACACTGCACAGTTTAACACTTTCTCACAAGTGTTTTCATAAGGGAAAGCACTTTAGTCTAGCAACCAGTCCTCTTGTCCCCAAGGACTGTAGGTGTGCAAGATGGGCCAGGAAAATCATTTGCAGCCGTCTCTTCTGGTGGGGCCTGGAGATGAGGGCTCTTAATGCTTCTCTCACACACACAGACCCTTCTCACTGCCAGCTGAAGGGGCATTAGATATTCCCCTCTGGCCACGACTGAAGTAATTCAGGCAAAACTGAGCCAGGGAAAGCCACAGCTACAGACAGGGTCTGACCCTGTGCTTCCACCCCTTTGCTCATCTTCTGCCATCCCATAAGAGAAGGTTACTTTGGGATTAGGGTCTGAGGCTGGGTTTGATCCTGGTCATCTGTGTTCTACTCTGCTCAACAAGAACACTGTAATGCATTACACTGAGATCCAGCAATGTGCTTTTAATTTAGGCTTCCAAAGGCAGCAATAAATAAATATTGATATATTAGAAGCCAGGCATGGGGTTTTGTGGACATTGGAGCCTCCAGAATGGAAGAAGGAGAGTTTTTACTGCTGCTTTTGACTCCTTGGTTGTGCAGAGAGACAACCAGTACAAAAGTAGACTTTTCCTTCTACTTCCCAACCCTTTTATATAGACATATTCCATCTCCATTCACTCATTTTTGATGTGGACACAGAATGGTTCTGTTCTGTTTTCTGGGAGAGTCTCAAATTCAAAAAGCAGGTCCAGTGCAGGCTTTTTTCCTTTTTTCCTTTTTTTTTTCCTGCCACTGGTGAGGTTGGTGCTCCGTGCCAGTTCTTCTCTTCCAACATTTGTGGCTTGCCGCTGGCTGTTACATTTAGACCTTGGCTCTCCTGGGAGACATTCATAAATCCTTGTCTCCTCTGCTAAGAGTCAAAGAGAAAATTGGTAAAAATCCCATATTTTCATTATGCTGTCTTACTTGTGAAGCAGTGAATCCATGCAAGATGGCTGGGGAGAAAATGGGGAGGAAAGGAAAGCAGCACTTTGGGCAGGTTTATTTGAACAACAGGAAGCTTTCCCTCCTGGGTCTCTCTAGCCAGGCTTTCCTTCTGACAGGCTCCAGCAGCCTCACTTATTTGTGCCAGTGCAAGTTCTCTTTGGGGTTCCTCAGGCAAACCAGCCAATTCCCACAGGCTCTGTGTGGCATCTTAGATGGAGGCTACATCTGAACACGGCTCTGGGGAACCTGCATCGTCCTGGCTGCTCAGTTTCAAAATCAGGCTTCAACCTCTGGGCACCTGAGCAGTGAGGCTCTCGCTGAGATTCTTCACAGGCAGAAATGGGAATACCAACTCTTTCAGTCTTTTCTGAATTTCATCTGCTAAGCATAATTCCTAATGCATTTCCTTCCCCAAAACAAAATGAGGGGCAGATGTAGAAAAGCCTTTTCAATGGAAGAAAAAAATAGTAAGGATCACATTTGGTAGTTTAGATTTTTGTTTTCCTCGCTGCTCCACCAAGAGACTACAGAGGGTTATGGTAATAGCAGGGTTAACTTTTCTATCAAGTTAACAGAGTTAACAGTGCATTCTCCTTGAGATCACATCCTGCTCCAGAAATTTGACTTAGGGCTAGCTCAGGTACCACTGTGCCATGCAGACATATCCTTAGGGAATTTGGCTGCAGGAATCTCTCTGCACAAATTTGGCAGTTAAAGCCTACAGAATTCCAGTTGTGCTCCCAGTAATGTTCTGCTTTGAAATGAATGCAAGACTTCATGCTGAAGGGCCTGATAGCTGTTGCTAATTTGACTGTGTAGAAAGCTCAGGTTTAAATATCATCCTGGACTGCAATTGAAACAAATCCATTGCTATGAATATAAACAATTTACACCAGGTAAACCCCATGAACTCTAAAGATAAATACCCACCAACTCCCATTTCATCTAGTTCCACCCTACGACCTGAAAAAAGTATGTTGGGAATTTTTTTGTGCAAGATTGGGTAGCAGAGAAGGAACTCATAGGGGAACTCCTGTGTTATAATCACATTTCTGTGGTTAAGGATGATTTAAGTTTGCACCTGAGACAAAGATTCAGCTGCACATACACATGAAAATGCAAAGGATGTTCTCCCCATGAGCCACAGTTCATAGCCTGTGAGCAAGGAATTGGTGATAACTCAGTGATAGTGCAAGTTTCTTGAGTGCACTGTCTGGCACTCATTCAGCCCTTGAATTTGCAGCTTGACATAATAAGCAGAAATAAAGTGCCACATATACCTAGTTGTTCTGATGGTTTTTTACAGCATATTTTTTGTTACTTCTAAGGAGGAAAAAAACTCAGCACCATTTCTGCCAGGGAAGCACTGCAGCAGTGGATCTCAACGCTGGGGTGAAAAGTTGGATTGCTTATCTTGCATAAGAGGGTCCAAAGGCTTTTGATTTCAACTGGATAAAGGCCAGCACATTTCCTTTGTTTAGCTTGGTATTGCATAACTTCATGTGGGACACACTAAAGGTATTACTTTTGTTCATTCAGGAGCTGTAGAGGAGTCAAAATTGTTTCTTTGACACAAAAACGAGATTTGAGAGATTTCTTGAAAAGCAACTGTCCTCAGTGTTGTACCCTAATTCTGTTGTACATATTCCAGGTTGCTACTTATCAAAGAAGCAAGTCAGAGTGAATATGCAAGCTGCAAAGAAGTCAGCCTCTTGAAAACAAGAAGAGATTGGAAACATCTGCCAACCTTTCCCCGCCTTCAAAACCTGGGCTGTGCAGGCTGTGGACACTGAGGGCCATCACACAGAGGTGTGGTCCTGACAGCAGCAGTGACAACAAAAAATACACACATGGCAATGGGGTCAGGCCTAATCAGCTGGAATCCCTTTGGTGAGAAATTGTTTGCCTTAACAAATTTGGACACTACAGAAATTGGC
Organism: Polioptila caerulea; assembly: GCA_013397295.1. NCBI lineage: Eukaryota > Metazoa > Chordata > Aves > Passeriformes > Certhiidae > Polioptila > Polioptila caerulea. The sequence goes on along the minus strand of VYXF01002118.1, from coordinate 57,219 downwards.
TAAGACTACCAGGTGAATGTACATTAAAAATCACTGTTCATGGGAAAGTGGTACACAGTTAAAACAACTGTATATGTGTAATAATGTGCTTGGACTAGTCACTATTCAGTTGGGACCTTTCATGTTGTCACATGTTTACACACTCTCCTTTTTGGGTTTAGCAGGGACAGCTTACTAAGTTTCACCATCACAGCTTTACAGGTTTGGCACATTGAAAAAGAAAAAATTTCCAGCCCTTCCTGTGATTTTTTTTTTCAGGTACAGCATTTCTGTTTACAGCTCTTCAGGGCATTGGGTGTCAATGTAAATTATGTAAATGGACAAAGGTTAAATTATTTGGGAACATTTCCCTTTATATCAGCAGCCATTTTAGCCCTGTAGGTCTGCCCCACACTCAAGAATTGCATTGTTTAATTTACAAGTTATGTGGAAAATTTGCAGGCATACTCTCGTCTCCTTCAAGTCTTTTTTCTTACTAGCTGAGCCAAATTCAGCCTTTAATTTGGGCTGTGCTGTTCCTCCCAGGTCTAGGAGTTTGCACAGTGAAAGCTCAGATATATTACATATCTGCTGCATGTAAGAATGGGGGAGATGATTTAGTTGTCGTTTTGTGCTTTTTATTCATACTGCTAATCTGTCTGTGACAAAAGGGCATTAATAACACTGAAATCTGAGTGTTGTGTTGGCTTCTTTTCTATGGGATTTGTTAACACACGCTTTTCCATCACCTACTTTTTATTTCCCTTTTTTATTTCCCTGACTGGTTGAGATAATTGAAATTTTACAGCACATAATAATCAGCGGGTAAACCAGAAAAAGAAACCTATAAAATATACACTCTAAATTATACTGCTGCATATGGCCTTAAGATCCATTCAGTGTTTAATGAACTGGTTTGGAAAGAGCTCTGTAAATGTCAGGGTTTTAGAACGACACAAGGTGATGGACTGCTGCCTTTTGTCTCAGATCTAAACAACCTCAGGCTTCTCATGGGCAGTAAAAATGAACATGCTCGTGTGTCAGGTGTGTGCACGAGAAGTGGTGGAAGCAAACATTAAGGGCAACATCACGAGGTTTTACTGTGTTTCTTTTTTTCCCATTGAAAGCTACAAGTGTTTAGACATAAATGAAGGAGTTAGTTGGGTTCCCCCCAAATGGCACAAGACAGTGATTTCAGTCTGTTTCTGAGCAGACCTTGTGGGCTAGGCCAGTCTGTTACAAGCTTTTCAGACTATTGGGATGTAGCATGAAGGTGTAGGGCTGGACTTCTTGAATATCTGGGTTAATTTTTAAACGTTGCTCATGATTAGAACAGTCTAATCTATTTTTCTTTTTTTTTTTTGTTTGGAAGAGTGGTCATTTTCTCTAATTAAGAAAAATTGCACCACTGTTTCTCCACGTGTTTGCAATTTTAAAGCAGACCAATGGCACTGTGCACCTTTTGGGGTTGTAGCAGGGTTAATTGCAGAATTACTTTCTGGCTGTGGTGGCATGAGCTGGGCATAAAAGCCCTAAAGTCAGCCATTCACAAGGTTATCATCTTTAAGTGAGAAAGGAATGCTTCTCTTTATTAGGAGAAATAATGACTCAATGCACTCTAGTCCCAAAAAAACAAGTTATTTTTGGTTTTCATGTTAATTCCAAAACACCTCAGTGTTTAAACCTATATTTAAAAGGAATTTTCTCCTTAAATGTTTTGAAATCAGGTCACTGAAGTGTCATAGGAATTAGTAGGGCAATTGTTTATGTAATCAATAACACAGGTTTTGGATAGCAATGCAGGTAATGGGCTCAGAGTGTAATTTCAGTGTCCTGAGACTGAAAGGTGCAGGCCATGGCTGGACCCTGGGCCTGTCTGTGTTTACAGACAAGCTCAGCTGTGGTGGTGACTGAGAGCTCAAGGCTAGGCTAGAGAAGGATTTCCTGCTGGTTAGAGAAGGTGATGTCTTTCTGCCTGCCCATTAATTAAAGTCACTTCTGCACTAAAAAAACCCCAATTCCTTGATAGTTCCACAAGAGACAGAATGTTGGAGGTGAGGACATAGGGTAACACAAAAGAGGGAAATGCTGTTTCCAGCCCAGTGTTTGCAATCAGTCTCTTACCCTTGTATCAGAGGGCCAAACCCTCTCCTGGTGTGCACTGTCTGACAGCTCCCCTGCTCTGTGGTCTTGATTTACACCAGAGGAGAACTGAAGCTGAAGTTTTGCTCTGGTCCTTTTCATTACTCTGCTCAGAAAAAAATGGACAAGCAGCTGTGTAATGGACAAATAGTTGTGTAAAGCCATTGCCTCCTTTCTACATATAAGGGTTTTAAAAGAAGTTTTCTGCTATAATTTTCTCTGTCTCACAGCTAAAAATAACAACAAACCTCTGATGAGTGTCTGAGTTTCATCACCAGCGGGGTGGATAAAGTATATCTGTGTTTTGTTCCCAGGCTGCTGGAGAAATGGTGAAACATGGAACATTTTGTTATTTTATTCAACTTGTGAATTGCATTTTCTTGTTTAACAGTGTGCACCTGGGAACATGCCAGTATGCAGCAAAGCTATAATAATAATACCTTTTTTTTGATAGGGAGTGTAAACACTCCCATTCTTGAAACGAGGCAGCAGAGCTGATAAAAATGCAATACACCAGGGTTTGGGTTTGCTGCATTCCCTGGGCATCAGCTGCCTTGGACAGGCCAAGCCCAAGCCCACAACAAAGCTGCTGAGGGCTGACCCCTGGCTTTGGTGGCTGGGGGCCTTTGTGGGCACCCAGAGTGGCACTTTCTCATGGAGGGTGTGTTCAGACTCGGGGTATCCAGGGCAGGGTGGCAGTGCTGCTGTAAGGTCTGGGGTGGGGATTACACAGCAGGAGCCCCCAGCACACAGCAACCTCAGCATGCTGTGCCCAGCAGCCACCGCCCAGGCTCTGCTCTCACAGGGCTGTCCAACATCCTGGTGTGAGCAGCACATCCACCAGGGAAATCAGTGCTGCAGATTTTTCCCATCTGAGATGAATGTGTCCCATGTGCAACACAACTGGAGCCGGAAAATGGGACAGAGTGAGGCCCGAACACTTGTTTTATGTTTTGTGCAAACATGGAAATAATCTCACGTATAGATTATTCCATTAAATTCCTTTCAGCAGCAACTGGAGAAGGTTGTTTCACTTGAGTGAAAAAGCCAGGAAAATAGATTCTCCATGTGCTTCTAGTTATTTCAGGGTGATGCAAGTACAGCTTCTTCTTCTTAAAGCCACTCCTCTGCAAACTCTTCTGAGGCACCCTTCTGCAGGGCAGCATTGGCTTCCTGTAGCACCCAACTTGCAGTAGTAGATGCTTTGTTATTTTACCATTACCTTTTGGAACCTGGTTTATAGTCTTTGGGAGTGGGCCTCTAATATCACAGAAATTTCTAGTGGGAAGGGAACCTAGAAAATCACCCACTCCATCCCCCTGTGGGGGGTCAAGACTTGCTTATTCCAAAGCTTGCAAATTGCTCTGAGAGCTGATTTGCTCTGCTCACATGGCAAATCTCAGGGGTGGCCAAGGTCAGCAGTGTTCCTCCCGATATCCTGGAGTCTGTGTTATACAAGAGGTTTTCTTTCAGGTGTTCATTCTGCTTTGCTTGTTCTGTTGCAGGGCTGTGGACACAGTTGAATTCCACATAAGCAACCTGGTGTGTCGAACCATTTGGTTGTCAAAGGTGGATATTTGCAATGTCATCAATGAATGCTGGTGCACAAATATGTTTCAACAGCAAAATAAGCTGAATTTTCTTTTTATTTTAGGCAGGTTCTTATTTTGTTCCTGTACTGCTCTGACCTGGACTCCCTCTGCTGATGCCCCTGTGTGGTTCCACTTTCTACAATTCATCCCTTCCACACACAAAATATTGGCCTGAGCTGTGGGGTGCCATAAGTTAAGCTGACCTACAACCCAGAAAATGTGGTTTTGCAGCGGATATTTCATGGTTTCCCACTGAGGTGTCACAAATCTTATAGGAGGAAACTCTTGTCTTTTTTTTTCTTTACTTTCTTAATTTTCTAAGTTCTTTTTCTATTTAGAAATGCTGCCTCTCTTACTTTCAGCAATCTGTTCACTTGGCAAGAAATACGACTATCAGGTGTTTAAAATTAAAGTTGTTAAAATCAAATTTGCAGAGGCAGGAGGGTTTGCCTCAGTGTCCTGGACATGGTCCAGGTTTGGTAATTACATCTCCCCTGCCTCAATCTTTCTTTGCACTTTGGTGGTGTTCCTCCTGCCCCGCCAAAATCTGCTCTGGGGAGCTGCTGTGCCATGGCATGTCAAACATCTGCCTGGTTTTCACCCAGGACTGGCCAGCTTCAGTGTGTGCTGAGGTGATTTGTGATACATGGCATGCACATACGCTGGCTTTCTTTTTACAGTGACTTCTACTGAACAGGAGGAGTTACTCAGAAGCAACACCATAAAAAATCAGCTCAGGAGCTAAATATGAATGTAAGGATTTTGATTCTCTAGGTCCCTCTTTCAGATGACCTCTTCCCAGCTCAGCCCTTTGTCTTGTAAGGTGGTGCTGAGAAGTGGAGGCTCCCTGTGATCAGCTGTGTTTATGGGATACAAACCTTCCCCCTGCCCAGCATCCCCTCGGTGCAGGCAAGGAGCACCCCAGAGTGCTGAGCAGCCTCAGTGGATGGGGTCAAGCCAGCACACACACCCCTGCCAAGCAAACATTCTCCCAGCTTGCTTGGAGCTGGCCAATTCTTCCCACAAAATTAGGCCTCAAAACAGGAGCTTTCCCCCCACTCCATCGCTGCTGGGCCAAGGTGAGCTGGTCATTGGTAAGAAGTGTCCCAGACAAGTGTTTGCTGCACCGTTCCTAAAAATTAAGGGTGATTTTGGCATGAAGGAAGTGGAGAAACACTCTCATGACTCCCCTGAAAAGGGGAAGCTCACAGGATTTTGAAGGATGCATATCAGCCCTTCTGGGGCTGATATAAAGCCCTTCTGGTTTTAAGGGCTCAAGCAAACTAACATATTAAAATCATAATGTTATAGTGAGCAGAAAAGCTTTATTAAGAATATTTTAAAATCTCTGCCTCAGATACATCCTTGGAGCTGAGCATATGATGAATGATATGATGAATGAAATCTCCTCTAAACTCCCAGATAGGAAATCTCCCATTCTAATTGTTTCAGATCATCTGCATCCTGTGTTTGGTTACACGGGGTAATAGAGGCCATCTGTCTCCCTGCTTTCCAATCCATGGATTTATATCTGTGTGCAGAGCTGTTTTCACTAAGAGAGTGCACAGACCCTCCCAAATGTGTGATAAGAAAATGTGTGTACCCAGGAACAGCCAAACTTTCTGGCCTTACAAGCCATGTATCAAGTTCTCTGTAAGCCTGTGAACCACAAGATGCACATTTTGGTGTTGAGGAAACTGAGAGCTCCAGGAATTAACAGCAAACACTTTTTGATCCCCTTTACTCCCACCGGTCTGTGGGGGCACTGGTCTGGGATGGGTCCCAGAGCAGCATCTGGCACTGCCTGCCCTGATGGGAAATGAATCCCTGTCCTTTTGCATGGTTTTATGGGATCTCCTCCACAAGTCACTCGTGTGACCTGACAGGATGTGCTCCCAGGATCCCATCAGTGATGTGGGGGCCCTCTAAAACAGAGTGTCTCGGGCTGAGGGAGGGAGGACAGAGCTGGAGACCAAGGGGGGAGAGGCCCATGTCAGGCACTTGATCCATGCACAAAGAGCATCAAGATGTTGCCAGACCTCAGGGGGGAAATGTTTATTTCCACTCAAGAAGAATTTGTGCTGTTCAGTGCATTTCAGAGTGAAAAGGTGTGGTGACATTTCCCTTTGCTTAAAACTCAGGTTATCTAAAGAAGAATTAAAATTAATCATTGACCAGCTTGTCTGGCTGAGGGGCAAGGGCAGCCCCAGGGGTGAGGAGCAGTGAATCATGCCCTGCTTCCACCTCTGCAGGCACCACCTCAAGGTTTCTTAGCAGAAAAAAAATGGCAAGGAAGTTATTGAGAATTGTGAATCAGGCACAGCAGGGATAAATAACTTCATGGTGCAGCTACATTAGGCTACAGCTCTCCCTTCTAGGAATACACCTTTTGCTGAAATATTGCAATAGCAGACTTTAAAGGCAGCCAAGCAGTGCAGTACATTTCTTCACTAAGATTAAAAGCATTGTTTAAATTCTTGTGGCTAGACAATTTGTCTTGTCCTTAAAAAAAATAATAATAATAAAAAAGAAGCCATTATTAAAGAGCAAAACAGCACAAAGAGACTGGGATGTATGACTGAGGGACTGCAGGGAATTTTTAGCTCACCTGCTGCAAATCAAGATCAGCCTTTCTACCTTTCCACAATCTTCCTCCCTTTGTCATTTGTGGTTACCACAAATTCTTATTCAAAGATTCCCTCAGATGCTAGAATTAGATAATGTCTCTGGAAAAGGGTGTCACAGTCTGGATAAACATAGCCATGAATAAAATATTTTATGTAACGACATCTTTCATCCAACAAGGCTCCAGGGGAAAAAAAAAAACTATAAAAGCACATATTTATTGTTTAAGAAATAATGTCTCATATCATTATATAAACATATGGAGATTCAGGTGTATTTGCATCTGAGGCCCAGGCCCTTTTTGGCCTGATACAAGGCAATCCTGTTCCAGGGGTGAAGGGGAGCAGCAGGTGGGTGACACATAAGGCTTGTGATGCCCTTTAAAGGTTTTCCTGAGGGAGGAGCCTTGCAGAAGATGTGCTACAACCTCCCCCAGGCCTGCTAAGGACATCCATGATGGGATTTTGTGCTGTCCAGTGGCATTTTTTGCATCCCAGCCCAAACACATCATTCCAGGCTTGGCAGAGGTGACTGCAGGGAACACCTGTGATGCTTTAGGGTCTGATTTCTGTCTCACTCCGTGCTGTCAGGAATAATGCTGGTTAAAATCACAGGGAAGAACAGAATGGGGATGTTCACATGTGTTGTCCAGTCTGGAGAAGAGTAGAGCTGTTGCCCACCACCAAAAAGCCTGGTTATGTCCACCTTAACAAAACACCTCCCATGACTCTGAACCTCTGGCAGGGCAGCAGAGGATAGGTGAAATCCAATAGATAGCCATCATTGGGAAAAAGAATACCTGAACAAAAAAAAGGAGAAGCCAAGGGAGCATCAGCCTCAGCAGAGGAGACTTTGCCATGAAACCCTGAACTCCACATGTTCACCCACCCAGGCACTTCTCAGGGTGTCCAAAAGAAAACATTATTTTCTTGTTAGTAAATGGTTTACTCTTTCCATGTAACTATTTTCCTGTAATTTGACATGGAAAGAAACTGTAATTTGGATTGCTGCAGGATGTTTTAAGGAGGAGATCCACAGAAACTACTCAATTTTGTATATATATATATGTATATACACTCTGGCATCTAACAGGTCAGAACAAGCAGATACATCCATGCAGCCACAGAACTCATTTAAAACATCAGTTGTATAAAATGCAGATCTTACTCTTGCCATTTTTTAGTCCCTACAGGTTTCAGTAACGTTCCTGTGATCAGCAGAGTTTTGGGATCCAGCCACAGCTTTGCAGTTCCAGGTGCCACAATTTGCTTCAGCTCACTTTCAGCTTTATTAAAAAAAAAAAAAAAAAAAA
>VYXF01002118.1:30679-48522 GCA_013397295.1 Polioptila caerulea | reverse complement strand
CTCCTTCTCCTTCTCCTTCTCCTTCTCCTTCTCCTTCTCCTTCTCCTTCTCCTTCTCCTTCTCCTTCTCCTTCTCCTCCTCCTTCTCCTTCTCCTTCTCCTTCTCCTTCTCCTTCTCCTTCTCCTTCTCCTTCTCCTTCTCCTTCTCCTTCTCCTTCTCCTTCTCCTTCTCCTTCTTTTTTGCTTTCTTCTCGTTCTCCTCTTTTCCCCTTCTGTCTTCCTCCTTCTCCTACCCCTTCTCTTTTTCCCCTTCTTCTTCATTCCTCCTTCCCCTTCCCCTTCTTCTCGTCTGCCTCCTCCTTTTCATCCACTGTTGAGGACCTGAAGAGCCAGAAGATTCTTGGAAGAATTAATCTTTTTGCCTCTCTCAAAAAGGACTCCACTACTGATTAGTGGATACAATCCTGGCATGAGAAGGGGCTCTCTCTGGAGTGCACCAAAATCACTTGGCAGAAACCTTGTTGTAATCATTTTTGCTTTGTTCCTATGACTAAACAAAAAATATCTTATGAGAAGAGGATAAAAATGCATAAAACATATTCAGCATTGGCTACTAATTTGTAAATGGAAAAGTGACAGGTGCCAAACTCCCTTGCCTCTTTAGCCTGAAGGCATGGGTAGCTCAAGGTCTGGCTTCAGCACGGGGGCAGCCAAGATGCAGCAAGTGGGCAGAGCTGCTCTCCCTGCCCGCAGGCTCCTTGTTCTCCTCCTCTGGAACAGGTTGGGATTCATCTGGCAGAGCAGTTTCAGAGTGTGGGAGGATGCTGTGTACGTAGGCTCCCTCTAGGAATAATTAGCCAAGGTCAAAATTGCTGGATCCTTGGATGGGAAACCTTCAAAGAAAACACAAGCACTACCAAAGTGTTTCTGGTAACTCTGTGGGAAACCATCCCTGAGCCAGAGATGAACTGAGCCCTTTCCATGGCAGAAAGGACCTTCATGGCACTACCATTCCTGGTGGTAGCTTTAACCTCCTACTGCACAGCGTGTGAGAGCACACAGCTCCACTACTTTCTGCAGCCAGCCAGCACATGGGAGTCCAAGCTGCTCACCTCACTCTGACCACTTGAGAGAAACTTCCAGCCTTTCCCTGAGAGCTCAGAAAAGACAGAAAATAGAGATTCCAATAAGGACATGCGAGTGCATTTTCCCCAGAAACTGGGTTTTGACACTCTGATCTTTGGTGAGCTGGAATCCTGCCTGCTCAGCCCTCCCCTGCTGAACTGCTGCTTGGGGTGGGATCCACCTCATGCATCTCATTGTGTACCAGGACAGCAAGCACAGCCCCTGTGCTCTTGCCCAAGAGATAGCAGCATTTGGTGTTTTGGACAAATCATCTGATGCAGTTTCTAAAATGCTTCTGAAAACTTTGAGGAGGAGGAGGTCAACAAATTATTTCTATCCCACTATAGTAATTCCTCTCCTCAATTTTTCTCCAGTTTCTTTTAGAATTGAAAATCCTTCTTCCTGTCCTCTTCTGAAGGGGGATTGCCTGATTTTTTTCCAGCTAATAATGAAAATAACAAATGCGTTCTGGAGACTTGAAGAGAGCTGTGTTTGAGAGCACTGATATGCTGTGAAGATGAGAGGGTGAGGGAAGAGACCTTTGGCTGTGATGAGACCCAGATGTCCCATTCTGGCTGTGTCCAGCAAAGTTACTGTCAAGTCTTTGTTTAAATTGGGTCCCACTGCACAAGCATATTTATTAGCATAACAAAGTAGCAATGGCCAAGGAAAGGAAAAAATGACTTGCCTAATGGAAATGAATTGTGCAGCATAACCTGGTGGTACATAGGACTCTATCATGGTATTTAATGTCTCTCCCCATGCTGAAAGAAAAGAGTCTTGACACAGGCGCCAGTAGGTCTGTAGGGCCACTGGTAGACAGCCAGGGCATACCATTTAATGGAAGGACATCATTAAATATGCCTTTATTTTTATTACTTTGTAATATTATTATGCAGCTGAAATAAATCACAAGTTGTTTTTAGTGGGATTCCGTCACAAGCCACAAGAGCAGTGAGCTGGGGGGTTACTTCTCATTCTCCCTGTAAGCAACTTTCTGTACTCTCTGAAAAGAGCAAAACCTTCACATCAGGGTCAGCCCATGACCTTTTCCTCTTTCAATATTTAATAAATGTATCATTAAATAAGTACAACTTGAACTCACAGGATGTAGTTCTAGACTTCTGCAGCCCCAAGTCAGGAGGCAAACAAGAGTGGCAGAGCCCCCAGATCAGACTGGAGGAAAAGGAGAGGTCTGGTGGAGACCAAAGGTGTTTCAACTACCTTGTCTTGTTCCTGTGTGGCTCCCACATCCCCTCCCAAATCAGGAAGGTGCAAAGGTGCTGCATGCTCACCTCATTAGTGCAACATCAGTGAGCTGGAGAGGGAGTTTGGCTCATCATCCCACAACCAGATGAGTAAAACATGAAGTCTTCAGGCGTGCAGCGGAGAAGTGGCAAAGGAGATGTAAAAACCTGTGCTTGGACCTTCACCAAACTGTCTGACTGCCCCAAGTACCCACTCCTCACTTCCACACATGATCCAGGATGCAGCATAGTGTTTGGTTTTTAAAAGGAGGGACACCCTAAGCTCTTCCACTCAGTCACACATTTTCTTGGCTCTTGCGTAAGTAATGACTTTGTGGTGCAAAACATTTTACAGAAAACCTAAATAAGCCAGCAGGACATTGTTAGCCATCATGTGATGATTTTAGGTTAACACATTTTGGTTTTTCTCTGCTCCCAGCCCCCTCTGAAGTTGGTGCTACATGTGCAAGCCCTCCCTTGGACTCTTCTTCCTTTCTTTTTCTTTTTTTCATTTGCACATGGTCATACTGTTTCAGAGGAAGGGAGAAGGGCAGATCCTGATTTAGAGAGTTCTGCTGAACTACTGGCATTATTTGTGTAAAACATTAGTTCCTTCTCATCACCCCATTAGTTCCTTCTCATCACCTTTAAGATGGCTTTTTTTTTTTTAAGGTAAATGTTAACTGGAGGTTTATCATTAACCACCTTTGGGTTTTTGTAAGAGTTTATATTATTCACATGAACAGCGTGTGTTGCAAGATTCCTTTTTTCACTGTTTAGATACAAATTATTCACAGATTGAGTTTTGTCTAATCTGAAGCCAAACTGATTTCAGTCTTCAGATAAGCTCCACCTCAGAAGGGAACCTCAAAAGGCTTCAGTTAGTCCAGTTAAGATACAAATATCACCTGTTTGGATACTGACATGTGTGCACATCAAAGAGATGAATCATTGTGCTTTAAGGTCAAGAAGAAATATTAACAGCAGGCTGTGGAATTTGAGGAGATCATTTAATTAAAAAGAGATCTTTATAGCCTGTTCTTTTCTGCAATAAAGTTGTGTCTCAGTCAAGACAAGGAGCAACATGGATGCCAAAGTAGATCTGATAAGCAAGTGTCAAAATGGAGACAAATGAATGCTCTTGCAAAATTTCTTGAAAAACCAAGTATCATACTTTGATACTCCTGTGGAAAGCTTTTCTATTTGCAACCAAAACCAAACTGGAAGAGCTCTATTAGTTTGTACTCAGAGGCTGAGTCCTCAGCCTCCTGGTTTCTGTGGAAGTGACACCCCTGATGTTTGTGTCCACAGCACACAGCTCGGGTTCACCACGCAGGTGAGCAGCAGCAGCAGCCACAGAACAGACAGAGCCTGCCTGGAGGATTTTCCCTCTAAATGAAAAGGGATCATGGAAGGGACATCTCTGAGCCATGTGTCAGAGGGAGACAGCAAATCTTCCCCAGGCCCAGCTGCTGAGGGGTTCAGCTGCCCATCTCCCAAATCCCTTTATCTCAGTGTGCTCCAGAGGCTCTCTAGGATGAGAATTCCTTCCACAGCCAGGAGGAAGCCATGGGGGAGAGGGAGGAGAACTGGGTAGGGGCACAGCCACCCCTTCAGCTCCCCACCACCACCATGTGAGAGAGCCCTCCAAAGCACAGGTCTCTGGGAAGAAATATCCAGCACTGACTGCTTCTCAATTAGTCCTTGACATCCTTTCAGGGGAAGGAAAGCTCCTTCTATATTTCTTGCTACCCTACAGCTCCTGTTTCTGAGCTGGAGGAACATCTCCTTACCATGACTTCTTTATATTCCCCCCTCTATGCAGACACACACAAACACACAAAAACACAAACACCCAGACATAAACTTATTCACATTTGGGACATGGATTGCAGAGGAATTCTGTTCAAAAACCTAGAGGGACCTGTGCTCCCAGTCTGACTGTTTCTCTAGAGCACTAACTCCCCCCTCCTTTTGCTATGTTTGCCAGTGGAAAAAATTAGCAAACCCTATTTACAAATATTTTTGCCTCTTGGCCCTCTGCCTAATGCTGTACTATTAAGGCTGTCGTTGTTCCACTAAACAATTGCAAATGTTTTTGCATGCATGCATTGGCTTGCTTTTCAGCTCAGAGACTCTTATTCCACCAACTGCCACTGCCACCCTTTGCTTAATTCAAGTGAATGCCCTAGAATTCGAGCTTGCCAGGAAATTTCCCCTCTACTATCCCACTAAAATATGCAACAATAAAATTCCCCCACTAAGGCACTTTCCTGCAGCTTTTCTCTCCCAGCCTGTCCTTTCACAACAGTGTGCCCCAAAGCCTTACACTTACATCAGACAAGGTCAAAGAGGCTGTAGCCAGTGAGACCTCAGAGGAATTTGGGTACCCAGTTACAAAAATTGTCTTGGAGAAACTTTTTCTTAGCTGAATCCTGATCCCAAAAACAAGTAATCTCTGTTTCTGTATTCCCAAAGTTCTCTGAGCAGGTTAGTGCCTGAGCTGACCAAGGAACAAAACACTTCTCTGCTTTTCCCTGAGACTCCTGGCCTAGGAACCATTCTCAGGGTATATTTTCAGGATTCTCCTCCCTCCAAAAAGCCATGGTAGTCAACACTTTCTTTTAAAGCACAGAATGAAGTAGTAGTCCCTGTAAACTTTCTTTTTTCTTTACCCACCATCCCATCCCCAAAATTTCACAGACACTCATCCACTCTTTTTAACCTCTGTGCAAGTAAATTCATGCTTCTGTGTATGGTGCTTGGTCCCAAATGTGAGGGTGATACAGTTTACCAGCATTTCAACAGCAGCTGAAGCAGCCAGTGATAAATGGATGTTGAAGAGCAGTCAAAGAAAGCAAGTTTCATATCTGTAATTGTAAATGGTAGCATGGGAAATGTGATTTTTGAAACAACAAAAGAAAGATTTATGTCTCTAATGAAAACAGCTCCAATGTCAGACCCAGCACAACTTCCCAGACAAGATAAAAACATAAGAATTATCTCCAGAAATTACTCAGTGAAAAATTCTGAATAACAAATGCAGTTGAGAAAATTGCTTGGGCAGTTTGCAAATAGGAAATAAAGGAGGACATAACACATTTATTAATCACTGTGATTTATGCACCTAGCTTTGCCAGCAGTGCAAGACAGTAAATTAAAGCACAGTCAAGCGTTCTTCCACATTGTTTGGTCAGTGAACTTCCATCCTGGTCTGGGGCACTGCTGGTTTTAGGCCAGTCCTGCCAAGCTCGGCAGCATTTCTAGGATCATGAAGTGCCAACACACAAGATCTGTAGAGTCTTCAGGAGGAGCATTTCAGCCACGGATTCTTGTCTTTGTTCTCAAGCTCTGTGAGACATCACTTCAAGCACATAAATCTTGCCAGCATAGCCTCATCTAGATGGTGACCAGAAGGATGACAAAGCTTGTTGTGCAGGTGTGAATCACCTGGTGGTAAGATTCTAACATGAACAATCATTCCAGACTCTTCCCGTGCTGGGCAAGTCCTAAGTGCCCATGTACAGAATGCCCGTGCTGGGACAGGCTGTGAGGAGAAAGTTTGGAGACAGAACCACAAGGACTATTGGATATCTTGGCCTTGACCACCTGTCCATGTGTTCCCACTCTGCTCCAGAATTGTGTCTTTAGCTAATCAGTGGCAACTTAAGACAGAAGTTTGATATTTAGATTCATATTAAGGTAATTTATGATGTTGCAAGAGTCAGGAATTGGGCAGGGTTTGAATAGTGCTTCAGAGTCAAAGGAACACAGAGGCACCCAGAGCCCCAGAGCCTCTCCTTGTTGTATTTCCAGATGGTGCCACAAATTCCTAAGGTTACAAAGATGGAGAACAATTTTCATGCAAAGTCTGCTTCAGCCTTGCTTATCCCCTGTGAAAGAAACACAATAATTCAGGGGTTAGAGTCAAACCTTTTTCCACAGCGAACTCTCCTAGCCTGGCCCGAGTTGCCCTGTGACCCCAATTAATGCCAAGGAAGCAGCCAGACACCCCCTATGGCAGCTCCATCGTGAACTCCTGGTCCTGGGTGCTGCCAGGCCCAGCAGGTGTCTTGGGCCAGGTCTCTGTCCTGCCTAAGAAATGGAATTTAACCTTCCTGGTGACTTAACCACAGCATCCCCACCAACGAGCTGTGCCTGGGGCACTAAAGCCAACCAGCCAGCTCATTCCTTTCTTTGCAAAATGACTCTGGCATCATTGTCCTAGCTGGAAATGAGGGTGACTTAATGCCTTAGGACCTGGGTAAAGCTCTGTAACCTCACTGCAGCCCATTCAAACACTGTTCCCAACCCACTGGGGCAAAAATGTTTGTGCTGGGGGTGGTTCAGTCCAATGTAAAGTTAAATACCAACAGTTGTTAAGGATATTCTGGCAGTGAGCCCCTGCTCACCCTTTGCTGCCTCCTCACATTTCCTGTACTCAGGCTGTGCTCTACTTTGGTCTCCCTTCCCAAATCCCTCAGGGATCCCTCCCATCCCACCTCCCCCAGAGCCAGCATCCTTTATCTTGCTGGAACAATGTGCATCATCCCTGTGACTTGAGGCTGAGGCAGGGCCCAGGGCATGGGAGCAGGCTGGGTGCTGAGAGCTGGTGATGTGCTGAAGCAAGGCAAGGACAGACCAGCAGCATGTCTAAAGCCCAAGATTTATTTTTAAATAAATCTTTCTCATCCCTCATGAAAATGCTGTGTCCAAGGATCCTCTGCTGTGCTTTACAACAGCTTTGGATCCCCTCACCATATCTCTTCACAGCACTCACTTTTAAACATGACCCCAAGGCTTTTTATCGCCTAAAAAAACAGAACCTGAGATTTTCAAAGTAAATTACATTAATTAATTTCCTCTGCAGGAGAGGAAATGGTGAAGCCTTCACACAGCTTTATTATTGGTCTGGAGCTCCATGACTCCCCTACCAACCTTTCACACCATTTTTGGTCAGGTCCAAATCAATCGACCCTCCATTACCCACACACTCACCATGTAGAGCCCAAAATGACAGACTGTCTTTCAGCCTAACTATTGAGAACAATTGTAAAAGATTTTTTTCTCCTCCACAGGAGGAAAAACTACAGATCATGCATACATGAACCTCCACCATGAGCTATCAGCTGGCTGAGAAATGGGGTGACCTCACAGTGCACCCCTGCAGCCACAGCTCAGGTGATCCAGCTCAGGGGCCCAGGGGGATCCTAGAGTGCTGTCTGTACTTGAGCATATAAAACATCCTCCACCAAATGCAGCTCAAAAACAGGTAAAGCAAAATAAAAAGGGGGCAAAAGACCATGAGCAAATCATTAAATCAGCTGGTTCTGGACTCCTCAGCATAACTGCAATGTGGCTTCTGAAACAGAAAGAGTGTATTGAATTAGTGCAAATGGAAAATTGGTTCTTTGACCAAAATGAAGAAAAAAACAAAAAAAAAGCAGGGGAAGGAGAGAGCTTTGTGGGCAAGATTCTTTAAATAATCATTGCGGGGGGGGGAGGGTGTCTTTAATTGGAGAATTGGAAAAATATATTAGGAGTTTGGCAAATTTTCATCTAAACATTTCAACAGCCAAAGCCTAAATTCTGGCTTTAGTTCACTCTACCAATGACGATTCCCTCTGAAAAATGTCAATAATATGAGAAAAGTTATTATTGTTTTCATTTTCCACAAAAAAGCCTCAGCTTCAGTGCAAGTCTCATTTCAGTCTGTTCTGGTCACAAGCTGGATGGGCAGATATTTACCCCCTCAAATGACTCCCCTCCACTAAAGCCTGCCTGGGGGAGAAAGAATAAGACAAGGAAGAGGGGCAAGAAACGAATCACAGTGAGGGGTGGAACAGAAGAAAAGAGGATGAAAGCACCTAGCAAAATGACACAGAGAGAGGGAGCAGGAAGGGTGAAAGAAGGAACAGTGTTTTTTCTCCCCCTTCCATTGCAGAAAGTTTTCTTTTCTTCATCTGTTGTAGAAAACCTCACACGTTCAGGGTTTTAAGTGGTAAAGACTAAGCCTGGGAAAGGAAAGAGAGTAGAGTTGTGTGAGGTCACAGCCTGTTTCCTCTCCCAAACCTGAGCCCCACCTTTGCCCACACTACTTTAGATTTTACTGTCACCGATGTGCTGATCATCAGCTTTCTAAGCAGCCTGTAACAAGGTAACAGAAAAGAGGAGAAAAGTGGAGCCCACACTGCTCTTTGGGGAGCCAAAAGAGATCCAATGTTTTGGAAATGCCTACCCACACACAACAGTTCAGAGAAAAGCTCTTTGGAAACAGAGGGTTCAGGAGCTGGGAAATATTTGCAGAAGAAATAATTTTCTGTAATACATTGCTTCCAGAATGCAATGGATAAACATCAATCTTCTGTTGAAGGAATTGAAGAAGAAAGTTTTACAGACACCCAAAATGAATTAATGCCCTGGGTTTTTTTGCAAAATACTGTTTTTCCCCTGAAAATAAATCTCCATTTGTGGTGTGGGTACTTAGCCTGCCTATAGCACTGAGTATTTTTTCCTTAATAACCCTATGCAATTTGTCCCTAAAGGTGTCCTTATCACAAAACCACCCACCCACGCAGGGAAACTGATGAACTGTAGATGAAAACAAACACAAGAGCTGTTCCTGCAAAGTTTGCTTGGTTCTGCCTGCACTTCTGGCCAAGAAACTCCTCTCCAAGCTGCCAGCAGAGTTTGGTGGTGGTCTAAGACCTGGCTGGGATGCTCCTGGACAAGTGGTCACCACATGGCAGGGCTCAGAGTGCTCCAGGCGTGGAGTTGGCAGCAGTTTCTCGGAGGACAGGATGGCTGGGCACCCCCTCTGCTGCCCAGCTCAGCTGGAGCCCGTGGGTGGGATGTTTGCTGTGTCTCTGCCTTGGCTCCGTGAGCACAGGGCACACAGGGCAGGGAAATGTAACCGAGGGTCCATGGGCTGAGGAAAGGACAGAGAGAGGTCACTCAGCAAACACCACCATGGGCAACACAGGCTTGAACAGGAGATATTCGCTGACTTTACTCCTAGCAAGGCCAGAGCAGGACAGTAGAGAAGTAAAATAAAACCTTAAAAAGCAGCTTCTCCAGACCACTTCCTCCTCCCAGCTGTACCTCCTCCCTCCCCCAGTGTTCAGGGAGACAGGGCATGGGGGTTCCAGAGGGTTCATCCCACCTTGTTCCTGCTGCTGCTCAGGGAGAGGAGTCCTGGCCCTGCTCCTCCTCGGGAGATGCTCCCCATGAGCTCCTCCAGTGTGAGTCCATCTCAGCGGCAGCAGCCCTGCACAAATGCTGCCACGAGCATCACTTTTCCCCAGGGTCAGTCCCTCAGAACAGGCTGCTCCCCTGGGCTCCCCACAGGGTCACAGCTCCTGCCAGCAAACCTGCTCCAGTGTGGGCAGCTCTCTCCATGGGTCTGCAGGTCCCAGCACAGATTTCCCAGGGGTCACAGCCTCCTCTGGGCATCCCCCTGCTCCAATGTGGGCTCCGCCAGGAGCTGCAAGTGGATCTCTGCATCCCCATGGGCTGCAGGGGCACAGGGGAATCTCCTGGATTACCAACCTCCTCCTGTTAATTAACTGCTTTTTTCTCCCTTTTTTCCCCCACAAATATTGCAGATGGACTTATGCTTCCCAAGAAGACTTCAATAGGGTTTTACAGAAAGTGAATTTACCACTCCTGTCTGTGAGTACTCTTGGTGGAAGTCTCAGGGTTGCACTCATATAACCACAGAACAAAAATGACATTTTGACTATCTAAATGCTCGTAGACAGGCCACAAATAAATGATTATTCACAGAAATTACGGGCAGTATTATCTCAAACAACAAACACATTCAAGAACATCCAGGCAGGCTCACAGATAGTTTGCAAACAGATAAAAGGCCAAACACTTCCATTCAGTTACTTGCTGTAGATTATTCACGCAGCTCTAATAACAGTCCCCTGTCTCCATGAGCCTGCATCAGATGCAGTCCAAAACTGGGATGGTGGTGAAAGCTCCCACTCTATCATCATGAAAACCCAGAGTTGAAGCTTTTTTCTTCTTTTGCCCATTCATTTCTACCAAACAAAAGCAAAAGATGGGATTATCTTCACAGAGTTTGGTTTGGAGTTGCTTCATTTCAGTGGCATGCAGATATTTTCCCTGTGGTTTTGCAGGGTGACCAGGCACACCTGTTGAGTTTAAAAGAAAAGCACAAAATCCCTGCAGAGCAGTGTTTTTGTTTGGTTAGGTTTGGGATTTTTCACCCTCTGTTTTTTAGGTTCTGACAGCAAGCACAGCTTGCAGGGAGCATTGTTTGGAAGCTGTTAAAGAGCAGTAATTGCTGCTGAAGGGTGGCTGCTTGCACAGGATATGATAAATGACCTCCCAGTGGCTACACTTAGTGCAGCCACCAGGCTCTGGGCCAAACACCCTCAGCGTGTCCCAGCCTCCTCAGAGGTGGAACTCGCTCCACAGCTGCTCCCCTTGCCCTGCTGGTGCCACAAAATCCACCACCCCCACCGTTCTGGGGTCTCAGCCAGCTGGGCTGCACACCCCGAACACCCCTCCAGGAGCAACAGCACTGCCCTGGGAGACAGAGCTGGGGACTGCCAGCCCTGGGGTGCCCGGTGGGGCTGCTATGCCTGCAGGCAGCTCAGGAGATTGGCCTCTTGCTTGGAGCCCCTGCTCTTCACCCTTGGTACTCAGCCTGGCTAAAGGAAGTCATTTGGGCTGGTGCTATGCACTGCTATTCACTCTGAAATGCTCCCATCTTCCTCCTGGAACTGCTGGCTCACATTTTCCAGGATCCAGAGAGTGGTTTGGTCTCCTTCACCTCAGGGGTTTCTAGCAGGGCTGTGCTGCTCACCCCAAAGCTGGAGGGTCTGCCAACAGTGCCTGGGGCTCTGTCCATCCGTGCTGGGGATATGTAGGGCATGGGGGTCCAGTCAGGGGTGCAAGTCAGCCCTACAGAACTTCAACTTGTTTTTTGGACTGGCATGGCTGAAATTCACAGGCATCCCTGTGCTGCACGTTGGCTGGGTGGGTGGAAGAGCAGAAGAGGAGTGGTGAGGGGCTGGCAGAGATGTCCTGCCTCAGCCAGCTCCTCTGCCAAGGGAGCACAGCACCTGCAAAGCACTGGGAAAAAAGGCTTTTCCCTCCTGTTTATCCAAGCAGCCCCTCTGTATTTCCTGTTTCACATACAGCCCACCTCAGTGTTCCCACTTTGCCTGTCCTGAGGGAGAAATCTGTGCAAGTTCCCCATGTCCAGAGAGGAATGCCCTGAAGCTGTTACTCTCTGAGGGATGAGCTGCCTGCCAGCACAGCCAGGAGTGCCCATGAGGATTTTAGCCCATGGGCTCAGCCAGCTCAACTTAAGAGAGCTGTTGTGGTCCCCTCAGGAGACCTGGTGTGCTTGCAGGGAAAATCAAATAGTATTAGTCCAGAGGGGGCAGGGGGCTCAAAGTCCTTCTTTTCTCCCACCAGCATTTTGGAGTCCTTACTGTCCTCCCAGGACAGCAAATGCCCACAGTGGTCATGACTGACTTGCTCTGATCAAGGGTGAAATCTCTGCAGGGAGACCTAAAACCTCTGCAGGGAGATCTATCCAAGATCTATCCATCAAAGCATCCAGGCTTGCATGGATGCTGTTGTTTAAGGGTGGAAACTGTCCTGTTCAGTCAGGTCACAACTGACTATGAAACAGAGGCTCACAAGCTGTCCCTTAGGTTTCTTGCCCTCTGTTCCAGAAGAGAGGGTGGTGGTAGAGCCTGGGAAGTGCCTCGTGTGCTCCAGCAGAGCAGACAGCACTGTTAGAGAGCACAATTGCTTGCTCTCCAAGAGCTCTTTACGAATGATGGAGCAGGGTGTGCTAAAAGCATGTTAACTTACTGAGGTTCCTCTCAAGTGCCTGTTAGAGCCAGACCTTTACCAGCTGGCCTGTTTTAAAGGGAATCAAATTACATGCCAAATTGTGTTTAAAATCATGGGCAGGCCAATGAATTTTCTAGTAGGGCTTGTTTTCTTCACTCTTACCTATTGGAACAGGCCAACCAGTTTAAGCTCAAGTTGCAGGGTGACTGTGTCAAAACTCAGTTTGGGACCCTACAGAGGACAGGCTCCTCCTTCACTTCAAAGAAAAAAGCGAGGCAAGAAGTGAGGAAAACAAAAAGTGAGTTCACAGGAACATCATATCTGATGCCTTGTGCCCAAGGCAGTGACACAAGCTCAGGTAAGTCAGTGCAAACAAAACAAACCCACCTGAAAATGTCCCAGACCTTGAAGTTCTGGGATAAAGAAGCAGGAAATGTTTTTCATTGCATAGGTCAACAGGGTTGGTTCTTTGCTTGTTTTCTTTTCTTTTTCTTAACTTGTTGCTGTCCTGAACAATGCACAGCCACAAAAACACCACTGCTGCCCGTCCTCTCCTCTGCTTCTTGGCCTGGAATATGAACAGCCTTTGTTGAACCAGGGCTGGGCACACGGGCTGCTCAAACAGAAAACTGTTTGGAAAACAGGAAGTTTCCAAAATAAAGTCCTAATTGTTTTTTTGGGGAAAAAAAATCTGTTAACATGAGAAGCAAACATTTTCATACAATGACTGTCACAAATATGAAAGCCTTGCAGATAAAAGTTAAAACATTTTGCCCAAAAATATTTTATGAGTAGTAAGATTTTTTTTAATATTCATTTAGCTGAAAGCCTGATTTTTCAATCAAAAAAATTAACAGTGATGCAACCAGGCATAGAAAATTCAAATTACACTGCAAATATTCTCCTTGTGTGTCAAGACAATTCTCCTTGTACGTCAAGAGAACTGGAGATAGATTAAAATGGCCTGGACGATCAGCAGCAGTAGGTTAATATTTAACACAGGGAGGCTGTTCAGGAGCTGCCACACAAGAGGAACACCTCCCTCCCCAGCCTGCACACACCAGCCCTTTGGTGGCACAGCCAGTGCAGGGATGTTTGGGCAGTTTCAGAGTAATAGAACTCCACTGAACAGAAAACAAGTTTGGACAATGCAGACCAACTCTCTCTAAAGTTCTCCTCCTCCTCCATCACCTTTCCCAGCAGAATGACAGCTGCCCCAGGGATGCGGGGGGAGAGCTGAGTTTGGGAGCGCAGCATCACAGGGGCAGGCTCTGAGCGCTTCAGAAACCTGCACGGGCAGCATAGAACACTCGCACAGGGAACTGTGCCATCCTGCCAAGGCATTCCCACTCCAGCGGCAAGCTCAGGCTCCCCGGGGAGGGAGGAAAAGGAAGGCGACCTTCCTACCTTCCTTCCTTCCTTCGTTCCCGAGACGCACCAGCTCTGCTCCCTGCTCAGCTCCAGGACTGAACGCGGGGCTCCCTCTGCTGAGTCTGCCGCACCACTGAGCTCAGTCTGCAGCACCCGGCACAGCCCGAGGCTCCAAAACCTTCATCACCCTGCACGCAGCCACGGCAGGACCTCTCACCCTCCTGCTCCATCGGAGAGGGAGCTGGAGGTGTAGAACAGGACAAGGCCGGCGTTGGGGGGAATTCTCGGATAAACGTGTACGTGTGTGTGCATGGGCCGTGCTGGGAGCGCTCGCACCTCTCCAAATTCTTGTTAAAGATCACGGATGCAGTTCTGCTGGAGGATGAGGCTCGGTCAGCCTGGGCTGTGGAACTGCCAGCAGCTGCTCAAACACCCCCCTGGTCACCCTGCAGAGATGCTGTTACCAACACAGGGATCAAATGACCCCCTCTGTTTCAAAGCAGATTGTCGAGGCTTCTGTATCAGAAGCAGAACAAGTGTTGTGGTAGATAGAAGCTGAAACATAGCATGAAGTGGCAATTTTATTTTATGATTCTTCCAAGTTATGCCAGGAAAATGTTAAAGAAAAGTATGAATGAGCTGCTGTAGATGCTGAGCTCTTTTCTTTCTAGTTGTTACATTATTCCTCACTTGGCTACACTTCATAAATGTACTCTCCTGGTCTCAGAGCCTTTTATTTCTACATATCTTCCATTTCTCTCCCTTTCATATGGCTTTTCAAAACCACAGCTCTTTCCCATCACTAAAAAAAGTGCCTTCCACTTCCCAAAATACATTTTTATGTTCCCATAGCAAAACCTGAAGTTATACCATCTCTTCCTTGTTTCCTCCTTCAACCATACGCAGGTCTTCTGATTTCCATTTCTACCAGGCATTCTAACTAACCTCTGTAAGGAAAATCTCTTGCCTAGGCTTGCCTGGAAATCCACTTGAGGTGTTAAGCCCCATATTAGATCCTTTCTCTCCTTAAGTCAAGACAAGCATCCACGAGTTCAGAGGATTGATTAATCACATGCCTTCTATAGGGTACAGCACAAAACAGTAAAGCTCCAAAACACTGCTGGCCTGGAAGGGCATTGCTGCAGGACCCCAAATTTCTGTGACCTCCTCTCACCCCTCATGCTCAGAAATGTCAAGGTGCATCTTTTATTGTTTTATGAAGGCTATTTGAGCAGATTCATGCTGTTGGTTGACAAGCTTTCTGACACCTCTGTTCCTCAGCTCCAGACCTTCTGAGCTCAGTGCTGCAGCAGCAGACTGCCTGGAAGTCCTGCAGGTTTTCCTCTCAAAATCTATCAGCATGGCCCCATAACCAGAGGGGAGGATTGGGAGCAGCCTTTTTGCCCATTCCCTGCCCAGGCTGAGCAAATCCCCTCTGTCTCTAGCCCTCCCTCACTCTGTTTCCATAACATCCACCAGTTTAAAATGCCTGCTCTGGAAATTTAACAATAAAGAGCAATTCCCTGCCTCTATATTTTGCCACCACAGTAACAAGATAGCAGAAAATATCACAGTCCCTGAGATATTTATACTGCCAGCATGGCTGCAAAGTATATCAGTATCTTAAAAAGGAGGGAGCTGAGGCACAGGAGGATTAAAGGCTACAGTTAAACCACTTATTGAGGCATCTATAAGAGACTTATATTTCTCTGATTTGGAAGACTGAAGGAGTGTTTAGACCTCCTGTTCCCAGGCTGCCAGGCTTTGGCTCCCTGCAAGGAGTCATTAAAAAGAAGTAAGAGTTGTATTCTGTTCCCTTCTCTGAGTAGCTTAGCACAAGGCAACACATCTCACTCACCATATAAAAAAATGTTCTCCTTCCTGAAGAACAGGATCTGAGAACTTCTCGTTGCTCCTTTTTTAGCCCAGACCCCAGAGCTCATCTTCCAGCACCACAGCTGTGCATGATTCACTGCAGATAACAGGAGAGCACTGGCAGGAACAGATTCAAAATCCCATCTGCCTCTAACTCAGTCCATCACTGCCACTGACATTTCATTAGCTCACCACTTCAGAAACAGAGCTTGCACAACTGAGTCACATCCATCACCCTGCTGCAGGCAGCCACCTCCAGCCCACAGCAGGGCAACAGGATTATAGCTGCACCCATTCAATTATTTAGTCTAGATCTTGAAAGATACTCACCATGGGCTTCACAGCTTGTTTTTAAAAGCAGCATTTCCCCCTAAATACACTCATCAGCCGTCTTTCCAAGCTGGCAAAGTGGCTGCAGGTCAGCCCAAGGAGGGTAAGAACACAGACAATGTACCAAGGTTGAGTAGAACAACACTGAAGTGTCTTGGGACCAATTTATTTCAGAAGCACCAAAGACAAATAATTTTCAATCCCTTCTAATAAGATTATCCATAATTTCCATCTGCAGAGACTCATACCCGACAGGCCATGTGCCTCTACACAGATTTCAAGCATATTGCCTAAAAAATATGCCATCCAGTACAAGTGGAAAGGTAGGATTTAGTCTCACTCAGGTGTAAGCACTACAACCTTCTCTAAGGCAAGTTCACAGTTTAAGGGAGATCTGAACACTTTGAAAGAGTAAAGTCCACAGTGTTAAATCTACAGTTGCCCATGGGAAAAAAAGAAAATCACCAAATCTACCTCATTTCACAAAAGAGCCCACTAAGGATATTTCCTTCCTCTCCTCTTCCCTGAAGTGCTCACATGCTAAATGAGACACCGGAGAATGCACAGGAAAAAGGGTCAGACAGTATTAACAACAGGGGAGACATCTGCCTCCATTTTCCTTTCCTGAGAATTTTTAAATTCCTGTAACTTCAGTGCTCCAGAGCAGCAGCTGCACAAGCCAGCACAGCACCACCGGCTTGGGCGAAACTGGGGTTCATTTGCAGACCAAGACTGGTGCCAACAGAGGTGTTTCTGCATGGTGCTGGTTTGGAAGAAGACAACTAGCATCATCATTGTGCTGAATTCCATCAGCACATGTAGGGCCTGGAGGAAGAGGTGAGGTGAAATTCATGCCATGGCCCCAGCACAAGGTTGCCAGCAGCGAGATTTGTCCTCTGTTCTCAAAGCCAGTGCTAACTACAAAGCTGAGGGACAAGCAGAGGAAAGAGATGCCAAATTTTACCCTCAGATGTTGATGTCAGCAGGGTTTGTGTATGAGGGCAGAAGTCAGCCCCAAGTCCTTCTGTTCACAGCATTCAAGGTGTCTGTTGAGCCAGCCATGGCTCACCTGCTACTCAGCTACAATAAGACCAATTGTGATTTTTTTTTTTCCTTGCTTATAAAAGCTCAAGTAGAGCTGAACCACAGTGAAATGGGCAGTATGAGTGAGAGCAGAGTCCAGGCCTCTTTTATAAAAGCAAATCCAAAAATCCCCCTAAAAACAGAGAAATGTGGCATGAGAAGCCAGACCCAAAAATGCTACCAGAAAAGAAAAGACAGAATTAAATCCAACAGCTTTGACCAACCCTCTCTTGACTGAGCTTTTTCTGAAGCTTTTCCTCTGCTGCACTTTTTCACAAAATTGCAAGGCCAATTTTGCTCTCCAATACACTGTAGTCAGACGAAACTACTCTCCTTATTTTGGAGTGGTTACTCTGAACTTAAACTTAGTACAGAATTTAGCTCCATTTAACACATCACCACCTCCCCAGCTGTCACCCAGCAGGGTACATTTGTTTAATCTGCAACTGCTGTTGTCTCAATAATAATTCTCCTTTCCTGAAGTCTCATTATAGCAGTGCAGGCATCTCTGGCCCTTGGTGCTGCCAAAAATGAGTGAAAATGTGTGAGAGAGGGAAGACAAATGGGACAACACAGCCTCTTGAAGAGTCACCATCTCCTCCAAACAGCCACTGGGAAGGCCTAAATAGGTAAATGCAGTGGGAATATGGGTTTCAGGGAAACCTGGTCGTGGTTGGCACTGTCATTGCACGGATTCAAAGACTCTGCATTGACTGTCTTTGTCAATGACCTCATCCCACAATGACCTCGCATTGACCTCACCACCCTCTCAAGGAAAGAAGCACGCTCCTCCAAAGGGCTGTGACCAGCCCAGTTAAGCTGTCACCGCTCTCTGATTTTAAAAAATGACGCTACAAACTCAGGCGGCCGAGCGGGAGGAGGTGTGGAAAGCCCGGTGCCTGGGGGCTCTCTCTCCCCCGCGCTGCGGAGCAGAGGGGCCGTGCGGAGATGCGGCGGGAGCGGCGGAGCTTCCTCCGGGCGGCAGAGCCGGGCCCGCGGGAGGGCAGCAGCGGCTCGCACTGAGGGCGGA
>VYXF01002118.1:152-22915 GCA_013397295.1 Polioptila caerulea | reverse complement strand
AGCGCGGCCGCCCCGGCGCGCCCGGCGCTGTCCGCGGTGCTGACGGCCCCGACGGGGCGGGAGCCGCGCCCGGGACCTGCCGGGGGGCGGCCGCGTGATCCGCATCCCACATGACCCAGAGCGGAGCTGGGCAGCCGCCACCCCTGCCAAACGTCACTTTTTCCTCCGGTGAAGAGCAGGGATGGAGTACCCCGTCCCTCCCCGCAGGCGGCTTTGCAAACAGCCGGGCTGAGGCGGCGGCGGACCTGGGGGTACCCGCGGTTCCCAGCATGACCGGGACCTTCCCAGACGTGGTTTCACTCGGGATAAGCAGCAGAGCCAGGAGGAGAGCAGCGCCTCTGGGATTATGCTTCGGAGCAGGTATGTGGATGCACTGGGGCTGTGCTCAGCACTGCTGTAGCTAAAGGGGTAATTCTCCCTGCGGAGGCAAACAACACGGTCTTTTCCACTAATTTATCTTATGTATATTTACTTATGTATATTTAAATCACTTGGGGATTAGCCAGGAGGACTCATTCCTCAGAAGAAAATGTTCTCTGGGGCTTGAATTTTAAGCTTATTTTGCTGAAAGCAGGGGGGTGTGTAGAATTACTGCAGAATAACTCCCTCTATTTTCTGGACAAATCTATATTCTCTCTATATTCACTATCTTTCAAGTATGTTACTTATTTGTTTGAAACAATCTCCTGACATCATCAGTTCAGTGAAAACAGAAAATTACTTCACAGCAATGGAGCAGACCAATCTGCTCATCTGGTTTTTTTCTGTCTCTAAATACATTCAAACAGCTTCTTCCTTCCTCATGTTACTGCTATAGAACAGCTGCTTTTGTATTTTTCAGTCATTAATTTGAAATCATCCCTTCTGAAAGAGCTGTCTCCAGTTTTCCCGTGGGTGCCTTGCTGCAGCCACTCGGGAAACCCCACAGGCAGAGCAATCTTTGCTTATCCATAGCCAGCACAGGCAAGAGGGCTCTTCTGGTTTAGCTGATTCAGGCAGACTCTTGGAGAATGCATAGCAATATTTCTCATTTACCCAGCTGGCTTCCAGCATGCCGAGCAGCATGTTGGCTCCACGGAGTAATGGGAGGTAAAGCTGCCTTCTGCTCTCAAAAGGCCGTTTGTGTGTATGAGGCAGGATCTGTAGCCAGTTCTTTCTGGCAAAGGTTCTCAGATGTGGTTCTTGAAGGTTTGTTGTTAAAGTCGCTCTTAACCACTTAAACAAGTGGCTTGGTTTGCAGATAAACTGGTTGCCAACCCAGAGGCATCCTTAAAAGCTTTTTTGAGTGTCTAAATACAGTTTTTTTCAAAACTTGGTTTATGATTGGATGTATTTTAAGCATTCTGGTCTCCGATGCGTCAGTAAGGGGAGGAATCTCTATACCTTAGACACATCTGGGGAGCTGTGCTCCTTGTCTCAAAGTAAGAGCTTGCAGACTGTCACTCCCCCACAGCTCTCCTGTGAGGCCCCTGTTTGCAGAGCTGTGCAGTGCAATTCTCACACCTGGGTCACACCACATGACCTCCATCTGCATTTTCCTTTGCAGCCCCACCAGACATCCTCTCTCAGGTGTTTAGCAGAGAGCAATTTCAGTCAAACAATGCAGAACAAACTCCTAACCTCCTCAGGTGGAGTCAGCTCACCCTCCCTACCAGTTCTTCCAGCACCAAAACGTGACGCAGCCCTTGTGTGTTTGGGATTTCTGCATTCCAGCAGCTTCCATCTTTCCCTAGACTTTCCCTCTGGCTGGCAGCAAACACAGGTCCTGCAACTGGCACCCTGTCCACGAAGGCATCTCCAGATCAGGGGCTATCAGCAGGCTGACACCTTGCCTTCTCCTAGGCCACTTTTATCCTTGCCCAGCAGAGAGACTCCCTTCCCAGATTCATCTCCACAACACACATTTCCAACCCAACTTTGGGGTGTGCATGGCCTTCAGCCCTCCCAGCTTCCTTCCCAGCCAAGATGGCCTAGGAAGACTGAAATGCTCTCACTAATGGTGGTATCCTCTGGCAGAGGGCTGTGTGAACATTGTTCTATCGCTCATGCAGGTCTGCTCCTCTTATTCCTGCCAGATAAGTCCTTCTGGAAGCATCTCAGGCCTCTCTGGTTATCAGCCAGCACTGCCACCCCACTCTCTGTCACCGTGTCTGGCAAAGGGACCTATGCCCTATGAGCACCAGTTCCATGTTACCAAGAAGGGTCAAGAGCCACATGACAGGAACTCTCACATCCCAGCACAAATGTTCTCACCAGTGCAAAAATCCTCTTGCCACATCGGCATCTTGTGTGACAACAAAGCCATTTTCACGAGATTTCCAGTCAAGAATTCCTTCCTATGTAACCTTTCCACACAAAACCAACAGTAAACCAGAAAAATTCCTCTGGTTCTCCTATGGGGAGAACTTGTGCTCCCTGCTGATGAGAGGGTGAGCTAAGCTGCCAAAGCTGTAGCTGCTGGTGCAGTTTCCCTGTGGAGGAGAGGGTGAGAATTTCCAAGAGATGGGCAGAGAAACCAGCCAGGCGTGAGGTTCACCACCACTTATCTGTCAACACCCACCATGGCAAAGCAGCCCTGGTAAGCACCGTGTTCCTCTCACCAAGCAGAAGAATGTGCTGTGGGCAGGGCCTGGTGCTGCCAAAAATCAATGCAATCACATGGAAGAGAGCATCTATATTTTTACCTCTGAATCAGCAAAGGGTATGGCCTGGCCATGCCCAAGGACAGACTCAATCCCCATTAGGGAGGACAAAAAGCCTCCAAAGCTGTATTTCAAGCTTCTCTACCCTCTTCTTGGATAATTTCAGTAGGTGGAAGCTGTTGTGACAGCAGAGTTGGAAATTGGGCCAGTCCTTCTGCTTGCTCCCACTTTTTCATGCCCCCACAGTCACGCTGGGCACAGATCTGCATTCTGCCACCATTTTTAGATAATCACTTTTAGACATTTAGGGCTAATCTGGAATTTTGCATACTAATCCCAGCAGGGGGAGGATAAAATAAAGCCCTGAAACACTTAAACCTGTGGGGCTGTCCTTTTGGGGGCAAGAGTTACATCTCGAAGGAGAGACTTGCAACCATTGTGGACCTGTTTGTAAACAGTGTGGTGCCCTCTGAGGAAGTGAGGGTGTCTGTCTGGGTAACACTGAGCACAAATCTGGCTGATATTTTAGCACTGCCTGTACCTGGACCAGAGCATGATGTTGGGTGAATCTGCAGTTATAGTAAGGGCTCCTTCTCAGTGCCAACAGAGATTAAATCTCTCAAGGTTTGGGTGCATGAATTATTACTGGGTTTTAGCAGCTTACCCTGGGCTAATAGACCTATAGTGACTTCCTCTAGGTCAGTCTTAAACCCCAGTAACTACATGAGAAAAATTCATTGCCTCCAAATGCAGGGGAAAGCCATTGCTCCCAGAACATTTAAAACCACAATGAACTTCAGGAGATGGCAACATCTATTAAGGAGACTCAGCCAAAATTCAGTGACCTGCGACTCGTGTACGGGTTTGAAACCTGCTTGCTCATCAAAATCATACCTTGAGGAGTTGCCCTGAACCCAGTGCTCCAGGTCACACTGGTTACTCCAGGTGTGAGCTGACAGACCCTGAAGGAATAGATGGGCCCTGTTCTTGTTGCAGTTAGCTGCTGCACCTCTCACTCCCTACTAAGCTCAGTTAGAAGGATGAAGCTGACAAAGGATTCTTCCCCAAGCACCAGTACAAGAAACAAAAATTTATTCCAATCCCAGCAGCTGTTTAAGTATTACATCCTTGTCCTCAGTTTTAATACCTTGTTAAAATACTCAGAAAAGAACTTGAAGAGTCAAAAAAGTCCAATGGCTGAGAGTCTGCCTGGGTGCCCTGAATTTCCTCCAGCATATAGAAGATATTCCTTATATGTGCTGAAAATTAGAACAATTCCTTCTTTTATTTGATTCCACCCATACTTCCTGCTCCCATGACCTCACCCCTCAGCACAGGCTAGGCCCTCAGATCCTGATGTAAGATGCAAAAAGACAGACCAGCTCACTCAATCAGTTCAGCTCAGAAGCTTTTACCACCAGCTGAGCTATGCCCACACCAGCACTGAGAGCTCCATCCATGAGCTTACAGCCATGTCATCCTTGGTTATCCACGCTGCAGGACAGGGATCTCCACCAGCTGGGTGAAGCAGGGAGCAGTGTGTGAGCTGTGGGTACAGATCTCCAAGGCTCCACTGCACTCAAAACATGTAATTCTCCTGATAAAATAGGGGCAGATGTTTCCTATCCCCACACAGTGGAATGCAGAGAGTGAGGAGGAACACACTTCACCTCCAGAGATTTTCAGGCTTTGCTCAGAAGAGCTGCCCAGAGAACAGAAACACCCTCATAAGAGGAGCAGGGCAAAGAACTGAGCATTTTCATGAGCACCAGAGCAGGGAAAAGGGCTGGCAGGGAAACTGTGTGCTTACAGAAGCATGTGCATCCACATTCCTCCACTGGAAGCAGAGGACTAAATGGCCTCAATATGCACAGCAAGGGACAGGGAGAGGCTAAAACACTGAGCTCTTCTACAAAGAGATTTCTACACTGGCACAATGCAGGCACAGGGCAGTTCATTTGAATTTAGGCAGGGTGGATGTCACCTTCCAGCCTCTCACAGCCAGACAAAAGCCCCCCTCCCCCACTCTTATTCAATTTACTCACACTCCTAACGTTGATTACACTCAGTTAGATGAAGCATTTCTCTTCTAGTCTGGCAGTTTTTCCTGAGATACTCTCCAGAGAGGGAAGTTAATGGAGTGAATGACCAGCTTAATGTTTTTGAAATAATTTGCTGGGCCAATGCTTGCCTGGTGTTTTGCAGCTATGATGCAGAGAGGTAAAATATGTTGAATAAAAAAGCCTCTGCTAGCGCTTAGGTCAAGTAATGTACCACAATCTGCTTATTTAGCTGCACTTCTAATCTTGAAAAACACTAGTTGGAAACAAAATGCTTTTTCTTTTGATTAAACATTTTTAAAAACCCATTTACCCCATTCCTTTGTGAACCTTATTAGGTTTTGCTCTTCCAAATTGCAATGGGCACTGCATTATTAGACAGGACAGTGAACATGCAAACACACAGTGACTATGCCATATGGGCTTTTTGCAACAGCCAAGTATACGTGGCAGGGATTTCCTGAAGTTCTTGTGGCTCAAATAGTTAATCTCTAAGTAACAGATCTGTTTTGGAGAGCTATCAGCTCAAAATGCAGCTATTTGGTCTCCAAACTGCAAATTAGGGTCAGTAAAATGGAACTGTGGCACCAGGAAATCCCTCTTCAATGATTATGAGTCATCTCACATGCTCTCTTTTCCAAAGCTGATGCACAAAAAAGTAGGTTTTTAAACAGAAATACAGAAAGGCCTCATACCACTTTTAAAAGGATTCCCACTCTAAAGTGATTAAAAGACAAAGTGAGATTTTTGGCTCTGCTGAATCCATGCAGACTTATAATTATTGGAAAGCAGCCATTCAGGTCAGTATTATATTGGTTTAAAGGGAAAATTAATACAAGCATTTTTGTTAACTAAAAATGTAATTAGGCCTCACCTACTTGCTATACATAATTTTTACTTGTTATGCTTCTAAATTTTTGCTCGTGGACCTTCATGGCACAGGGAGCTGACAGAACTCATCACTGGTTTTTATGGATCTGATATTTCCAAGTTGAATGATGCACTAACACTAAACCATATTTCAGCAAACAATGCAGCAAACACAGACATGGGAATTGGGGATAAATAATGTAGTAAGTCATGATATCCCCACTTATTTGCATCTCGACCCATAAAGAGCTGTGCCTATGCTGAGCTTTTTATGGTCATGTTTCCTTTTGGAGCATTACTCATAATGCAGAAGTTCAAGTCTCCACTATAAAAAACAGACTCATAAAAACCAGAATTGCTCACTGAAGAAAAATATATGCTGGGCCATAGACACTCAAGTCCTTAGTACTAAATCAGGGCATGATCCTGATCTCAGTGCCACATAAGGAAAATAGGCTTGAAGAGAGATAATTTAAAGTAGAAGAAATTCGTTTCTGATTCATTTGAAGAAAAAATTATCTATGACTAGGAATGTGGGAATCTCAGAGTACAGTGGTTAATCAGATGGCATTTTAGTATTTTTAAAAATAAAACAANCTCACTGAAGAAAAATATATGCTGGGCCATAGACACTCAAGTCCTTAGTACTAAATCAGGGCATGATCCTGATCTCAGTGCCACATAAGGAAAATAGGCTTGAATAGAGATAATTTAAAATAAAATTTAAAATTGCTGTACAACCAGTTAAATCCTAGGCTCAAATTAGTTAAACTCCCTATAACTGCACCTATATTTTCACCTCTGCCTCGTGGGCAGTTTGCTAAAGTGTGATGACCCCTTGGCTTTATCTGGTTCTTCTTCTCAGGGTCAGGATTAAAAGCACGAGAGATGAAATTCTTGTTCAGACTCAGATGTTCATTATTTCTCATCGATGTTACAGCCCCCCTGACCATGAGTGCTTCTGCACACTGAATTAACAGAGTAGAAATGGAACCTAGAGTTCTATCTTCAAGGTATTTTTAAGCCTAAACTACCCAATTATGAGATGCCAACTAATTTATATTTACTTTTAACCCAATAACCAACTACCTGTGTTCTGCACTGCGGACTTTTTCAACCAATCACACAAAATCACCCAAACTTATGGAGAAGAAGGAAAAGAACTAGCCTGCACCCTAAAACCTCCATCTTGTTGCATATATATTACTATATCCCAAAACCTTAAATTCTAAATCTTTCACCCTGTGATTTAACACACTTCTATTCAACTACACACTCACAATCTCAGTGCTATCACTCAATTTTGGAAGCCTTTTCCATGCCTCAGGTCAAATGCAGTGTATTATTGAGGATCAGTCCCTGTCAGCACAGAAAGCCTGAAATCCTCTGTGTCCAGGGTTCCAACATCAAAGGACCTGGGATTTTTCCAAAGAAGAGTCAAAAAATCCAGCACTAGTTGCCCCTCTGTCCAGTGCCTCTCCTGCTCCCCTGTCAGCGAGGAAAGCAGAACCACATGAGAACCATCTGTGCTGAGCATGGGCCACCCCTTCCCACCCTTGAGCTGCTTCCTCTGCCAGCAAAGCTCCAGCACAAGGCAGCTGGATTCATCTCCTGGAATTCTCCTTCCTTTGGACCCTCACTGCTTGCTCTGCATTGTGGTCACACACTGTCCTGTGCCCAGGGCTGCCCAGCTCCTGCCTTCTCCAAGCCGTGTTTGCAGCTCACCCAAGCTCTCCCATGAACAGTGGCTGGGCTGACTCTTAGGCAAGATGCATCAGAAAAAAAAGCCCAAAAAATACTGTCTGGGCAGTGCAACGCTGTAACTATTTTGGGGTTTACCCACCTGAAAAACCAAATGTGTCAAGTCTGAACAGACATGGGGCGCAGATTTGGCTCACAAGGAGAAACATTGTGAGAACAGTGTTAGCAAGTCTGCCTATTTTAACAGCTTAGCAAGGCCATTTCATTCTTGTAGCAGACTTCCACTGCTCTTCAGTACTGGTCAAGACATTTTATCTGATTATTCTTCTCTGAAGCCTAATTTGTACAGCTGGCTATTTTTAAATGGCACATACTTCTGCATGGCAAGGAGGGAAATTAAGGAATAAAATTATCCCACAATGTTCCTTTTTATCTCGCTAATAGGCTCCGTGTGTATTATTTTATTACAGATAATTCTAACAGGTAATTTAGAAGGTTGCACTGACAATGCATTCTGCCACTCTGCCAGACACAGCAGCCCAAATGCCCAGCCAAGAGCTAGTGACAGCAGGATTTCTCCAGGGGAGCAGATCCATCCAAAGGATGGTGGGGAAAGAGAAGCGGGATCCCTCTGAGAAATCAGGAATCATCCGCCAGGCAAAGCCACAAAGAAAACAGGGGGATGGCAATGAAGGATGAGGGGGAAGGCAAGGCCAGGCTGGGCAGCACCCACAGCTGAGGAGGGGACAAGGGGCAATGTCTGACCTGCTGACAGTGCCCCTTCACATGACACAGGCACAGTAAGTACAGGCTCTAAAAAGCTAGAGGGGAAAAAAATCTTCTATAGCTACACCAAACAATTATTACTTCTTTTCTTCTTCCACATCTGACAAATTTTTTTCACTACATTATTGAAAGGGACATGCAAAAGAGCACAAGGGGGAAGATCCCAAATTCATTCAGTGGCTCTGTGCTTTCAGGCTTCCCTCTGAGTGGGCAGACAAGGAGAAAATAATAGGTGGTAGATGCAGAGGCAGAGTAGGCACAGCAAATAGCATCAGTGAAGCATTGAAAACAGCCCATCAGAAAGCAAACCTGGGAATGTGAATCCCTTGGAAAGCTGAGGAGGGTGGTGGTGGCTTTTTGAGCTTTTTCATTTGGCTTCCAGGATGAACTTTTTGATCTTCTGGTTATTAACTGAATCCTGATTTATCTTCCACAGTATCAAGCTCTGGATTTCAGCATTCTCACAGTAGACTCTCACGGTAGAGAAGACTTTGTATGTCTAGTGAGTAAAAGGCTTTGCATGTCAAGATGATGACTGAGAGGACATCAGACAGCAGCAGGGTGTTTGCATATGTATAGCCACTAAAATTAGCAATTTTTCCATTTTATCCCTGCAACAGGCTAAGACCAACCCAACCATCTGGCTAAACTCAGCACTGGAAACTATCTAGCAACATAGGCATAGGACAGGAGGCCACATTCTGTGGTGTGTCTGCCAGGAGAGTGCAGGAGAACAATTACACACTGGTAACACCCTCAGAGCAACTGCAATTCACAGGCAGTGACATTTGACAGGTGATAGGTTTAGTGTCACCAGTCAGGGACATTGTTAGTCCATGGACAAGAATGATGGTCCAAAGTGCACACCCCAAAGGCCTCTCACTGAAGGGCTCCCAGAACTTCAGCTCATTTCATCCACAAGGGTCTAAGGATCACTCAAGATCAACACAGTCATTCTTCCAGAGGTGTGGGGCCGGTGGTGAGGGTGCTCAATCCCAGGAAGTCTCTTTGGGCAGCACCTCAGCCCCAAGGGAAGGGCTTCCCACCACAGACATCCTGCTCCAAGGAAAACCACACGAAAAAGGGGCTATAACCTGTCTGGCCAGGGCTTGTGGACATACATGGTAATGGCCCAGAAATTTCTCCGGACTGAGGCCTCTTATTACCTGGGGACTCCTGTGTTGACCAAGGGGTCCTGCCCTTGTCATCCCCTCCAGAAAGGCAGGGCTGGGGTCACGGGGCACACAGCGCAGATGTGGAGTGGGGCTGTGAGGAACAAAAGTGAAAACTATGAAAGGGCATGAAAGGCTGGCAGCCACCTCAAACCAGCCAAGGAATGGGGTGGGAACCCCCTGACACAGCCTGTCACACCACCAGCTACAGTAGAACCCAGAAGCTGTACTTCAGTGTTAGCCCAGAAATACAGAAGTCACAGTACATATTTCTACTACTGAAAATATTCTTTTGTAGGTTAAGATGGGCTTTTCACACAGAGCTGTTCAACAAAACCTTTTCTCTCCTCTGTCTGCAGCCTGAGCAAAAGACGTGGCTGAGTTTGCTGGCAGCATGGATAACAGCGGTGGTCCTGTTCTTCTCCTTACCGTGCTCCTGCTGCAGAACACGAGCAGCCCCAAAGCCTCCACCCCTCCTGCTGGCTACGAGATGGCAGAACCTCCACCCCCAGGAGCCGGCTCCAGCAGGAACCACTCTCTGGTAGAGTACGGGCTGAGGCCGGGGGAAATCGCAGCTGCCAGCGTGGTTTGGGCAGCGCTGTGGCTGATCTCTGTCTTGGGAAACTTCCTCGTTTGCTTAGTGATCCACAGGAGCAGGAGGACACAGTCCACCACCAACTACTTTGTGGTGTCCATGGCCTGTGCAGACCTGGTGAGCAGCGTGGGGAGCGCGCCCTTCGTGCTGCTGCAGCTGAGCTGGGGGCGGTGGCTGCTGGGCAGCGGCGTGTGCCGGCTGGTCAGGTACATCCAGTACCTCACACCCGGGGTCCAGACCTACGTGCTCCTCGCCATCAGCGTGGATCGATTCTACACCATTGTCTACCCCCTGAGCTTCAAAGTGTCCAGGGGGAAAGCCAAAAAAATGATTTTGGCCTCTTGGCTCTGTGGTGCTCTGTTTGCATCACCGGCCTGTTTCCTCTACGGCTCCAACAGCGACCACCACTGCAACTTTTTCCTCCCCAGTTCTTGGCAAGGATCTGCCTACAGTATCATCCACCTCCTGCTGGTGTTTTTGATCCCATCCCTCCTCATTATCCTTTTTTACCAGAAAGTCATTAAGTACATTTGGAGAATAGGCACAGATGGAATGACTGTCAGGAGAACAACAAATATTGTTCCAAGAACAAAAGTGAAAACAATCAAGATGTTCTTAATGTTAAACTCGATGTTCCTCCTGTCCTGGCTCCCTTTCTTCACAGTACAGTTGTGGCACCCACAGGAAACAGACTACAGAAAGAGCTCTTTGCTTTTCCTGGCCATCACCTGGATATCTTTCAGTTCCTCAGCCTCTAAGCCAACCCTTTACTCCATATATAATGCAAACTTCAGAAGAGGGATGAAAGAAACTTTTTGCATGTCTGCCATGAAATGCTACAGAAGCAATGCATACACCATCACCACCAGTTCCCGGATAGCAAAAAAAAATCATGTTGGTATTGCAGATATTCCAGCTACAGCCAAAAGTGTCACCAAAGACTCCACCTATGATGCTTTTAACAGAGAAGCCAAGGAAAGAAAGCTTGCCTGGCCTATTCCGTCCAATCCCCCAAATACATTTGTCTAGTGGGCTTCATTGTTTTGAAAAGTTACTCTTTACCCCCAGGAGTTTTTTCTCCTTTTGAACCAATGTACAGCTACATATTTTTAACTCAGCTTTTTTGGGGGGAGTCAAGGGGGGAGCGGGGAAGAGATGTTTTATTTTATTAAATGCCTTGGGTTTGATGCATTTGTTCTATTTCATTTTGGTACTGCATTCTACTTCAGGAAATTCCTCTCCCAGAATGACAAGCAGTGCTTATCTGCAAAACAAGAGTCCTTACACTCTCTATCTGCAGGGAGAAAAGGGAAAGAAAGAAACACTGCTTGTTTTAATCCCTTTACAGGATGGGCCACGGTGCATAAATGCCTAAATCCCCCCAAAGCCATGTAGGCTTCCTTCCATTTTGTCCCTGCAAATACAATTGCCCTGGGGCTGTCCATCCTGTTGAGATCCCACAGGTAAGATGTCCATAAGGGGGCCCTGTTGACTTCAGCCTGAGCCCACTGGCCTCATCGGTGACAAAATTCTCACTGGCCCAGCAGGGTCAGCATTGGGCCAGCACTGGATGCTTCTGTGTCTTTGTCCTTGTGCCTCTCCGGAGGTCTCATAGTGTAAAGTACCCAGGAAAAGTCCCCTCCTTGGTCTCACCTTCCCCAGCCCCTCAGGCTGCTTCCACTCCCAGCCTGGTGCACCCACCCAGAGTGGGCACAGCCGGGAAATGGAGCTGCTGAGCAAGAGGGGCCACGCCTGTGCCAGGCACCCAGGAGCTCCTCACACCTGAAACTGGCTGTGTCTGCTGGTGTGGGAACAGAACTGGCTCCAGACCAGCCTCTCCTCAGGGCATGGCCAAACATCCTCCAATCAGGCTGTCAGAAACACTTCACACTCAAGGCATTCTAGAAGTGTTGTGGACACTTTGATCCCAGGAGTTAAAGCAGGCAATGGAAGACAGTGTGTAGCTGTCAGCTATCCCTCCTCATACTTCTGTTTCAAAGAAACTCAGCTGGCACTGTGGGAGTGGGGAATCCCTTTTGCTGAGAAATAATCCCACATGTCTGGTAAAAAACTTCCTTCCTCCTCCTCTACGGCACAAAATAGTTTGGAAGAACCCTCACAGACCACAGGAACACTTCCAGTCTGTATTTCACAAATTCAGAAATCCCCAGTAAATAAGGATCTGATATTTCTCATTAAAGCCACTAGCAAAAAACTCCCACGAATTAGATGAGAGGACCTTGAAAGTGAGACAAAACCAGTATTTTCTGTCTGCTTCATATTCTGACCTGATTGTTTCTTGCTGAAACACCACCATAAGCTTGGTTTTTCTTTGCCATTTAATTGCCTCTGGCACAGTAAAATCAGATCTAGGCTACGTAGGCCAGGTCAATTTCTGAACACTATTTTTAACTTTGGATTGGAGATTGAAACACAACAGTTGTTCTTTTGGTCAGTAGTTTTATTAAAGAGAAGTAACTGAAGAGAATGAGCCCTGAGGTCACAGAGGACCACAGGGTCCTGCTAGGTCAGACTCCAGAGGCACACAGGACACTTGTTTCTTCAAGTCTGCCGTGTTTCCCTACCTTTCAAAAGGTTTTTCACTACAGAAGGTGACCAGGAAAAGTCCAGGATTGCTATGACACAACAGCTAGGGACACAATGTCCCCAGGCTGACAGAGCTGGTAGTTCTGTGCTGACATCATGGGCTCGAACCAGCCCTGCAACCACGAGTGAAGTCTGGAGGCTGGGTCTCTTAAACCACCTTTCCACATCAGCAAGTTCCCAGTCACACTTGTATCAGAGTGAGCATGGCTCTGCCTGCCATGGCTTCTTTTAACCCAGACTTCTCTGGTAAAAATTCAAAGAAGAGCAAAGAGAAAGCTTTCTCACTCCTTCCATCACTTTTGGACAGATGATGGACAGATGGACAGATGGACAGAAGGGTTTAGGACAGATGGGTTTGGTAACATCAATGCCAGGTACCTCCTGGTTTGCCAAGGCCCCAGAGGTTCCAGAGGCAGGAGGCAGATCATGGATTATCTAAGCAAGAAATAGAAAATTCTGTAGGATTCACCTGATCAATATAGACACAAAACAAACAGAATAAACTCCTGGTTCACAAACACATCTCAACCCCATCTGCAAAGGAGAAGTTCTGGGAGAAAGCACTCCTGGGTCTCTTGCCCATCCATCCCTTAGTTTTAAATGTTTCCTGGGTAAGAACACAATACAGTGCCAACCATTTGACATTTTTTTTTTTCCATTAAGCAGACACACCTTAAGTAGAAATTCCATCACTGCCATTTATATTGGGCATTAAGTACCTTGCCCTTGGGAATTCCTGTTACAAATTGTCAAATTATGTCCCTTCCTTTTTATTTCAGCAGAAAGTTGGATTTTTGGCTAAGTATATTTTAAAACTTTCCAGTTGAGGGGTTGGGTGAGAAGCAGACTCAAATCACTTGTACCTGTTTTTCCACCAGCCTCACAGAGGTGACACCAAAGTGGCTATCACCAATAATTGGACTTAAGGGTTTCCATATGCCCATTTAAGAATCCCCAGAGTTTTTTCAGTCTCCTCAACTCAACCCATTTAAATTCAGATTTAACTGACATTGATTTAGGAGTTGGTTTTCCAAGGTGCTGAACACATGCCATCAATTGCAGCTGAAATCCTGAGTGCTCAGCCCTTCTCAATATCAGATCCTTCCTGTTTAAGAGAACAAAAAGCAGATTTGAAGTTTATTAAAGCCAGACCCATATGCTCAAAGGAAGGGTTATTAACTCCCTAAGTGATTCTGTAAGTTAATATGTCTTTATTAGTTGGCTCTTTTCAACTTAGCAAGTGTTGTGGAATAGGCTATTATAAATTACAGAAGCTTTATTTGAACTGGCTTCTAGTAAAACATAACACACCTACTGGAAGATTGTTGTATAAATGTCACCTCCTGATGAGCAGTCTGGACTACACTACAGATTTTTTCCTACACTACTGCTAATGCACACAAAGTCTTTAAATTGTTTCATGAAACTGGTCCCTGGATAACATTCAGAAGTGACAAAGACAGCAGTAATTCCTTTGTGTGCAGCATCTCAACCATTTTACACCAGCTCTCAATTTGGTCCTACATTTGCAGGGGAACAGAAGAAGAAATATTACATCACTAAATAATTAAATTTGTTCTTATGCCTGGGCAGACATAAGTTTTTTCTCTGCATGTACCAGTAAAAGGAAGAGATGCTTTTGGGTAAGAGAGATTGATCAAGGACTTGAATTTTTTTGAGGCCATGTAAAATTAGGCAGCAGAGGCCATCCATCATATGGATGGATGAAATCACCCACTTTATTTCCAAAAGGCAATATAGCTCTTCTCTTCAGCCCTGGAGATTTACCATCTCCACTTCTACACATACTCCACAGAGTCCTTCCCATAGTGATCCAAATACAGGAAGGAAAATGATT
Source organism: Polioptila caerulea (assembly GCA_013397295.1). Classification (NCBI taxonomy): domain Eukaryota; kingdom Metazoa; phylum Chordata; class Aves; order Passeriformes; family Certhiidae; genus Polioptila; species Polioptila caerulea. The sequence continues at coordinate 8,624 of VYXF01002118.1, read as the reverse complement.
AAGAAATATCCAGAGTTAGCAGGATTTCAGATTAGTCACCAGCTAGCTGTGAATGCAGCAGGAGTAGCCCTGATTGCATTAACTCACTGCTGAGAGCTCATCTGCCCTCTGGCTTTTTGTAGACTCTGAAACAGCTCTTGCCACATTACTGACTTGGTCTTTCACACTCGTTCAGGGCATCTGTGTCAGAACCTTCATTCTTGGGTTGTAGGGGTTTTTTTCTGTAAGAAGAGGGATGCTGAGGATGTGGCCCTCAGCACAACTGCATCTTCAAAGATCACTTCCTGCACGTTGATCCTGTTAGCTGCCAGAAGAAATTCCTAACCAGGTAACAAATCACTAGAGACTGGTCTTTAAGGGAAATATTTCATGAAAAGCAATTCAAGTTCCCTTTTTCTTTGAAGGGCAGAAGAGGAGTTTGCAGGGGGCCAGGCATCCAAATGTCACCTTATCCAGGAGAAATAATTGCTGCCGAGCACTTGACTCTTTCTTGTAGCCTGATCACTGCAGGAGAAACATTACTAGCTAACCTTTCCCTGTCCCTTGCTACAGTAAAATCGTGTCCTCAAAGGCTCTCAGTGCTCCTTGGAAGGCTCCTGACATCAGAAACAAAACTGGAGTGCACCAGTGTTGATCTTCCACTCCTACCACCCCCAAGTGGATCTTCCAATCAAGCATGGCAGAAAAATGGCACACAGGGAAGAAATTAGCACTTAGAAGCATCCTTGTCAATCCCTGCACTTGTCTCCATCACTCATAATTAACTTGAAATTGCTACTTTATAAAATTCTCACTAATATCCAAAAACAGCTATACCCTAGTAAAATACAGGGGAAAAGAAGTTTTAGAGTAATAAAGAAAGTAATTTTAATCCATGCTAACAGGTGATATTAAAAGTTACAGCTGGTGGTAGTACTCCTGACAGACCAATGCTAAACTGTATTAGTAATAGGCACATTTGTTTTTTTAAAATGCCCTATTTCATGCAAAGGAGATGACTGAGAAAAAATTGCAAGGTGAATGCAAGCAATCACAAGAGGCCATTCATCATTCTGCCTACATTTTTTATGAATACATTCACAGAACTGCAACTGTGCTCATTCCACAAGTAGCTCAGGGCAGAGGGATTAAATCAGACAACCTTTATAATTGTTCTCCAGCTGTCAGTCAGCCTTTTTTATCTGCCAGCATGTGTAGATAATATCACTTCCATTAACAATGCCACTCATTTAGTGGCATTGGACTGAAATGACAACATTAATGGATACAGCAAAAAAAATAGGAATAAAAAAGATTACATAAATCCAAAAAGCTGAAACAGTTAATTGGCTGTTTCTCAAATACCCACAGCAAGCAACATTGACTCCACTGGTGTACCAGTAATTAAAAAGCTAATTACTATTTTATTTCAGAAAGTGAGGGACCCAAAGAATAAAGTAATGAGAAATGCAGCTTGCTGAAGTGGGAACAGTAACACTGTTCTCATCAAGAGATCCCTGCAGCACCATCACCTTGGGAAGGTTTGCACACAAACTTGTCACAAGAGTAATTAGCTAATTAGAAAGCTAGGAAATACCTTCTTCCCCTTTCACTATCTGAGATCCCAGATATGATTCCAGATTTAAATGAAAAACTAACACTTATACTGTACTAACTTTGATGAAACCTTTTCTGGGCTATGTTCATAAGAAACATGACTTTGGGCCAAATTTTTTTTAAAAATTCCGTTCCTTAACTCACTCTACAGGCTATGGAGATATTCAACCTGAACTGAACTTGCCCTTTCATTTGAAACCACTGCTGAAAATGCTGGGCAACCTAGAATAGTACAGAAACAAAAGTAACAGAATCATCTAAATCTCGATGTTGCAAGTGAAAGAATTACACTTTGCAGAAGTGTTTCAATACATGCCCAGCAGCTACTGAACAACATCACTGCTGTCTGCTAATGCTGTCACCTTCCTCCTGACCATACAGCTCAACAGAATGCTTGAGCAAGCAAAAACCACTCTGGGGTGGGCCAGTACCAGCACTGCTTGTGCTAGGCTGAGAAACACGAGGGTCCTGAGCTGCAAGGGTGATGCCATTATTCAGGACAGTGCAGAAGGGGCATTTGCACTCATGTCACAGAGCATGAGATGCAGAAGGGGTGAGCAGGTGGGTGTGGTACACACGTGCAGAGGCACCAACAGCACAGTGACTCGTGGTTACTCACACACAGTCCTCTGGAAAAGGAGGAAAACAGCTTTTGAAAACAGCTGCCAGGCCACTTGGGCAAGAAAGGAGAGTCACAGAATAGTCTTCTTCTGTACCAAAGAAGGAATGCATTCTAAAAAGGAGATTTCAAAGGGGGGAGGAAAAGCCCAGAAATGCAAACCAGAAAACACTGACTGAGCAACACGGCCAGCTCTGTGTTTTTTAGGGAGCAGGAAAGGACTGTTCTTCCATCAGCAGGCACTCAGAGCATGCCACATAAGGATGGTAAAGCTGGAGGACACTGCTGGAATGCACTGCCACAGGAACACCCAGCACTGCTGTTGGCAGCACTGTCAAACTTGATCAAAATGTATTCTGAAAGTTGCCATGAGAAAGAAGGTATGGGAATAAGTCACCCTATGTGGGCTATTTCTATTCACACTGAACAGCCTGTCTCATGAAAACACACACTTTATAACCCACTTGTAGTCTTTTATTCACACATTTATTTAATCAGTTGCAGCACAGTTAGGCCACCAATTATTAACACAAATATTAGCCACCAATACCCACCCAAAATATAACAGAGATCATAACAAGAATTGCTTGAAGCAGCAATTAGTGCTAGTAGCATTGCTTAAGCCAGTTGTGAGATACAGGCTGACACACAAAAAAGCAGAGTTGATCTTGTACTAGTTATGGAAGCAAAACTCCTGCCTCCCAAGTGCTTCTTATGTAGGAAAAAAAAGAAAAAGAAAAAACAAACTTAAAAGCAGTTTAGGTTTTTTAGTTTATTTTTTTTCATGAAATGCTGCTGAAAATCATTAGCTGACCAATGACAGCATTTTCTAGTTGCAATTTAAAGACTGTTCAGAGCTTCATCCAACCTGATCTTGAACAACACTAGAGGTGGGGCACCCCCAGCTTTTATGGGCAATTTGTTATAGGCCTTATAGTAAAGAATTTTTTTCTTAATATCTAATCTAAACCTTCTCTGTCAGTTTGGAGCCATTGCCCCTTGTCCTGCCACTCCAGGCCCTCGTCAATAGTCCCTCTCCATCCTTCCTGCAGGTTCCCCTCAGGCACTGGAAGGTCTTGACAGAGCTACATACAAAAATCTGTACATTCCATAAACACAGCATCAGTTTAATTTTAGTCCTGATGGGCTATTCAATATAGGACACCTCAGGTTTTACTGTGGATTAGAAGCTTATGTTTTCTCATACAAATTCACAATGGAGTCATGTAAGAAATTAATTTATTGACATAACTCTTGGAGAAATTAATGCTCAGTGACACAAAAAGCAGGAACTCACAAACTGGTATTTTGCCCAGCTTACCTCCAACAGGGACTTCTGCATCAGCCCATCCTCTGTCACCATGCTGTAAGTCTTGAGCACAACAAGGAGGACTATGGTTCTCATTTCAGCTTTTCCTCTGATTTCTCTGCATTTTGAGACTTGTCTCAAACATTTACTTCTTATATTAAAAGTAATTTTATAGGTAATTATAGAGATTACAATTTCTTGGAAAGTTGCAAATGCAGATATGAGCCCAAACCTTCTCCAGTTCTACAGGAAAAATAGATTCATTTGATGTAGGTTAATCTTCACCCTAAAATGTAAAAGGGAAAGAAAAGGAAAAACAATCAGTCACAGGCACTCTCAAAGTTGGCTAGATTTCAGCTGTCAAGAAAAAGAAAAGCTTTTTGAAATTTGCCTAATACATTACAATAAACCCCTGATATAAGTTAAGATAGTATTTGAAAAGCACTTAACAGAATACTGATTCTTTGACAAACACTTATTATCAGATTATGAAAGCAGACTGATTCTTTTCTTTTTTTTTTTTTAACACATAACTACAAAATGTCCTCAGTTAAGTAATGAGTCAAATGTACCCCTTTCACTGCAGGATTCTGTGCATGCAGCACATATACAGCAGACAAAAAGACAAGACCTACTGCACGTTTTTCTTACAAAGCTGCCACTATCTGGTCCATCCTTGGGTTACACTCCCCAAAAGGATTGGTGCAACTGTTCAGTGCTCAGTCCATCCTCACCCACTGAGTTCAGTCTTATTACACTTAACCCCAACAGGAGTTCTGATGTTGATGTAAACACCAAATAGCACAGACAGCATCTTTTTAAGACTGTGGCCAGTTTCCAAGAGATACCCACCTTTAGCTCAGCAAATGGGTCTGGCTGAAGATTAGATTTCCATGGCAAGAGGGAAAATGAGGCATTTCCAGGCTCATTTCCTTTCTTCAGTACTTGTGAGAGAGAACCAGCTGTGCTCACTCACCAGAGGAGAAACATGTGAAAGGCTGTACCCAGCCTACACAAAGAGAGGGTAAGACTGTGCCACCCTACATTATTTAGGGAACTAGAGGAGACTCCTGACCAGAGGACTTGGCTGTGTCACTCCTAGGAGCCACCCCAACTAGGACGAAGAGTATGAGCACTAGAGCAGCAAAGAAGCACGAACCACAAACACCTGCTGGTTTTCAAGGGGAACTGCTAAACTTCAAGTTTCAAAATAAAGGACTCCCAAAATTCCAGCTAAGGCCAAAAAATGTTTAACACAGCACAACCTGTTACATGGTGGAAGTCACAGAACTTTAATGAACGATTTTTGCTGGGAATCCTACATTTTATAATGGACTACAACATCTAGAGCAGATGGAAAAGCTGCAGTTAGAGCTGTAACTAATTGTTCGCAGATTTTTGCTTGCAGGACAATCAAGGATGATGGAGGCAGTAACAGGCCTCCTGTCCATCTGCAAGAAGCACAAGGAACCTGTCAGAACATGGATACCACTATTTGTGCCACAGAGCTGGGCCCAGGCTCGCCAAACACAGCCTTGCAATGTCAAGTGCTGACTAAGCCAAGAAGCAGGAGCCACCATGACAAGGAAGAGAGAAACTGCTGCTCACCACAATGAGAAATTCCAACTCTCCATTTCCTCCAGAAAAGAAACCTTTCTGCTGAGAGGCTTCTTGTCTGGTATCACAGCATGTGAAACAGAGAAAGGGCAGAAAGCAAGCAGGGTATTTCTGGCAAGATCAGAGCTGCGTTTGTCACGTTACCGAGTGCTGGGCAGAGCTGTTGTGGTTGCACACCATAACTCCTCTGCATGTTTTCTACATCCCTGATTCTGAAAGACACTTAAGCACCTGCATAACATTTGAAATATGTGTGTAATTACAGTACATTGTTTACATCTGAAAGTGGACTGTGTCAGACTAATTCTAACCCAAAATAATCCATTACACTTCTGGCATGACCATGTTATACGGTCCAACTAAAAGGTTGGCAGAGTATAGTTCTGAACATTTGGCCTAGGGTTTTTCTTCCTCCAGGAAATCCAGGAAAAGTAACAGGTAAGGATTCAACATCAACAAAAAACCCCAAACTTATGGGTTGGCTTTATTGCTATCTTTCAGGTCAAACTGCAGTGCAGACCTTCAGACACAGAGGGTTGATGGTGGGGATGGAGGTGGGCAGGATAGGACAGAGACAACACCACATGAACCCTCATATCCTCCCCATGTCTACTTCAGTGTGACTTAACCTCTCTTAACAGTCTTGTGTGTCTATGCAACATTTTCAGCAATTGCTAACTAAGTACTTGGTTGCAGGGTCTAATGAATAAACATAAAACCATGTGTTAAGGTTCAATATATAGGTGGTTAGAATGGAATTCTGAAAACAATTGTGCTGTACACTGAAATACAGTACTTGATTATTTTCAGGGCTTTCAGCCCAGCCTGAATTGAGACAATGCTAAACAGACCCAATTAGTTCAATAAAGAAAGGCAACACTCGGTCTAGCAAAGGCATTCATTATAATATTTATTCTATGAAACAATGCTGAAAACATAAGATTAAAAAATAACCCATGCATTTCATAAAATACAGAGAAAGACATTGTCATAAACAAAACAGAATAAGCAAGCCAAACCCCCTCTGAAAATCCTGAGAGCTCCACTCTCGATATTGCATCATATGAATACAAAAAGCATACCCAGGAGAAAGAGCAGGCTGAGGAAAGTGGCACGTTACCTGTCAATAACTGGGATGAGTACATCAGCCTACAAGAGTTTTGCCATCACCTTTCTTACTACAAAACTAAACTGGTGTGACTTGCTTTCCTTGCTACCAGTTCCTGGCACGGTTTTTGGCTGGGAAACCAGGATAGCTCAGCAGAACTCACATTAAGTTGCTGTCCAGAGAGGTACTAGGGCCCAAAATGTAGGGGGCTATGGAAAGGTATCAAGGCTCAGTGGGTGAGAGGGAATGGCTGCTGCTCCCCTGCTGGAAGCAGGCTGCAGGGACATGCCTTGACTGCCTTGCTGGGAGTGCAGCCGCTGGAAGAAGCACGGGCAGAAGTGTGGGAACTCAGGGCTTGACTCTCACTGCCCTGGAGGCTCAGAGACCCAGGCAGGGGGCTCAGAGACCTTGGCACAGAGCCCAAAACACCTGTGATTTGGATTTTACCCCATGGGAACAATTGCCAGCTTTATGTGAAGAGTTACAAGTCACAAGAGTTTAAATAGAGTAATAATTAGTTTATCACAGGATGAAAAAGTAGATTCTGGGTTTTAGTATTGGTGTGAGGACAAGATGGAGGATCCTCATGGTTTTTAGGCTTCTTCCTTCTTCTTCACCTACCCTATTTCCTTGCTGTGATAGTGGCAATGGTGATTGGTTTAGAGTAGCAACCGACTGTCTAACACAGATGGTAGGTATTGGAAAATAATTGTAAATAATGTACACATGATTTTTAGTATAAAGAACAAACACGGCCCCGGGGCCACGGAGCATGCCTCGGACTGTCCTGCCAGACAGACCTCAGCAGGTCAGAGAAAGAATGTCACAGATAAGATAAAATAAACAACCTTGAAAATAAGAGCAGAAGATTCTCAGCCTCTTCTTCCACCTCGTGCGAGGGAGAAAAGGACTTTTAATACCTCCAGAGGTTTTCTGCAGCACAGAAAACCCGACACAGAAGCAGTGTCCTAGGGTGACTTTATGATGGTTGCATCCTCAGTGGTCTGCTCTGTTTCTGCTGGATATTGAGTTCTGCACCTCCAAGGCTGGTTCCCACAGAGCAGGGGGGGAGAAGAAGCACACAGTTTGTTTTCAGAAGCTGCACTTGCTCCCCTGCACCCTCCTCACAGACTGTGCTGTCTGCAGCAGGGACAGCGGGAGAGAGCTCTCCTTTGATTTTAGTTAGTTTTCAGCTAGCTGAGGCAGAGAAATTCCCTGGACTGTGGCTTTTCTTTTTCTTGTAACTGTTCAAACCTGCTCTGGACTGAAAACCCAGAAATACACTGGAAGCTCACACCTGTGGCCCACTGGGGCTTGGGACACGGCATTTTCCAGAGCAGGAGGGATTGGTAAGAGATTGAGCGAGCTGAGCTGCACCCCACGAAAAGGGCTTTCTGAATCTGCCATCTCTTCAGAACAGCAAGAGGTTTTATTGTTTAATATTGCTCAGTTTTTATGCTTATGAATACTTTGCTTGTTAAATAAACAGGTTTTTTCCACTTTTCTCCAAAGAAATCTTTTCCCAAACCAGCTGGGGGAGGGCCCACTTGAATCTGTTTTCAAGAGAGACCCCTTTGGATGTTTCCTCCCAAATTTGACCCAAACCAGGATAAATACTTTTTGGTGCCCAGCACATGGCTCGAGAAAGTGGAAAAAATCTGAACTGACTGCATTTTGGTTTCACTGACTCTATATTGGGATAAAGCAGCCAATAGCCAGGCTGCTGCCTGAATTCATAATGTCTCTCTGGGTGGAGACCTTCTGGTCCCTAGGCTTCTTTGATGTTTCAATACCTTTCTGGTCCCTAGGCTTATTTTCTTATCTGGAGATAGCTCCAGCATTGCCCCTAACACATAGTCTTTACTGAAGAGGGGCACAGATTTGGGTTGTGTCTCTGTGGGACACGCAAGGACACACACGGACACTCTTTGATGAGAAGGCTAAAAATTATTTATTAAAACATCTGACTCCATATTTATAGCATTTCCACACAGACCAGGGATTGGAGGAGAAGGTTGACACCTCTCCCATCCCACTGGTCAAGACAACTGCCCATCAGTTGCTTTTCTACTCTAAGAGAAAGTATGTAAACAACTTTGTCTTAACATAAACATGCTCTAATTATAATACCCGTGTGTGAGTGAAAACCATGAAAAACATGAAATTAGAAGAGCTTGAAAAATCAGGGCAACAGGGTTGCTGTTGTGCTGGGCTCAATGATAA
>VYXF01002117.1:3360-13360 GCA_013397295.1 Polioptila caerulea | reverse complement strand
GTCACTGATCTCCATCTGGACATGGAGCCAATTCCTTATCCATGAAATAGTCCACCAATTTAGAGAGAAGGATGTTGAGGGGGACTGTGTCAAAGGCTGTACAGAAGTCCAGACAAATGACATCTGTAGCCCTTCCCTTGTCCCCTGATGGAGTCACTCCATCATAGAAGGCCACTACGTTGGTCAGGCAGGACTTGCCCTTTGTGAAGCATTGCTGGCTGTCCCAAATCACCTCCCTCTCCTCCATGTGCCTTAGCACAGCTTCTAGGAGGATCTGTTCCATGATCTTCCTGGGCACAGAGGTAAGGCTGACAGGTTGGTAGTTTCCAGGGTCCTCCTTTCTACCCTTTTTAAAGATGGGTGCAATGTTTCCCATTTTCTAGTTACCTGGGACGCCACTCGACTGCCATGATTGTTTTGAATACTATGGAGAGTGTCTTGGCAACTACATCAGCCAATTCCCTCAGGACTCGGGAGTGCATCTCATCAGGTCCCATGGACTTCTTTATGTTCAGATTCCTCAGGTGATCTCAAACCTGATCTTCACTTAAAATGGGAGAGACTTTGCCTCCTCAGTTCCTGCCTTGACTGAGGAAAAAAAGTTGTTGAGTACCTCATCCTTCTACTCATCTGTTGTTACCAGTTTGCATGTTGGAATTGTCCTTCCTTCCTTGGAGATATTCCAAAGCTATCTGGACATGGTCTTGGGCAATTCGTTCTAGGTGACCTTGTTTGAGCATAGAGGTTGGACCAATGACCTCCATAAGTCACATCCAACCTCAACCATTCTTTGATTATGTAAATTTTATTTATGGCATCCATAGTAATAATTGAATAGTAGGCTATTGAAGTCTCAAGGCTGATTAAGCACATTTCCCAATATCTGTTATATTCTCAGAGATGAGAAGAACATAGCAAAGATGACAGCAAGCATTGTTAGTGGAGCATTCTCTCAGGATCATTAGAAAGACTAGGAATGCTAAGAAAATTCTCATGAGAAGAGATACTATAGGTTAGATGCAGTGTTTTTTGGTTTCTTTTTTTGCATCTTGTTGGTATACTTGTGCTTGTGTTAATATAGCTACATCATAATTCTTCAAATAAGAAGACTGACATAAGCATTGTAGATATAATTAATCAAGTTGCATCTTCATATAAGAGCATCACAAATTGCTTTCTGCAGTGTGTTTTTTTACTGGTTAATTTATAGCAGTGCATCAAGCCTTATGGTGTGGTTTCTTTATTAGCCACTGGTGCTGCAACCACCATCTATGCAGTTGAGGCAGATGGTGACCCAAATACTGGGTTTGAAAAGTCAAAGGAGCCAGGAGAAATACAGTATCTTATTAAATGGAAAGGCTGGTCACACATCCATAATACATGGGAAACTGAGGAAACACTGAAGCAACAAAATGTTAAAGGAATGAAGAAACTGGACAACTACAAGAAAAAGGATCAGGAAACAAAACGCTGGTGAGTATTTTTATAACTATTTCCATGTTGCATATTTTTGTAACAATATAGATGTTTTTAAGTGCCTGTACAACAGGAAGACAAAAGCTCTAAAGTTGAAGCTTTCCTAACACCTTATGATCTTGTAAGATTCTGAGCACACCAACTTTACTTAAACAAGTGACAATACTCACATATCTTGTAAAATCAGGGCTTTAAGGAAGCAACTTCTGCACCTAGATTTCAATATATGGGTTATAAATGAAGTTTTAACAAGATGGGTGATGGGTTTTCTGGTTTTGTTTTAAATCTTAACTTTTACTAATTTTGTAATTGATTCTATTTTGATCAGAGTTCTTTGGGAATTGCTGCAGAGATTAAAAAAAATCAGAAATGGCTAAAGCACTCAAAACATTACAGCATTTAGTTTCTTTGGCTCAAACTTCTGTCAAAGCCTCACAACCAAGAAATGAAAAAATTCCTTACATTTTAGTGCTATGTTATGGTATTCCAGTTTATTAGTATGCTTAATATAATCTATGAACAGTGATGGAACTTTTAGTGACTCATAAGATATATTCTTATAGTGAGCCACTGTGCTGTTCTGTGAAAATGCCATGTGAAGTACACTAACTGTATTGAGAACAGATATTGTAAATTATCTACAGGACTAGAATAAGAGGTAGCTGATAGTAATTTCTCTTTATAAGCTTCCTCAATCATCAGTGATAATGTACCTAGGCCAGATGCAACACTTTTATAGCAGAAATTCCAGAGTTGTAGCTTCTCCAAAGAAGCTCTCTAAGCAGCATGCCTATGGTGCTTACATTCAGAGCTTTAAAATTGCAACATTTTCTTAGTTTTAGAACTGTTCAATGTAGTAAATGCTGCAAATGAATTCCCGTTTCAGGCTGAAAAATGCTTCTCCAGAAGATGTGGAATATTATAATTGCCAGCAGGAACTTACAGATGATCTACATAAACAGTATCAAATAGTGGAGAGGATAATTGGTACGTGACAAACTTCCAGATAGAAAACAGTGTTGAGATTATTACAAGTTTATTGCTTGCATGTTGAATTTAGTTAAGAAATTTAGGTTATTAATATCCCTAGCAGCTTAAGGAAAAACTAAATCTTTGTTAAAAGTTATCATACTGTCTTTGCTGTCAAACTAGTTCATGTTATCACCTAAAATTAGTGCTTTCTTAAAATACATAAAGAAAATACTGATCTGGTATCTCTGATGTGTTTCTGCAGCTCATTCAAATCAGAAATCAGCAGCTGGTTATCCAGATTACTATTGCAAATGGCAAGGTCTGCCTTACTCAGAATGTAGCTGGGAAGACGGTGCTCTCATTGCCAAAAAATTTCAGACATGTATTGATGAGTATTTTAGCAGAAACCAATCCAAGACTACTCCATTTAAGGACTGCAAGGTGAGTGTGTAATTTCAATAGATTTATACAGCTGCAATAATTTTTTTAAAAGCTGATCTATTTTATGCATTCAAAAATGCATATTATAAAATATTTTTGAATGCTGTCCAGAACAGTAATAGTGATAGCTGTATATCTATATACGTAAGAAGTATTACTATTAAGAATAGACTTTGATGTCCCTGCCCATGGCAGGGGAGTTGGAACTAGATGTTGTTTAAAGTCCCTTCCAACCCAACCCATTCTATGATTCTATATTTGCTCCTACTTATTTTATTGCCATTCAAAGATGGAACTGTTTATTACTTTAATTTGTTTTGAAAGTAATCTTTGTGAATGAGTTTTTGTCACTCCTGTTGAGGAATTTAGATCAGCAAACTAATTTTAGCTTGCAAATGGATGGATACTGTTATATATACCTAGATGTTTGTTATGAATAAAGGCTAGACTTGGTGACCAAACAGAATCCTACTGCTACTTTGTTTCTATAAGAAGATATTTTGTTAATTTCACTTAGTAGTAGGACTGATGTTCAATTTGCTTTTGACAGATTCTAAAACAGAGGCCGAGGTTTGTTGCACTAAAGAAGCAACCATCTTATATTGGAGGACATGAAGGTTTAGAGTTAAGAGACTATCAGTTAAATGGACTGAACTGGCTTGCCCACTCATGGTGCAAGTAAGTAGTCTTAAATTAGTCTTGCTGGTTTTAACTTGAAAGCATTTATAATTTTGTTTGTTTGTTTGTTTGTTTGTTTTAGAGGGAATAGTTGTATTCTTGCAGATGAGATGGGTCTGGGTAAAACAATACAAACAATTTCTTTTCTGAACTACCTGTTTCATGAACATCAACTGTATGGGCCTTTCTTGCTAGTCGTGCCACTTTCTACCNACTGATGTTCAATTTGCTTTTGACAGATTCTAAAACAGAGGCCGAGGTTTGTTGCACTAAAGAAGCAACCATCTTATATTGGAGGACATGAAGGTTTAGAGTTAAGAGACTATCAGTTAAATGGACTGAACTGGCTTGCCCACTCATGGTGCAAGTAAGTAGTCTTAAATTAGTCTTGCTGGTTTTAACTTGAAAGCATTTATAATTTTGTTTGTTTGTTTGTTTGTTTGTTTTAGAGGGAATAGTTGTATTCTTGCAGATGAGATGGGTCTGGGTAAAACAATACAAACAATTTCTTTTCTGAACTACCTGTTTCATGAACATCAACTGTATGGGCCTTTCTTGCTAGTCGTGCCACTTTCTACCTTGACATCTTGGCAAAGAGAGATTCAAACTTGGGCTCCTCAGATGAATGCTGTGGTTTACTTAGGAGATATAACTAGCAGAAATATGGTGAGTATTTCTTTGTATAATTGGAAATATTAGTGGTAAATAAGACTCACTTCACATTCCTGTCTTATGCTAATCTCCAATATTTTGATTCGGAATGAGCAAATAATTATTTGAAACATTGCATGTGGTTAAAATGCAAATTAAAAGCATAAATTTTGATCTGATATGAACATGAAAAATTTCATTCTTGCTTAATAATAAAAAGTATTAAAAATGCAACCTTGCATTTGAAAATAAATTGTCTTTTTTTATGTGATTATTTAGGTGGATTAAATAAATATTTAAGCCAAATAGACATAATCTTAATTTGTTTCCTGAAAGGAAGAATAAAAAGAACCTTATCCATTAAAGTTTAAAAACCAAACAAAAAACCCAAAACACACAAAGAAATCCACAAAAAACCCCAACCATACAAAAGCTAACAAACACCCCACCACCACTGTTTATTAACTTTAAGAAAAAAAGCTTCACATGTTATGTTCCTTGTTTGTGAAGAGATTCTTGTATGGCACTTAACATCTATATTGTTATAGTACCTGAAGTCATCCTGACCAGTAAGACCATTTTTCTCTAGCTTATAGTTTGCCTGATTCTTCTTGTAGATAAGAACTCATGAATGGATGCACCCACAGACCAAGCGATTAAAATTTAATATACTTCTAACAACTTATGAAATTTTGCTGAAGGATAAGGTAATGACACTTACTTGTTTAGGGAGATACAAATAATTTTTACAATGTAAAATTCCTTTTGAGTTGGCACATATTTGGGTTCTGAGCTGTTAAATCGATGGGGGAGTATGACAGCTTTACCCTTGTAAGTTGTTTTCTTTAAGCACTTGTAGATTTTATGTATGTGTGGTTAGACTTTCTGCCCCCTCCCTTAACCCACATATCAAGTGGGTAAAACTTATTTTTCTTCAGTTTGCTTGTGCTTCACATTGTTACCAAAAATCTTTAAAAATAAAACTCCTTGAAACCAGTGTAGCATGAAGAAGCAGACATTCTTTATTTGGCTGAATGCATGAGGGGATATCTCCTCTAAAATATATGCAAAGTACAGGAAACTTCCTGTTTATATGCTATATTTTACATACATATTCATAGGGTTTCCCAGAAGAAACATACATATGATAATCAGTTCCCCAAAGTCATTAACATATGTTCTCTCCCCTTTATGCATGTATTTTGTTCTGGGGCTCTCTGTCATACCTGACCACCTGGTGTACTGGTAAAAGTTGGCACAACTGGGCTGGTTGCTTTCCAGCTCTTCTTCCTACAGAATAAGCAGTGTGGTTCCATAGGCCAGTGGTTTTTGAAGAATAAGCATTGTATTAACCCACTAGTTGCAAACAATTCTTTGTCTGGCAACAACATTGCTGCAGTAATTTCTTTGCATCTCAAAATCTCTACTTTACTGTTAGGCATCCAGGAACTGAAAAAACAAACCAGTCTATAGCTTCAAACGCCTCTGATTTATGACTCTGACATCTCATGTTTTTTCCTTGTATTTGTGTGTGCAGTATTACATATATTTATTTTACTACTCTCTTCATGATGATAGCATATAAAGTTATTGTTAATCCTAACAGCATATGATAATTATAATAAAAAAGTTCTTCTTACTGACTTTCTATTTCATTTGTACATGCTGAAGAGAGTCAATAGTGGATTTTTGTTGGGTTTTTTTTCTCAATTGAAAATGTATAGATCAGCTTTTTGTCTTCTTCCTCACCCTAAGTATAAACTTGGTTTATACATTCTTTTTAATCTTGGGATACCTGCATAGCCTTTCGTTGAATCTAGCAAACATAAAACCTGTAATTAATATTAAAAACATATAGGTGTCCTTTTTTATTAAAATAAAAGGAGTGACGGTGTATATATAACCTCATGTAAAATGTCAGACATTGCATAATATATTAACTTGTATAATGTCTTCCTCTCCCCCCAATTTCTTGAAGTCATTCCTTGGTGGTCTGAACTGGGTATTTATAGGAGTTGATGAAGCTCATCGTTTAAAAAATGATGATTCCCTTCTGTACAAGACTNGCACTTCATCATGCCAGAAAAGTAAGGAATGTGATGGGGGGGGGTTGTTGGTGTTGGAGGAGGGGTTTTTTTGGTTTTGATTTTTTTTTTGTTTTGATTTTTTTTTGGTTTTGTGGTCAAGTTTCTTATGGTCAAGTATTGTAGTGATTGGAGACTCAATAAAGAATTGCATTGTGAAATAGTTTTAATATTTTTTTATAAAATAGATGCACATTATTTTCACGCTGCTCTGGATAAATTGTTTTGGTAGCAGCTGTCACTTTTTCTGTTTTGTCAGTTCAGAAAAAGGATGGATTGATGTATTGCTCAGAACCTTGACAACATGCTTCATCTTAATTTAAAAGGAAAATCATATGGATTTGCTGTAGGAAAATAGAATGGGTCTGAGGATGTCATCTTTCCTGTGTTAGTACCATGAATGAAAACCACAATTCACAATATCCAGTAATTCATTCAGGCACGTGGTGTGATTCTTGGGGTCGTCCTGTGCAAGGCCAGGAGTTGGACTTTCATGATCTTTGTGGGTCTCTTCCAACTCAAGACATTCCATGATTCTATGATTCAGACAGCAAATTTGCCCTTACGATTTGCATAGAATAGATTTACTATGTTGACATTATTCTATACCGACCTCTGTTTATATTTGGAATAAATAAGAGCACATCTTTCTTTCAAATATCTTGTAAAATACAAAACATTGTCGCTCCAATTAATTTCGGTGCTATGCATCGCATTGACTTATTCAGAACCTTACAAAGCCACTAAGTTTGTTGTCTGGCACCTATTCTTCATTTGATCACAAAGTGCGTTCTCTTAGTCTATTAGCATTATACCAGAGGATAATCACATTTCAGCTAGTCCATACAAGCTGCAAAAGGTATGTGGTCTATTCTCTTGCACTTCCTCCAGCTACACAACTACTTTTTCATGCTGCTCTTGAGAAATATAATTGAATTTCTATATCCTTCTACATGCAGAAAAGTAAAATTTTGTGTTTTCACTGAAGAAATTAAAATTCAGGAGTTTGTTTTGAATTTTAATTCTGCAAAAGTTTGTTAATTTCCATTCTCCTATTTGCAGACAAAATATTTGGAATTTCTTGTGAGATGCAAATTCAGAAATTTATTATTTAATAAAACAGAGGGGAGTAATGAAGAAGTCCATTTTTGTTTGTGTGCATGGCATATTTATGGTCTTTGTGTGTCTGTGTTAATGGTATGTCATTATTTTACTTTTATTCTTTCTATGTTGAAGGTTTTCTTCCTGGGAAGATTTTGAAGAGGAGCATGGCAAAGGGAGAGAGTTTGGTTATGCAAGTCTTCACAAAGAACTTGAACCATTTTTACTCAGAAGAGTTAAAAAAGATGTAGAAAAGTCTTTACCTGCTAAGGTTGAACAAATTTTGAGGATGGAAATGAGTGCATTGCAGAAGCAATATTACAAGTAAGTAATGACACTTTTTAATTCCTGCTATTTTAATGACATCTCTATATAAAAATTATTGAAGTGTAATAGTTTTAATAATGAAATTTTAACTGATATTTTGAGAGCTTACATCCTTCATCTTTCCACAAATGGTTAGAAATTACTTCCATTGTGCCCATTCTGTATCATAGGTGGATTTTAACCAGGAATTATAAAGCCCTGAGTAAAGGTTCAAAAGGCAGTACCTCGGGCTTTTTGAACATTATGATGGAGCTCAAGAAGTGCTGTAACCATTGCTACCTAATTAAACCACCAGATGATAATGAATTCTATAATAAACAGGAAGCATTACAGGTAATACCTTTTAAAAAAAAAAAAGTTAAGTGATTTTACATCTCTAATATGCATGCAATAATTTTATAGTGTTCTGTCAATTTATTTCTTCTTATGAAATTATGTTAAGAAAGACTGAGTTCTCTATCAAATGTGCATCCTGGGTTTTACAGGTAAGTGAATTGATTACCTTTCTGTTTGTTTCTTAACTGGAACTGAATAATAGAGAGATCAATACTAAATAAAATATCCTTGGCTTAAATTATGATCAAAATAAAAAGGAAATGGTTTGAAATAGTTGGCATTTTCAGAATAAATAAACTGAAGACCTATTTTAACCCAGAATAAAATAAAGTAGTTAAACAAACACATAAATTGAATATAAATGCAAATGTATGTGACTGGCAGTGGTACACCAACAATCCATGTGATAGCAGAAAGTAATCTGCTGAATCTCTTAAAACTTTGTCTAGTTGTTTTGTTGTTATAAATGAAATCAATTATAGCATCACTACCAAAGATGGTCTGTGATTGTGTTATGGGTTTATAGTTTGGGTTTTTTGGAAAGGTTAACTAATCTTTGTACTAAAACTGTTGAGAACCACAGCAACAAATAAAAGGACTGTTATAATTGATGCAGTTTTTAACACCATAAATGTTTCGAAAGATCGAGGGTTTTCTTCTGTAAACTTTGAAGTTTATAATGTAGAAACTTTTCCAAAACTACTTGATTGAAATCACAAGTTGTCACTGCACAAGCTATTTTATATCATAAAATGCTTATCAAAGCTAAAGGATGTTTGCAACTTGGCATACTCTAACGACTTAAATTTATAATTAATCTCATCCGAACCATTCAGCCATTATTGCTAAAAATTACATACTTGTAACAATTATTTCCTTGGCTCATTTGAATAAGCTTTGTTAGCTCTAAGTATGAATGATGCATCCTTGTCATTTCTGGCATAAAGAATAAAAGCACCTAACTCTCAATTTTTTATTCCCCAAAATTCTATCCTGAGCCTCTTCAGCTAGAGGCCCTAATGATTTCAACAATAAATTCAGCATGCCACCTGAGTTTCTGTTCTAATTGTTTTGACTGGATCTGAGAAGGTTGAACATCGTAACCCAGCTAAAGCATGTTGACTTCTGTTAACAGGATTCCTCTCACTTTTATCTTGCCAGAAAAACTTAACCAATTAGGCACTGTTTAAAAATACTTAGAGGATCAAGTAGCAATGTTCAAAAGACAGAAAGTGAGGAGCAAGTAGTGGTGAGGTAGTCAGGTAGTCTCATTGTTTATTTGGTGGAAGAGAATTTGAGTCTACACTGTAACTGCTCTAACTCATAGCACAGTATATTTGCTTAACATTTTAATGAAATGTTAAGATGCTGTTTTATGAGCCAGAGCTGAAAGATGCGTTTATTTGAAAAACATGCTAATCGGTACCCCTGTTGATTTCAGTTAGAGCACTTAAAGCTTTTATAATGAGTTTTTACAAGATCAGGACTGACTAAATGCTTATACAACTTTCATGTTCAGTTAATGAATGTCAAACCATTCACAGTGTATGTTAGTGTTGAGGTGAACTTACTTTGCGATACACGCTTTCTTGTCTTGTAGCATTTAATACGTAGCAGCGGAAAACTAATCCTTCTTGACAAGCTACTGATTCGTCTTCGAGAACGTGGCAACAGAGTACTGATTTTCTCTCAGATGGTGAGGATGTTAGACATCCTAGCAGAGTATTTGAAGTATCGTCAGTTTCCCTTTCAGGTAAGAATTTTGCTGGTAGTAGTCAACAAGCCTTGATTTTTACCATTTTATCTTTTTAAAAGTGTCCTTTTTGTAGAAAGATTTATGAAAGTTTAATTTTTCTGTACAGTAAAATACTAGCAATTACTATATGCCTAATAGTATTTTGAAATTAAACTGATTAATTGGAAATGTTACATAA
>VYXF01002112.1:90862-126569 GCA_013397295.1 Polioptila caerulea | reverse complement strand
TGTTGTTGTTGCTTGGGTTTTTTTGTCTTCATAGCTCAGTGTCTTGGATACCTGTGCCTTAATAATGAAAATCATCTGCTTGGAGATCTACTATGTTGTCAAGTGAGTGTTTAGTAGTCTCTCCTTCATCCCTGTACTTTTTAGTTCTCTAAACTGCATGTAACTCTTGATACACCACATGGGCTTTGATGGGCAAAGCATGTATAATCCTGTGAAAATCCAGGAGTGATTCATGAACACATTACAAACATTCATTTGAGATTCTTGGCAGTCACTAATTGCAGAAAGATATTACAATTCTTCTGCAGCCTTTAGATGAGAATGTATCAGTATTTTCCTTGTATCTTGAAATAAGAATTTACAGTATTTTTTAAAACTGATTGTCAGCTAAGCTGAGTAAACCCGTAGTGATTGAATCACTTTTATTAGTTTTCTCCCACTTGATTTGTTTTCCTGAAAGTAACAGCTGTCTCATATGTTGAAAAGTCAGGATTAACTAAAATCTCTGTTTTAAAAAAATATAAAGATTTTCTTCAGGGATCATGTTTTTCCTTCATATTTGGTGCAAAAAGTAGGATTCCCTGCACAGATCAAATATGTGGAATAACCTTCATTTACAAGCTGTGTGCTTGGCTTTCCTCCCTGAATCTCAGAAGCATATTTTCCGACCCAAGAATAAATGAAGGTAACCTCTCCTCTTGATTTGGTCAGGGGCTCACTGGATCAGTCCCTGAAAGACACACTGAAGAATTTCTCCACCAAAAAGCGCTTTGCCTACTGGTCAGAGTACGTGAAGTCCCTGGCACAGCACGTGGCAGAGACCGAGGGCACCAGCTGTGCCTCTGTCACCGAGTACCAAATGCTCATCTCAGCCTGGCGGATGCTGCTCATCATCTCCACAAGCCATGTAAGGGCTGCCTCTTACCTTGCATGAGAGTCTGACATGAACATCTTGGATAATACAATGTCAACAGCTTCCTAGAGCCAGCTAAGCAGAGTTCACTGGTTTTTTGCTTTCAGTTTTATTGTGTGTGAGCACAGTACAGATTGGGATGAGCATAGTGTGAGAGGTTAGAGTGGGTGGTGTTTTGCTGTTTGATCAAAATGAGCATATTATCCTCTCAGCAGAGGAGGGAGGTAGTAAATAATTTTTAGAGGGTTTCTAAATAATTCTGTAATCCTGACAAGGTTTTCCTGTGTCAAGTGAGGCAGGGATGCAGCATTAAGCAATTAGTCATTGCCAGCTTCTTGTAAATGGTAATGTAGGACTAAAGTGATATTTGTGAAACTCAGCAGCTATAATATTGATGAATTCTTAAAGTAACAAAACAGTAAACTGATTTTAGGCTGTTTAGAAGATGCACCTTTTGTTGTGCTGATTGATCTTTATCTTTGTTGATTTAGGCTGATATCATGCATCTGACTGATTCTGCAGTTCATCAACAGTTGTTTCTGGATGTGCTAAATGGCACCAAGGTTTTGGTAGGTGTTGCTTCCTGTTAGTTCTTTCATTTCCTAATTGCTTATCTTCTTTGCACTATTTCTGCAGATTCTTATAGTCATAGGATTTTAAAAATCCTGTGAAAATGGGCTGAAACAGTCTCTCTGCATGAACTGAGGAGTTGCTTAAATCTTTATTGTGTGTCATTCTTGTCATCACTAAATGACCCTGTGAGGGTCCTGGCTCTGGTCCCCTCAGTTCTGCTGAAGAACAAACCTGGTCATTTGGTGGTGATGCTTGGGCTGAGCATTTCTGAAGTGTTTCTACATGTGACTGTTCCAGCTGTAACTCTTACAGTATTTCTCCTTAGCTCCAAGTTCCCATGTCAGTGCCCTGTCTGCAGCTGGGATCTATGCTGTGTACCCTTCTTCTGATCCTGCTCAAGCAGTGGAAAAGGTAGGTATTTTGTTTGGATAATTATTAGTCACTGCTAGAAATAAAAACTTGGGAGATCATGTTTAAATTAAAATTTGGGAGATTATGTTGAAATGTTTGACTCTAGTGAGAATCCCTTAGTGACCTGGGGAGAAAACTGAAGCCTTATCATTGAATTCTCTTTTGAGATGTCAAATGTCTCTTGGTTGTTGCTGAAATGGTGAGAAATCTCTGGTAGCAATACAGTTTATTTGGTTACCTGCTTGCTGTTGAAAAGTAGCAAAAGAACTTTTGTGATAGTTAGTCCTGCTTTCTCACTCTGATTCTCAAAATGAAGGGAAAATGCATTCCCTCATTCTGTGGAATGTATTTGGTGAGATCCAGGTGGTGACTTAAACTTTACTTTGAAGAACTGCTTTTATTTTTGGGGGTCATATAACCTATGATCCACAAGCTCATTCAAGCCAATATATTGATTGAGGGATCTTGTCTAATCTGAAGAGCTCTCCCTTTTTGTTGTCAGCGAGTTGAGTTCTGTGGATAAAATCATAAACTCCTTGACGCAGATTCTGGAGGGAGTACTACAGGCAGATCAGCAGATGATGGAGAAAACCAAAGCCAAAGTGTTCTCAGCTCTTATCACTGTTCTGCAAATGAAGGAGATGAAAGGTGAGGTGGTGCATGTGCAGGTGTCCAGGTGTCAGGGCTGAACATGCCTTACACCCAGCAAGATAAACACATGGTGCTGGTAGTAGTGCAGGGTGCTGAGTGTAGTCACCAGCCTGTGGGACTTCTGTCTTTTTTTCTTCCTTCCTTTAGCTAGTTTTGGAAAGAAGAGAGATTTACCATTCATTCACTCTATGTCTATGTCTTCCCTTCCCTTGTCTCTCCCTGACTATAATCTTTGTTTGATCAGTTTGATTCCTGTGTGTTTTTGGAAACAGCTCAGTGAATTTGTAAGTCAGGCTCTCTCAGAGTGACTGTAGAGCTTAGATTCTGACATGGATTTCTAGGTAGAGATAACAAAAGACCCAAACATAAGAAGGGGTACATTTTTTTACAAACCACAGAAAACAGTATGGTGATTACTCCTGTCCCTTGTGGGGCATCTGGCATTGCAGTAGCACTTGAAGACCCTCAGTGGAATCTGGGCAGTGTTTCTCTTTGCAACACATACAAAGGCAACTGTCATTAAAAGGGTGTCAGGTTACTTGTCTGTGTTCCTTGTCCTGCTGCTTTGGCTCTGCAAACCTGTATGTTTTGAAAAATAATTAGGAAGTGGAGGGTTGGTTTGATTTTAATTGTTTCCTTTGCTGTTGAATTTGAATTTCTAGTCATGCTGGTAAAAGGTGGGGCAATTTATTATAGTGGTTTTGATAAGAATGTAGTATTTATGTGGACTCACAGACCATAGACTGCACCCAATCTTCATAGACTGATACCAGCAGTCTGGAGCAGTGGGAGGGAATTGCTGTGGTGGTATAATCTGTCCATAGTAGTACTTGATTTTTGTTTTGACATGTCATGAGTTTGTGACTTTGTGTGACAAAAACAATGTGTTTTTGTTATCGAGATGAAGATAATCCCTTAATATATCCTAGACATAAATACCAAACTTAGTCACAGCTCCTCACATTGCTTTGTAGGTTTTGGAATGAGAGCAGAATAAATGCTAATTCAAAGAAACGTGGCTCAGTGATGTTACCAGTTAAACTGGAAAGCTGAGTACCAGGACTGTGTGTTAACTGGTGTCTGTTGTGTGGGTCACAGTGAATGACATCCCCCAGTACCCCCAGCTGGTGCTGAGTGTGTGTGAGACTCTCCAGGATGAGGTCATTGCCCTGTTGGACCAGACTCGGCACAGCCTGACCCTGGGGGATGCAGCAGATGACAAGGACAGCATGGAGACTGATGATTCCTCCAGGGTCAAGCACAAGGACCAGCGAGATGGGGTAAGGCACCTGTTCAGCTGCTCTGCAGTCTTGTCTCTTCTCTCCAGATAAAAAAATTCATGATGCTTAGAACACCTTTCCCTTCTAGGCTGCTGCCTTCAAAGGAAGTTTTAGCAATCATAATTACCCAGTCAATGTTTTCTTGGCTCACAGCAGTCTGAGAAGTTGGCTGTTGTTGCCTCTTCTTCAGATGTGTCCTAAAAAACATTGTCATGAGTGCTAATACAGCCAAGAGGTGTAAAGAGTGTAATGTGAGGGATACCAGGAGCCTTCATCTGTGATTCTGAGAATGATTGAACTTTAGGTTGTGTTAGTAAATGCTTTTGAGATTTTTCTTGGTACAAGGCTGTACCTACCTACCTTTCCTTGTCACTGCAGGTGTGTGTTCTGGGTCTGCACCTGGCTAAGGAGCTCTGTGAAGTGGATGAAGATGGAGACTGCTGGCTGCAGATTACTAGGAAAGTCCCTGTGCTTCCTACCATCTTTGCTGCTCTGGAGATCAGCCTGAGAGTTAAACAAAACCTGCACTTCACAGAGGCCTCGTTACATTTGCTGCTGACCTTAGCGAGGACTCAGCAGGTGAGAGATGCAGAGAAGTGAGAGCACATAGCTGTACACTTGAAATAAGAAAAGTCTGTCTCATTTTTTTTCTTAGTAGCCTGTCTGTGATGCAGCTGAATGATGAGCTGTAGATAAAGGGGTGTTTTTTTGAGGCTGGCAAGCAGCAGGTCCTTTTTATTGTATCTTGTTCTCCATAGTGGGATGTCTGGGAGAAGCTGAGCCAGCCAGGCAGACCTGTCATTTAGAGCAGGCACTTTCACTGAATGGATTCTGCAATGGAAATACCCCCTCATTAAACCAGCTTCGAGTGTTGGAACCTGCTTCTTCTTTAATTTAAATAAAGCGTTATTTATCCATTACAAATTCAACTTGTATGGGGCTTTAGGTGAAAACAAGGTTGTTCCAAAGCCCTTTGCAAAGATGTACATACCAGAGCAGGTGATAAATGGATTTCTGAGTACAGTTTGATTTTGCTTTTCTTGATGTTGAACTTAGAACACAGAGGTGTGTGTAGATGAAAGTTCTGTAGAAGGGTGGTGACAGTGCAAAGGACAGAAATATCTTCTGCAACACAAATCTCTTCAGTCTCAGCAAGCAGAGGCACAGATTCCAACAGCAGTCTGTTCTTGTAGGGAGCAGCAGCAATGGCTGGAGCTGGTGTCATCCAGAGTGTCTGCCTGCCCCTCTTGAGCGTGTACCAGCTCAGCACAAATGGAGCCATTCAGGTGGGTGCTGCTTCCTTCATTCCAGCTGGGAATGCACCCAGAGAGCTTCCCATGCCCTCGCAGGCTGTGGCTGGAGACTGCCAGAATGGTGTGGAGGGGAAAAAAGTCGTTTATTTTTGTATGTGATTTGTTCAGACATCTGCTTCATCCCGCAAGTCCCTGGATGCCCCCTCCTGGCCCGGGGTCTATCGCCTCTCCATGTCCCTGATGGAACGTCTCCTCAAAACACTGAGATACAACTTCCTGACAGAAGCACTGGACTTTGTGGGTGTCCATCAAGAGAGGATCCTTCAGGTGTGCCACAGACTGCTTCTGTGCTTCACTTGTTCCAGCTGCTCTGTTCCAGCAGCAGTGGAAATTAGTCAGAAAGGGCAGAAGCATTGAAAAGTCACTCCTGCCTTGGGAAGGGTTACAGTGGAAATAACTGTGAGAGGAGGATGGGATTTCATCCCATCTGTCCCTTATCTGTCATGGCCCTAATTTATTTCTCTCTCCCTCCCAGTGCCTGAATGCAGTACGGACTGTGCAGAGCTTGGCCTGTCTGGAAGAGGCTGATCACACTGTTGGCTTCATTCTTCAGCTCTCAAATTTCACAAAGGAGTGGCATTTCCACCTGCCACAGCTTATGAGGGACATGCAGGTAGGAATCAGGATATTGCTGTGGATAATGCATTGCCTTGGGTTGCAGGGATTTGTCTTAAGAGAAAATGGCACTATATCACTTTTTTTATTACCACTTCTTTAATGGGAATTACAGCTCAGGTTATTTAACTGCCCATTCTGTCAGTACCCTGTCTTGAGTTAGGAAATATAACTGTTGGGAGAGAGAGAAGTGGTAGCTTGGAAAATTAAATTGGGGAATTCAGTGGCTTACTTTCAGTTCTTAGTGCCAGGTGATTTCAAGAAAATGCTGGGAAATTAAGAGACTGCGTGGATCCTTTATGATCACAGTGCTATGTTTGGATTTTCTAGCTTCCAGCAGTGGCAGGGAGTAGATGGGGTTTGAGCTTTTATGAGATTTCTCCCTGACTTAATTTCTTTCAGGTGAATCTGTGTTACCTGTGCCAGGCCTGTACCTCCCTCCTGCACAGCCGTAAAATGCTCCAGCACTACCTGCAGGTGAGGATTCTACACCAAACTTTAAGTTAAGTGTTGCATGACCATGCTCCCTGTTAGAAGGGAGCATTATTCATTATCAAGAGTCTTGGATATTGAATGGATTATTAATAATCCTTGTGGTGATTATTGACACCCATCAACAGTTAGGATTTGCGTTTCTTCACAGCAAAACAAAAAAAAATGTGCAGAGAGTAGTCTGGACTCTGAAAACCTTTGGACTGTGCAAAGCCAGTCCTAGATAACCAGCAGCCTGTGCTGAATGGTCTGTTGTCATAAGGAGGCTGCATTGCTACAGGACTCTGGAGTGCCATTAATTAAGCCACTGTTGACCTGGTGTCCTTGATTTGATTTAATTTGTTAAAGGTAGATGGTTCTTGTTCTTGGGACATCTTTAGATGCACGAGGTGGAGATGATGCATTGCTGCTGCAGTGTTCCTTCTGCATGGCTCAGGCTTGGTGTGTTGATCATTCTTTTTCCTGAGTGTGGAATCCAAACAGCCTCTGCAGCTGCCTCCCTGCAATGCAGTGTCTTCCCAGCCCACACCAACTGTAGATTCTCAGCAAGTGACAGACTTTGGGTGCCTTATTTCCTCATGCTCTTTGTTCACAGCGTATTTCTTTTCTCAAAGCATTTGTCTTAGTGCAAAATAACCATATCTGTATTCTGGACTTTCTCTTTTCTTACTCCACAGACAAAAAACGGCGATTCCCTTCCATCCAGCGTGACTCCCCGAGTGCAGCGCAATCCTCAGGCCTCCTCCAAACACCCCAGCCCCGAGTCAGAGGCAGCAGAGCAGAAGGCCCTGCTCACAGTGCAGTACAGCCTCCTCAAAATCCTCAGCAAGTCTCTCGCTGCCCTGCGCCATTTCACCCCTGATGTCTGCCAGATCCTCCTCGACCAGGTGGGCTCTCCAAAGGGGGGAGTTGCCAGCATTTCCAGGGATATTCTGGGTCTGTGTGTCCTGCTTGATGCAGTGACCCCACTGCATACCTGTCTGCTATTCTGCACTGAGCAGGAAGGCAGGAGGCAAGGAATTTGCCTTGGGAATCAGACACTGCACAATGTGAAGGGAAGACTTGGCTGAGCTTTTGTGTGATCTACACAAGGCTGTGTATGTGTGACCTTTCTGGAGCAGGCAATAACCCCGTTGGTTTGTACCTTCAGTACACCATTCTTCAGGAAAAAGCCTCTTGTCATCCTCCCATGGTGGTGTGACCCAATGCCTGGTCTCCAGGTTTGGGAAAAGAAGGTTTAATCCTCGATTCTGGCAGTGTCCTGCTGCTACCTGTTGGGTAGGGAATGTCCTTCTGTGCCTCTGGGAGCAGCCAGTACCTTGGTGTGCCAGTGATGGCAGCTGTGTGAGGAGAGCCATGGAGTCTGATGGTGCAGTGCTGTACAGGACACTTAACTGCTCCAGCTGTACACCTGGGACTTGGGAAGTTATCACAGTGCTTCTATTTCTCCATATAAAAAGTGTGATAAGGGACTGGGTATTCCTGTTCCTATGGCAACACCATACTCATGGCCTGCAGGGTCTCACTGCTCTTTCTGTTCCTCCATAGTCGCTGGACCTTGCTGAGTACAACGTGCTCTTTGTCTTGAGTTTCACCACACCAGCCTTTGATTCGGATGTTGCACCTTCCTTTGGGACCCTCCTTGCCACAGTGAACGTGGCCCTGAACATGCTGGGAGAGGTACTGGCCCT
Organism: Polioptila caerulea; assembly: GCA_013397295.1. Classification (NCBI taxonomy): domain Eukaryota; kingdom Metazoa; phylum Chordata; class Aves; order Passeriformes; family Certhiidae; genus Polioptila; species Polioptila caerulea. The sequence continues at coordinate 118,630 of VYXF01002112.1, read as the reverse complement.
TTCTGTGTCTGGGGCACGGCAGTTGTGGTGGTCGCAGAGTGCTCATCCCTGCTACTCTGAAGAGCATGAGTAGCTCTTTTCTATCTCCTGTCTCTAATGCCTGTCTCCTTTTTCCCTCAAAGATGGATAAGAAGAAAGAACCTTTCCCTCAGGCTGCAGGGCTGAATATGCAGGAGGGAACCAAAACCCTCAAGTAAGTTTCTAGTTACTTGATGTAGTTACAGCCAAGCAGGAGTCTGAGCTCCTGGGACCAGAACTGAAGTTTAGAGGCATTTGTGTATCTTTGTTCATCCCTCGCGTGTAAAATCTCTCAATAACTATTTCACCTGGAAACCAGAGTGTGCTGACCTTTTTGGCTCCTGCTGATTTGTGTTTCTTTGCACAGGTCTCTGCTCATGTTTACAATGGAAAACTGTTTCTACCTGCTCATCTCCCAGGCTGTTCGGTACCTGCGGGACCCGGCTGTGCACCCCCGCGACAAGCAGCGCATGAAGCAGGAGCTCAGCTCGGAGCTGGTGAGCACCTTGTGCTGTCCTCTCCCCGCTCACTGTGTCTTGTCAGCATGACTGAACAGCCTTGGGCTGCTCACACTGGCACGTTCCTGTGCCACAGCACCCGCCTGGGGGAGGGAGAGGCCGTGTGGTGGAAGGAAGCTGATTTGTTACACGCTCTAATTTCAGAGTACGCTGCTCTCCAGCCTCTCCCGTTACTTCCGCCGGGGTGGCCCCTCTTCACCTGCCAGCGGGGTCCTTCCCTCTCCCCAAGGAAAGGCTGCCTCCAAGCTGGGTCCAGAGGGGCAGGAGCCCTTGTTTCAGCTCGTGCAGGCCTTTGTCCGGCACGTGCAGAGATAGATCCTGTCCTGGCCCTGCCTCCCTTGTCAGGACTTGCAGCGGAACAATTCACGTCCACCACAGAAGGCATCACCTTTGGCAGAGCTGTAATGAGGACTGGGAAGGGAGGGAGGCCAGGAGTGGGCAGTGGTGTCACCTGAGCAGTGAGATCCCATGGAACTCTTGCCACCCAGGAGCAGAGTGAATGTAAGGAGAGCCCAGCTGGCTCTCCATTGACCAGCCCACGTGCACAGTCTGCTCACTCTGTCTGCCAGAGCATCCTGGCTGGGTACAAGCACTGAACAGTCAAAACCTTTATTTTTATAGCTTGTACCTCAGCTGGAGAAGCTGTGGCTGCATGGAGAGAGAAGACACTTTCTGCTGGGCATTAACTCTGCTCCTAACACAAGGTGCAACCTGGTCTCCCAAGTGGAGTCCAGCTAAGGCACACCCAAGGGATCAGCCAGCAATTCAGAGACCATCTTTCTACTGCTATTTTTGTACTGAATGGTTCAAGGCACGATGGTGTATGTGTGCTCACGCCTTCCCTTCACCCTGCAGTCTGTGTGTTGTGTGTGTTTCTGAAGAGCAAGGCCTCACTTAAGGTTTTTACGTCAAAATTCCATTGCTCCAGTCTTGCAGTTTTTTGTAACTGTGCCCTATTTATACTGATATTAAAACCTTTATAGACAGCAGCTGTGTTCATGGGTTTGTGTTGGACACAGCAGCCCCAGTCTTGCAGTGTCTGGCTGGTAGTTCTGCTGAGCTGAAGTCCCACCTAATGCTGTGACTTCTGAGTGACAATCCAGAGACTGTCTGAAATTATTGTAATTAAAGGCTGATTCCCTGGGTTCCCCACACCCACTCCCTTTCTCTTACTCTCCTCTTGGGGAACTCGTGGGAGGTTTGAAACGAGCAGCACTATAAAATACTCCTCAGGGATGATTCCCCTGCACATGGTGGTGAGGGCCCTGCACAGGAATCACTGTCTGCAGTGAAGCTGCATCATGTGGTTTAGCTCTAGATCAACAAACTCTTGAAGGTTCTGAGGCTCAGTGTGTATAAGGACAGTAAGAGAAAGTCAGTGATTACTGCTTAAAATACAGCCTGAAATCTGGACAGACTTTTCTAAGGTAAGAAATCAAGTTTCAATGTAGCTGTGAGCTATTAATCTACCAGTTCTTTCCTAAATAGACACTTGATTGCTTTACCAGCCAGAACCTTTTTAATTTCAATGGTTTTATGAGACTTGAGCTAGAAAATAAGATTATCTTGCTTTGAGGTTGTTTGGGCTTTTTTTACCTTGTAAGCTTAAGTGCTGGCAATATCCTGGCACATTTGTTTGATCTATTGTCACGTGCCCTGAGGGCTTTGGAGAGATTTGAACTGGCTGGAGTAAAGTCTTACAGAAGGGAGAGGGGCTTGTGAGGTGGTGTGACATTCCAAAACCCAGTGGTGTTTTGATGGGGCAGCCTGTAACCAGAAACACTTTGTGCCATGGGGAACTGGGTGTGACCATGGAGAGTTGAAGGTGAACAGCTGTGCACAGACAGCAGATGGATGAGGGCTGCCAGGGGGAGGGGAAGCAAAGCTGGAATCTGGTCCATCTAAGCAAGTTCATTTACAGCAGTGGTTATGTGACAGCTCTGGTCAGGATTTTTCCTTTTTGTTAGGGCTTTGGAAGTTGCAGTGTGCTCATCACTGTATTGGTGTTCGACAAGGATGGATTCTCCTAGATGTTTATTCAAGCACCAGAGTGAGTTGGTGGTGCTTGGCAGGAGCCCTGGGTGCCAGACAGCAGAAGCAGTGTGTGCTGTTGGTCATGTGTGTTGCAGAGCAGCATTTCAGTCCTGAGTCGTACCTGCCCCTGTCCCTCAGGCAGAGGGGATCCAGCCAAGGGGGGCTCCCCTGACTCCTGCAAAGAAGCAGCACAATTGTCACCTTCCTGATCAGTCAGGAGTAGCAGTAGATGTTCCATGTGCTTTTTTTTCTGCTGCAGAGGGAACAGAGTGCTGGTGCCAGGAAGAGAATTCCTTCTGGTTGCTCTGAGGGAAGAGACCATTTTCTGCTTCATTAAGCTGCTGCTGCTTAAATGTACCAAGGAGAGCAGTAACAGGGGAACAGGGATATCACTGGCCTGAGGGAAAATACACATGCTGGAAGGGAAATGGGCAGGAGTAGATCTCGAATAGATCAGGACTATGAGAGTGGTAGTCCTGGCAGTTTTAAAACTAACTAGAACAGCAACATCATTTGATTTCCCTGTTCTCTCTAACTAGAACAGCCAAGCATTATTGCTGCATTACAGAGCATTTCAACAGCTGCTTTTCCCAGGAGTTCCTTCCAAGCTGGGTGTTAGGGACAAGACTTTAGGATTTTAGATTAGCAGCAGATCCAGTTTCCATAACAACTAAAAAAGTCTGTTAGATCTAGAATAGCACTTGGGTCTCTCAGCAGCTGAAGTCATCCTGCTGCTCTATTTTTGCTTCAGGTGCAGGAGGAGTTGTTGTTTCTCAGAGCCCCTGAAGCTGTAGTACAGCTGAGATGTATCAGCTGGAAAGGAACCACAAGGCTCTGTGTGTTGGGAGTGTCAGGTGGGGCAGGAAGGATGAGCAGCTTTGCTTTGCTTTTAACCCCAGCTTCCAAGCCTGGGGTAGCAGGGGGGCACTGCTTTCACCTGAGCTGCTCCCTTTGTCTCCCTGCTTGTCCCCTGTGGCTGGGGTGTAAGGACAGCCCTGAGCCCAAGAGGATGCTGAGGCAGGAGGTCAGGCAGTTTGTTTATTGGCAAATAAGTGCTGAAACCCATGAGCCCCACAAACACAGGTGCTCAGTGCCCTGTTACATTAGAATGGTCACAATACCTTTGGGGAAAGTGCAAAAGATCAATAAACAAGCAAAGTTAGTTCTGACATACCCAGGGGAAGGGTGTGAACAGAGCTTGGTGCAGGTGAGTTTCTCTTCCATCCAGCTTGAGTGGAAAACTTGTGACACATCAAGTGGAAGTCCTTTAGGTGAGCTCTAGCTAAGAGCTCATTCCAGAGTGAGCAGGCACACACACACCTGAGCTAAAGCACCCCATCCCTCCAGGACAGCCTGGGTTGTGGTGTATGGCCAAGAACAGCTCCTTGTTGGGGGTCACAGCAGGTGGGACTGAACCTTTCTGCACTAGCATGCACCAAGTCTGTTCACTGCTGACATGGGAGGGGAAACATTCATTAAATCAGTGATTCAGGGTGGAAATAAAGTCAGGCTAAAACATGCCTGGACAGACACACTGAAATAAAAGCCTGGACAATAACACAGGGAGCAAAGCTTGTAAAAAGGCTTGTAAACTTTGCAGTCCAAGAGCAGTTTCCCAGAGGAAATGCAAGCGAGATGCATGGTCCCTTGCATGGAGGATTGGGGTTAGGCCCTACGGTAGCAGCTTGGTCTCCACAAAGAAATCTTCCAGCTTCAGGGGACAGGGGTAGGTGGGAGCCTCCAGGCTCCAGGACAGCGATTGTGGCTCCTGGCCAGCCTGCACTGCTGGTCTCCCACGGGTGAGCAGGGTGGGTGGGTTTAACAGGCTCCGAAATTTTAACTGCAGCCTCCTTGCCTTACGTGCTGGGACATGTCAGGGGGTGTGTGGGACACTTCCCTACTGGAATGCTCAGTGGTTGGACTTGGGCAATTCTACTGCTGGAGAGGAGAGGAGGGGCAGACAGGCACTAACCCACACCAGACACGAGGGAATTGTAACTGCTGAGCAGCTGCTGAGGGACACAGCTCACTCACCCCGGGAAAGCCACTGCGAGGAACAAGACTGGGGCAGGGAAGGGAAAAATAATCAAGGAATCTTGTGCCATCAGGACTAACCTCAAAGCAGGCTGCACTGGTAGGTAACAAATTCAGTCTTGGGTGCCATCAGCCCTTTCCCAAAATGGGGTAGCAACAGTTTTCCCACTTCTTTCCCACAATTCCCATATTAGCAATGGAGTGTCGACCCTGAAGAGAGCAATGGTCTCGGATGAGGAAATCCGCATTAGAAGTGCCAGATGAGGGGTGCATTCTGCTTGTACATTCTTCTTCCTTCACATTTAACTTAACAGTTCCAAGTAAGTGACAGGAACTTTCCCTTTCTGGTTCCCTCTTTCCCCTATGAGCCAGTCTGGATCCATGCCTGGCAGGCTGTACACAGTGATCATCTGGGGAGAGAAGACAGCACATTAGACAGGACCTTACTCTGCAGACAGAGCCAAGAAGTTCAGTCAGATGGGGACTGAAAGAACAGTAATTCCTCAAGTTCATTTAGCAGGCATCTGTGCCCTTTCCCTGGAGCTATCTGCAGCTTTAACACAAGATCTATGGAATACTGCCCAGTGATGTCCCTGTTGCTTTTTCATTCTCCAAAGTGACTCAAGGTACTTTTACACGTTGCTATGTCTTCCCTTCTGAATGTTGAAGTTCAGTCTAGAGAACAGAAAAGTTTCCAACTTGCTGATTTTTCTTTTTTTCTCAGCATGATTAGAGCAGGCCTCCAGCCAACAGCTTATCCCATGGCTCTGGATAAGGTAGCTGTATTTGAGGGTCACAGTGAAGATACTGAGTACTGGAGTATTTTATTTTGGATACAGTTGGGCTTCAACAGGAGGAATTATTTGGGTGATGTCAAATACTAAATGGCCATGAGCACAAACTCACTGCAACTCAGCAGATACTGGTATCCAGGTAAAGACTCTGTTAGTTTCATAAAGCAGGTTTTAGGGGCAGAAAAAGAAACCAAAGTCCTGGTTGGCACACCATGGGCTGCTGGCTGGGTAGTTCTAGCCAAACCCAACACTCAGGAAAGCCACCAACCTCGTCTGCAAGAAGTGCCAGCTCGGTGCTGTCAGCTGCTTCGTAGTCGTAGAGGACTCTGGCCCTGCGTGTCCCACTGGCAGGAGGCTTGACCTCATTGGGGTTCAGCACACCCTCTGCCACGCTGTTGGGCACCCCAACAATTGTGGGCACCACTGGAATTGTAGGCACAGCAGGGAGCGTGGCAGCAGCAACAGCTGGAGGAGAGGTAGCGGCTGCGGGAGAGGCGGACTCTGCGTTGCCTACGAACGTGCCTGAAAATCTTACACAGGAGAAAACAGCACAGTTCAGTGGGGCTCCAGCCTGAGGAACCACAATGAGCTCTCCTTTCAGCAGTTGCTCTACAGAGATGATGCTCAAGAGTTGCAGCCTACAAACGCAGCTGTAACAACATCCCCACACTGCCCTTCCCCTGGGGAAACCCCTCCCCGTTCTCAGGTGCTGAGACTGGGCAGAGGGGACCCTTGGCTGCCTGTTCTGGCTCCAGTGCTCTGTTTCACCAGCTTGCAGAGTACCAGACTGATGTGTGGCACTGCAGAGGGGGCTGGGCATGTGCTGCTCTCAGCTCTCTTTGGGTCCATTGTGCTGTGTCCTTGCCCTGTTCTCACACAGTCAGGGTCACCTGTTCTGCCTGCTAATCCTTAGGAAAGGGATGGGCATTGATGCTGCTGAACTGGATGCCACAGCTGGAGGCTCCCAGGCTTTGCAGGCTCTCCAGAGAGAGACAGTAATGGAGCTCAGGCTCAGTTATCTAAGGGGTATAGCTCTGGCCCTGGCAGTGATCACAGAGACCCCAGAGCTCATCCTGGCCAACATCATACTTACATTTCTCCTTTGGAGCTGCAGGCATGGAAAAAGAATGGAACAGGAGTGTGAGTGAGCACGTGGAGGCAACAGCCCCTCCTGGGTCAGGCCTGTGCTGGTGTGACAGTACGAGACAGAACCTCCCAGCCCACCCCATGGGATGTGCAGCCAGAAGCAGGAATATGGAATCTGGGATTTGTTACTGCTGCAGCAGAGCATGCTCAGGCTCATTGCTTGGCAACAGGAAAATGATTCCTGTGTGGTTTAATTAATTTAGAGGAAGAATATTCAAACTCCCATGGCCATTGTGCTTTGAGAGGGATGTAAAAATCCAGTCACAAAGCCTGCTCTAAATGCACTACCACCACCAGGACTGGTCACCTCTCTGTACACTCAGAAGCTCTGTCAGAGCTGTGAGGGCACTCTGTAACTACAAAATTAATTACTCTGTAACTGCAAAATTAAGATGTGGGAGAGGGAAAGAGCCCTGAGCTGGGGGTAAGGAGATAATCACCCTCAGAGAAGTAAAAGCAGTCTCTTGTCTTACCTGCCCAGTTGCTTCTGTAGATCCAGCATGAACTGGTAGCACTGAGCATAGTAGTTGGTCTGAGACTCCACAAACTCGTGGAGACAGCGAAGATGATTCACCTGGAGGGAAAAGAAGCATCAGCTTGACTGAGTTTGGTTGTCAGGCACAGAAACCCTTGCTGCAGCTACTGCTCCCCTGAGGTACCCCAAATTTTCCCCCTCTTCTACCTCTATTCCACAAGCAGGACTGCAGGAGCCAAGAGTCTCTGTAGCCCCTGTCAGCCCGGGTGCCCAGGAGGACTCACGTGTGTGCTGCTGATCCCCTCCAGCAGCAGACGGGTCACCTCTGCCTGGCGGTCGAACTCGGTCTGGGTGAGCCTCAGCTCGTGCTCCGCCTGCAAACAGGACAGGGGCTCAGGGGCAGGAGCCCTGTGCTGCCTCCTGGTTCCCCCACCTCCACACCCTCCCACCTCCACACCCCCCCTCTGGCAGCAGGACACGGCTGCTGCAGGATCCATGTGCAGCTGTGACACTGAGCAGCAGGCACAAGAGACCCTGGGTTGGGATCCCAGAGACCTCTGGCTGAATTTCAGCTTGACTCCTTCTTAATCCTACATTGGATCACTGCAGGTGATGGAATGGCAGCTCAAAACTGATGCATCAAGCAGGGAAGCTCCTACTCCCACAAGACTAGAACATGGAGATGGCAAGGCTTTGTAAATCCTGAGGTATGTGGGAAGTCAGTCCCATGCCAGCTCTGTCCCTTTAATCCCCTGTTACTACACCTGCAGGCACAGCACTGTCACAGCCTCCCTAGGCTTCTCTCTGCAAGTGCAGTGGTTTCGTTTTTATCACCACAGAACAAAGGCTGAGGCCAGGCAGCATTTACCAAACTGCTGCTGCTAATTAAATCTGCAATGGAGATGAATATCCCAATCCAGCTTCAACCCAAGGGTCTCCTTTGGGGCTAGTTACTGATTCTGAGCTAGGAGGAATTAAACACTGGTGAAGAGCAGGCAGCTCCACAGCAGGCTTTGGGAATTCAGAGACAGACTCACACTGGAGACCCATCTCTCCCTCTCACCAAACAGTGCATTTACACTGGGGCAGCTCTGCAGCACCACAATACCCAGGTGGATCCTGGCAAGGAGATCTCCAGAAGTGCTGGAGCAGCCAAGCTCCCCTCCTGCTGACAGAAAGGGGTGACAAGCATCCCCACGTGTCCTCTGCAGCATGCAGTATTCCCTAACACCAGTGCTGGTGTCCTCTTGGGATGTGCTGTGACTGGTCACAGAGGAGTGACACCCACTCAGCTCCAGCTCACTGGAACAAGAACCCTTTCCCCTCCTCCAGGAGAGTGCAGCCATCAGAGCTGCCTTGGTGCAGGGGTTCCTTCTGCTGCTTTGGGAATGCCCTGGACTGACATGTCTGGAATTGAGCCCAGAGGGCTGATCCAGCCAGGCTGAGAGTCTCAGAGCAGAGGCCACATCACAGTGACCCCAGAGGAGACCCAGTGTTCCCAGCAGGACAAGCTGGAGGTGCTGCTGGGACCAGCACAGCTCTCATCTGGTACCAGCATTACCAGTGTAGAGCCAGGCTACAACAAAGAAATGCTTTGTCTTTTAATCAGATTTGTCTATTTTAAGCTGCAACTCAACTGATCTATTTTCTTGCATCCTCTGTATGAAGGGGATTATTTAAAGGAGAAGGGGGAATGTAACAGGAAATAGCAGTGCAATGCCTTCAAAACACCAAGTGATTCTTGCTCCTGTGAGCTGAGACTCCAGTATTCAGAGCTATTTAAACTTGTGCCAGGCAGACCCAGCTCCATTTGGTGCTGCCTGGGCTTTGCCTCTCCCTGCCAGCTCTGAGCAGTTGCAGGATGTAGTTTCTATAAAGCCAGAGCTGGACGGTGACCTGGGAGGCCCCTTCCAGTCTTGGGCTTCTCCAAGACATGGAGAACTTCAACATTTACTGACATACTTGGTCTATCCAAGCAGAATAGCCCAAAGAGAGAGGGTAGAGGAACAGATCCTTGCATGCTCATAGCTGGCTGCAGCCAGCTTGTTTGGTTGAGGGACTGAAGGATTTAAAGAACAGGAAGAGCTGGGTCAGGAACAGCCAGTCCATTCTGCAGATGCCTTTGGGGTAACAGCAACAGGCTGCTGCCATGCACAGCACACAGGAACTTCTGCCACCCTGCACTTCAGGCTTCACAGCAATGCCTGCTGGGGGTGTTCGAGGTGTGAAAGGAACAGGATCCCAGAAGGTGTCTCTGGAAGCTCCATGCTGTGCTGGAGCTCCACACAGAGCTCACCTTGGTCTCAACCCACCATCCATCCTCATGGACAAGTCACATTTCCCTTCCAGAGCCTCCACGGATCAGAAAGGTCAGTGCAGCTCACCCAGAGAGAATCAACTCCATGAGGCTCCAAACCTCCCCTCTGACCGAGCTGCCCCTGCAGCAGCTGGGGCTGTGCACAGGAAATGCTCTGTCCTTGCTCCAGCTCTCTGTGGAGCCAGCAGGACGGGTGAGGCCTGGGGCTACCAGAGGCACCTGAAGGACCAGAGCAGGAGCAGAGCCAGGTCACACCTCAAGCATCCCCTCTGCTCCTGTCACACAGTGCAGGGCTCTGAGCCTCCTTTTACCACACACAGACACACACCTGGATGCCAGGGAAGTGTCTCCCACCAGGGACAGCCAATGAGCCCACGGCTCATCCCAAGCTGCTGTCCTTGCACTGAACCACTCAGAGGGATCAGGGCCGGGGCACACAACAGCAGTGGCCCCTGATCCTCCCTGCCTGTGAGCAGGAAGGGTTCCACAGCACCCCCATCCTCTGAACACCCCCAGAAGGTTTGAGCAATTCCAGCTGGGTACTTACTTTTTCCACCTCGTCGCTCCAAAGCTGCAGGGGCCACAGAGCAACAGGAAAGGAGATCAGTGTTGGAGGCGTCGTGAGGCACTCGGCACTAACACCAACAGGCAAGGACGCTCCATGGACACAGCAGGCCAACTCCAGGGACAAGCCAGCCCTTCACCCAGCAGCAGCTGCCAGATCCATGCCCCTTCCCCTCTCTCCTGCACCCACGAGTTCAGTTTCACAATGGGAGAGCAAGTCCCTGCCACCAGCTCTGCTCCCTGCCAGGGCTGCTGCAGCCACTGCATTCCATGGGCTCCAGGGAAAAGGATTAACAGCAGAGTCCTCTGCACAGCAAGGCTCACTTTGCTGAAGCTGCAGAGGTTGGTGTTGAAGGACAGCCCTTCTTTTAAGATTGTGGAGAGGCAAGGGAGCTTTTTGGGCTCAGGCCACACAGAGGCCAGTGTTCCTCACCCATGGTCCAGAGAAATGGGATAATCCACCCAGCCTGCACTGCCAACAGCAAGGAGGAAGCAGGGGCTGGATGCTGCCTCTGAGCCAGGCAAAACATCCCATGACTCTTTCCTATTCTCCTTCCTACTCTCCTCATCCACAGGGGCACACTCGAGGCTGCAGAACACTGGACACCTCCAGCTGCTTGTGGGATCTGGCTTCAGGACATGAAACAGTGAACAGAAGTCACACACAGCAATGGCAAAGGGAGAGAGGAGGCAGAAAAACACATTGATCCTTCCCAGAGGTCCTTGGCTTGGCCTTTCCTCAGCAGCCAACTACTGCCTCAGTCCTGGCAATGTGAAATCCCCCCAGATCTGAGAGCACAGCAGCCTGCCTGCAACACCCACACCAGTGGGGCCAGGGAATGACCCCTGTGGAGCTCAGCTTCACCACCCAGTGTCACCTGTGCAGGTCAGGGAAGGTCACCAGACACAGCTGAATTTGCACTGGGGGCACCTGTGGGTTCAGAGGGCGAGCAGGCTCTGTTTGGACCAGGCTCTCCCAGCTGGGCTTGGCTCACCAGCTGTCCTCAGGTGGGCTCTGGGAGCCCCAGGCAGAGACTTCAGCCAATATAAGGAGCACCCACAGGCCCTGCCTGCACTGGGGAGGGGCTGCAGCAGGAAGGTGTTTGCCAGGCTCCTGGGATTGCTTCCTGCTCCACGGTATATAGCCTGACTGGCATCTCTTACTTGAGTGGAATTACTGCACTGGTCTGGGTGCTGAGGTGGATGTTTTCTTTGACTTTTATGGGGCTGTTTTGTTATTGCAAATCAGGAACTGCTCTGAGTAAGGCCTGGCTAATTTCAGCCATGTGTGCGACACAAGTCCCTTCCCCTTCTAAGGCTTCTAAGGGCTTCTACTCTGGAAGGAGGTGGTGGAAGCATCCTGTAGGAAGATGAGGAACAGATCCTGAACTGCTCCTCTGGCACAAGGCCTTTTCCAGCACATCCCCAGAGTGTGGAGCAAGGTTTACCATAGGAGGAAGGGGAAGCTCCCCTGTGATCCCAGGCCTTCCCACTCAGACATTGTGGACAGTGCTTAAGTCATGGCAGTCCCATTTAATCAGTGCCACATTTGTTTCTCTTCTGTTGTCTTTGCTGTGCCACCTCCAGATCTGACTCTGGTCTTCTGGGACAGTCCAGCTTTGCCCAGGTCTATCCCTGGGCTAAGGCTCTCTGGGGCTCCTTTTTGGACAGCTCAGAAAGCACAAAAGGCCATGATCTGCTCTTGTCTTCCTGCACCCCAGCTCAAGCCAGAGGAATCCTCTTTAAGGTACTCAATATGTTTTTCTTGGAAACATTCCTAGGAGTACAGCACGTGGCAGGGTCTGAGAGAAAGGGATATTTAGGCTTGCACAGCTCATGTACACCTTCTTACACAAAAACAAAAGGTCAGTGTGGGAGAGAGGAGAAATGGCTCCTCAGCCTCCAACTCGTACAAAACAAGGGAGGTGCTTTTTTTCTTAGATTTAATTCCATCTGAGCCCTCCTGTCATGGAAGGGGAAAAAAATAAAAGCACTGTGTTATCCACCTCTCCAATACCCAACAGTGTAAATTTAGAATCCAAATCTGAGCCCAGCTGAGGGCATGTGGGCCAGGAGAGAGCTGACCTGTTTGCTCACCTGTAAGACAAAGCTGTTACCTTGGGCATAACCAACCCCTCCCTCCAGAAAGGAGCCGAGCTCAAGAGCCAGGTGAGCAGCAGCCACTGCTCTGCACTGTCAGTGCACACTAAGAAGTAGCACAAGGACTCTGGCCTGGAAGAAAAGCAGAGCAACAGGATGAAGAGCTCCTACCTTGCTGCAGTGCCTGACCCTTTGGGATGAATGCTGGGATTTGAGAGCTTGCAGCAAAGCAGCCCTGCCTGTACAGAGCCAGGGAGCAGCCTGGGCTCAGCCTGTTTTGCTAATTAGAGATGCAAACTGTCATTCAGGTCACCCCTGCCAGTGCAGATGGACTTCAGGTGGCCCTTCACCCACCAACTGCAGCCTCTGAAAGAGTTTTGGAAGCCACAAGGCCTGACACTGGTCAGGCCAGCACATTTCCCATGGGCACTCCTGGTAGGAGGCCCTGCTGTGCAATCATCCAAGCTGATCAGGTCAGTGCTGGCTGCTCTCCCAGAGCCCTGCTCTCACTGCCCAGTGCCACCAGCACTGGCAGAGCCTGATGAGGGAGCACTGAACTAGGCACAGCTATCCCAGGGTAGACACTGGTAGGCCAAAAAACCTCACAAAATCTGTTCTGTTATGTTCCTGTATGTGGCACCTGCTCCCCAGAGCAGCTTTGCAATAGAAGCAGATCAAGGTACTTTTTGGTGAGGGCTGGACATGTCCAACTGAGTGTCTGGGCACTCCATGAGATGCCAATGCCCACTGTACAAATGCTTGTCTTCAGGTGTGCTTCAGCCCTGGTCTGTTCAGAGGCAGGGAAAGCCCAGTTCCTCTCCTCTGGGTCTCCTAGAGCTTAACTGCAGTTCCTTGGAACAGACCTTCCCAAGGGAAAAGCCAGAGCCACAAGCTGGCTCTGAGCTGCACTAGGAGACAGGAGAACTGAGCAGTTGCTGCAGCACCACCAATATCAGCTTCTTCTGCAGGACTCTCATCACTGAGCCTGGGGCCAGTGGAAATAATTTTCTAGGTATTGTGCAAAGCTATTTCTGATCCCAGCATCGCTCTCCAAGAAGGTCAGGACAGATCCCCCTAGGAACTAACACTGATGCTGTCAGCTCAGACACACCTCTGTCTCCAAATGGGATGGGTTTCCCATTAACCAAATCCAGCTTGTTTCCACCGTGTTTTTTGTTTCTGAGAAGGCTGGGCTGTCCTTTTTCATATCTGTGGATTCCACTCCCCAGCACTTCCACTCCCAGATTATTCTATTAGCAGGCATCAGTGTTGTTCTGAATGCTAGTTAGGAAGCAAGATGATCAGTTTTCAACATTTTAACGAGAAATGTGACATTGTGCAATGGGGAGCCATGAACACAGCATGGGAAATCAATTGCTTGGCCACATCCACTCAGTGCAACAGAGTGGAGACACAGCAGGCTGTTCACCCACCCTGGGCACATCTGGCTGTGGAGCAGCTGCCAACACAATGAAATGGCAGAAAATGACCTCTGTTTGCAGAATAGACAAACCTGCACTGTTATTGACTCTGGTGGCAGAGAGATTCCTCCACCTGTGCTTCTCTTGACCAGAGGCTTCAAAGCCTCTGACACCACGGTACAGATCAGGCAGTCACATCTGTGATCCTGCCACTGTAGAGCTGGAACCATGCAGGAAGGCCACTCTTGGAGGTTGTTCCTCTCAATTGCTCCCCTAACAATAAAAAGCCATCAGAAGATCCCCACCAGAAATGTGGAAGAGGGCTGGCAGGGAGGCTGGTTTGGAAAGCAAACCCAGCTGCAAAGGGCCAGGCACCCCCACAGGGCTGATGTGAATCCTCGAGGCTGAGTCAGAGGAACCCTGGGCAGCCCATGTCACATTAAAATGTTGAAAACAGCAGAGCACTAGGCCTGAGTTTAAGTCAGGTAGAGAGAGGGGCAGGAAGAGGTTGGAGAGGCAGTATCCAGAGGAGGCAGTATCCAGGAGGAGATGATCTTACCGCTGATGCGCTGGCGGAGAGCACGTAATTACGAGGTCTGGTTTCCTGAAAGTCAGGCACAGCCTGGGGGGGAATAGAGGGTCATGTACAAGGCACTAGAGGAGCCAACAGGAGCCACTGGGTGATGGGTGGAACAAGAGGGCAGTGGCTTTTTTCCTGCCTGTGCTGGGAGCTTTGCTTGGATCCTGATGAGAGGCAGGAGGGAGTCTCCCGACATCTCAGCAGTGGCGTGTGGAGGCCAGGCTTGTGCAGGGGGAGGTGGGCTGGCTTGTGCAGTCACACCTGGTACCTGAACAGCAGACACTCCTACTGTTAGCAACTCTGCCTGTACTGACAGCTATCAGCTCATACAGCACGATTCCAAAGGCATTCCCATTCCCTTGCAGCCAGCAGGTTGCTCTTGTTGCATTAGCTCAGACCTGTGGGCAGGACCTGCCTTCCCCTCGTCCCCTGTCTCTGTACAGGGCCTTGCCCTAAAAGTAGGAGTGTTTACCAGCACTGGAGCATCCCTTCCACAGTGCCTCCTACTGCTCTCACTCTCTCCAAGCCATGTTTCTCCTAACAGAGCCAGATCTGCTGTTTTCAGGAAGGCACATGGCTTAGCCTAGCCAGGTCTAGGCAAAGGCAGTGTAAGAGTTTTCATCCCAGAGGTCAGGAAATCTCCAGATCACCTTCTCCATAGCTAAACTTCTGCCCTGGGGCACGAAGACTTGAGCACTCTGGAGATTTCCTCACTGGAAGTGCAGTGGATCCAGTCCACCCCCACACAGTTATGGGCTCATTAGCCACCACAGAACGTGGTGCTCTCGTTCAGACCAGGCCTCCTCCTGGGATGGCCTTTGGCTGTAGCACTCCCTAAAGAGACAAACCAAGGAGCTGCCTGACATTAGGAGAGCTCCTGGCCAGCCCTAACTGCACAGTGGCTGCAGTGTAGGGCTGGCACGGTCCTGCTGGATCCCAGCTCTGTGTTAATCCCCTCAGGCCCCTCGTTCTCTCTCCCAGGTTAATCTCTGCAGTCACCCAGATCCACTTATACACACTGACCCACTTTGCTGGGCCCCAAGCAGCCAGCTGCAATGAGTGACCAGTGTGTGGAAGAGCAGTCAGGCAGTCCCAACCAGTTTTTTTTCTTTTTTTCATACCATTTAGGAGTTTTAGGGATGGCTGGAGGAAGGAATAAGGAGGAGCAATTCCTATTGCAAGTTTATCCTGAATATAGGGAGAAAACTGCACCAGTGAGGTTTGAGGCCAGCATAGCAAGTAGGCTGGAGTCCTCCCTGTGGGGGGAAAGGATGTTTCACAGAAACAGCTGCTTATGCTTTTTCTTTTTTGAAGATCAAGAGCAACTGAAGAAACCTCTCCTCCCATTCCCTGGTCTCCAGGGAGTCCCAAAACTAGTCACAGCACATGGGATGAAGGAGGCAAGCTTCTCTTGTACTTCTGTGCATGGAGAAGTTGTATTTGCAAGCAGTGGTCAAAAGGGACCCACCTCCCTCCCCCTTCCACTCTGGTAATGGGGAAAAGGGGCAGAACAGCAGCACAACCAGATCATCCTGCCTGTCATTGTCTCTGGGCTGCCCTTCCAGAGAGGGACTGGCCACCCAACCCCACCTCCTCCTGCCTGCAGCTGGAGGAGCCCGAGGGGGTCTTCAGGGGAGCCCCTGCCTCTCTTGAGCACTGCTTGCAGGCAACGTGGATGGACCTGAGGGATGCTTCAGAGGGGCTGCAGGCAGGGCTCTGACACTCCCACCCTTCTGGAGCACCTTCCCCAGGCAGCCACAGCCCTGATCACGCTCAGAACATGCTGCAGGGCCAGTCCCAATGGGACAAAGGAGATATGAATTTTCTTTTTAAAAATGGGAAAGAGACAATGAGAGGTGTTAAAGGAAAAAAAAAAAATCACAGCACTGTTAGCACAGTCAATACTCACATCTCCCTCACACTGAGCAAATTACAAAGAAACAAAACAAAAAGGTTAGTAAACAAAACAGCATCAACAGGAAGGACACAGCACAGAGTCCATGGGAAATGCACAAGCCCAGGTGCTCCACAGCAGCTCACAGGTCTGGGCAGCAGCGCTCGGGGCATCAGGAGACAGAAGCTGTGGGAACACGAATTTGCACTACAGGGGGGAAGAGCAGCAAGAGAGAGGTGAGCTGGGAGAGCCGGGATACTTCAGCTTGGACAGGGAGGTGTGACTCAGGATCCAGGCGTGTTACAGGGAATGCTGTGATCTAGCTGAGGTGTTTAGAGCAGAGCAAGCAGCTCTGCCCTGTGCTGGGAGCTTCCACCTTGTCATCCAGCAGTCAGGGAGGCACCCAGAGCCCAGGCACCCACCTTAAATCTGAGCTGGGTGAGAGCTGAATTTGCTCTGCTGCTGTGGTCAGTGTTTCAGCCACTCTGCTGCTTTGAGGCTTGGCTTGGGGAGGACACCCTGGAAAGCCTGGATTGGCTCTGCACCTGCCTGGGGCACCCCAAAAGTTCCAGTAGGAAACAAAGGTTTTCTTTTCCAGCTACAGGGGAGTCCTAAACCAGGGGTGTGTGTGAATGTGAGAGGCCTTGGGATCACCTCCTGTAGGAAGCAAGGTAAAGATGATGGAAAGGGAGAGAGCACAGGAGGAATCTGAATTCCTGCTCTGATCTGAGCTTAAAGATAAAGCAATGGCCACCAGTTCCCTCTGAGACTGGGGGCACTGTTCCCTCCAGAAGGAGAATGGGGAATTCCTGAAGTTTCTTTCAGAGGATCTGGGGGACCTGACTGATTAGAGGAGGCTTTTTTAGAAGGACAGGTACTGCTTCTGTTCACAGCTGTCCTGTGTAGGTCTGAGCACTCTGTCAGATCTGCTGATGGAGGCTGCTGAGCTCAGCACAGCTTCCTCATCTGCCCTGGAGGTAACTGGAGCTGGAGGAAAGGGAAAACACATGGGAGCTGGCTACCCAGGGAGAGACAAGGCCAGAGGCCCAGCTGGCAGATGATTAGAAACAGGCTCATGGCAGGGCTGCTGGGCTGGTATCCCAGTGCATCCCAGAGACTGACTGACAAGGACAGTCTGATTCTGACTTGCACACATTTGCCAGTTGAGCTCCTGGCCCAAAAGGCAAAAGCAGAACTTGGCACATCCTTGTGCCAACAGCCAGAACTCCATGTGATGACAACCAGCTTCAACCAGGCCCTCCAGGGAATCCATCAGTGTCCAGTGTGAAGAATTCCCCAAAGCCAGAGGGCGAGACAAGCTGTAACTAGAGCACCATGAAGTGAGTGAGCAGAGAGGCTCAGGGACAGACCTTGTAGCCAGTCTGACCCTGGCCACCCCTTACAGGCTCCCACAGCACTCCTGCCTGGGAGCTGGCAGAATCCTAACTAGTCTGACAGGCTGGGACTGCTGCAGAGCTCCAGCAGCCTTTTCCTTGTGCACCTCCCAGCTCAGCTCTCTCTTGGCTTGGTTTAAGATCCCCTGTGAAAATTAGCAAACCCTCAGAAGATGCAGCCTTTTAGTGACTGGCACAACTCATCCAGCAACCCTGATCAGTCAGCAGGCAGGAGCCTGGGTCAAGTGCAAGTTTCCAGACTGCAGAAGCTCAGAACTGTTTGCTTCAACAATTCCCCCAAGGGAGGACATCTCAGAAACAGGCACATGGCTCCTGCTCCCAGTTCCCTTCCATCCCAGATGAGGAATTCCCCCACCTGTGCCTGCCAGAGACAGGACACAGCAGGGTAACCCAATTTTTGACCATGTGAGCCAAGCCCTGGGGGTAGAGGGACAGGGAGGGAGATGAGGGGAGGAGTTACCGCTGCTTTTGCCTCGGCAGCTTTGGCCTTCTTCAGCCTGGCTTTGCAGGCATCCAGATCCAGGCGTCGGTTCTGCAGGATCCTCCTCTCTTTCTGGAAGGGACAGGAGATGGGTCAGAGCACCTTGCTGAGAAGCAGGGTTGAGGAGGGGATGTGGCATCACCTAGGAATCAAATCTATTTCTTTATTAAAACATGCCAGGGAGAAAGAACCAGTTGCTATGCTCATCTCTTTAGCAAGAGTTTTGGGGCTGGTTGCCAGGGATACAGGATAACCTCCTGGAAACAGGGCAGCCTGTGATGGGTGGTGCCCAAAAGCTGCAGGAGTGGGGAAATGAGTTACTTTCCTCATGGACATCAGCTGGCAACCCTTCTCTATCAGAGGGGGAACCTGAGCACACCTAGGGCTGGTATTCCCTCATCCTTGCATTTTTAAGGGAGAGGTATGGAGCCATCCTTTACCATGGGAAAGAAAAGGGGTTCTCTTAGCACTGTTTCCCTCTCCCCCTGCCCAGGTGACAAGCCTCCCCTTCCCTGCTGCCACACTTACAGAGATGGTTCTCCAATCCCCTTCCAGGAAGTTGCGCAGTGGGGTCAGGAAGTTGATGGAGGCAGAGCGGATGAATTCCCGTTCTGCTGCTCCCAAGCGCCTCTGAGTCTCTCCGACTTTTATCAAAGTCTTTCCTGCAACAACAGGGACCTTCAGCTCCAGAGAAACCAATTCACAGCTGTTGGCCTCAGCCAACTCACCCAGAGCTTCCATGCTGCCGTGCTGGGGGACACAGGCACAGCTGCACCTGGGCAAGGTGACCGTGCCTGTCCCACACCAGCTCCAGCCCTACCCACTCTGCTGTTGGCCTGAGGCATCTTTTCACTGCTCCCAGGGCAGCTCTGATCTTATCTATCTGCTGAGGCACTTAGGCCACTGATGTATTTTACTGCTCTACCTGCTTGCGCAGACCGATCCTTCTTTGCCTCATAAAACAGAGGCACAGGAACAGAGCAGCAAATTAAAATCACCAGAGCAGAAAACATGAGTTGATTAGGCAGTGCTGGCTATAGATGCAGCTACAGCTCAGGACTCACTATTGAACAACTATTGATTTGGAGAGCAGGAACAAAGCCCATGGCAGGGGCAAGGACAGCTGGGAGTGAAGGCTGTGTCTCTGTGCAGGTCTGCTGCTTAAAGAAGCCCAAAACTCCCCCAGGAAGGGACAACTGTGAGGATTTCAGAGCAGAAAGATGCTCAGCATGGTCAGGAAGGAGCCTACAGCACACATCTCAATGCAAAACAGCATCAGGGATATTCTCTTGGGAAAGGATGGATTCCCAGGACTCCTTCCTTAGCCTGGCTGACTCACCATAAGGTGTCCCTGGCCCGAAGTCGTTGGCTGCCTCTGTCATGTACTGTGCCAGCAGCTCCCCATTGGTGACCCGGGACGGCACCTTCCGGTCCAGCTTCTCGTACAGGAATTCTTCAACTCTGGCACCTGGGATGGGGACACCAGGGAGCTACCATGAAACTGGGGTTCATTAGCCCACCCCACACAGCCCTCAGTGATGCACTGGACAGCAGGGAGCAGTGCCAGGAGCAGGAGTCCCTGCCCCAAGGCACTGCCAGGCTGTGAGGTGCTCTCAGCTGCACAGGGAAGGAGGACAGGCCTTGCAAGAGCACATTTCTCCCAAGCCCCACAAACTCTGCAGGGCTCTCTTGTGTTTCAGCACTGAGCTGCAAGTGCTTGACATTTGTCCTTCAAGCCTTAGGAGAAGCTGGACTTACTCGGGTTTGGCTGTAGCAGAACTTCAGTCTGACGCAAGATCTTCTCTGTCCAGTTCTTGGTGCAGTCTGCTCTGGCCAGAAGGTTTTCAAAGTGGGCATCAAGTTCAGTCTTCTCAGCCTGGCCCAGCTTTTCTTCAGTAAACTGCAGGAAGAAGGCAGTCATTAGGTTTGTACTTCCAAAGCAAATTTACAGTGTGTTAGAGAGCTAATAAGGGACAGTGAAGCTGCTTTTGTCTTGTGTATTTACCTTAGAATAGAGCTAAAAACCCTTCAGGGTGTCATTCTTTCTTTCCAGGCATCTTTCAGGGGAAGAGGGCAATTTTTTTGCCCGAGAGTAGAACAAGCATAGGGCTAAAAATAGACTCCAGGTTTGAGAGGTGTTCCAGAATAAGTAACTTTTAATAAGGTCTAGTACAAAAATACTCCAGTTGTGAGGGATCTATTTAAATATGCACATGGAAGTGCTTGCTTCATGCAGGAGAGCAACAGACATCCTTCACATGAGGGAAGAATCCCTTCATCTCCTGCTGACCAACTCTGCAAACCCAAGGGGTCAGGAATGCCACTACCACCTGAAGTCAGGAGACTCAAACTCAGGATTTAGATAAAATCACTTCCAGCAAGTGACTCTTCTTTTGGGACACACTCTGAAGCAGGGAATTGAAATAGAACCCTGCCCAACTCTTCTGAGCACTCAGATTCATACTGGCAATGGACAATCCCTCCCTCTGCAAATCCTTTTAAGTTTAAAATTAGGAGCAGGGAGAATTAGACTGTGCAAGTCTCCAGTGTTTTCATGCTGGGCAGTGACATCTGACCAGGTTTGTCAGTCTGAAGATGCAGCCTCAGATGGCCTGGACACCCTCCATTGCTTCCTTGGGGGATTTCTGAGAGAAAAGCCCTTTCCCTCTCATCCCACCCCCATTTCCCACTTGCTCCTTTCAGTGAAGTTGGCCAACTTCAGTGTATTTTGAAGCACAATTCCCTGCTCTTGCCAGAACCAGCATCTTGTTGGATCATGTTAAAAGCCTCTTTGGACAGTTGTGCCATCTGGGATCCTACAGAGGCTCCAGTTGTCCCTTTACCCTTGTTACTGGTCTCTGGTGCCATTGCTGAGTCATGAGGACATGGGACTGTGCAATACTGGCATAGCAGACACCAAAGAGGAAAGCCTGGCTAAAGCTCTTGGGTGAAATGCAGCTCCTGACTGAGCCACCACTGGTACCTTCTCTTCCCTGCTTCCCTACACCAGAGCTCAGCTCTAGATGGGCCAGGGTGTCCCTTCCAAGGGGCCTTGTTCTGGTGTCTGCTGCCTTTCCTGAAAGGTTTCCTGGCCAGCCCTCTCCTTTGTCACCCAGCCCAGTGCTGGGAACAAAGAGAGATAAGGAGAGCCCAGAGCAGGGACAAAGAGCCCTTGGAGTCCTGTTACCAGGTGTGTGAGATATGCAAGTCCTCCAGGTCTGTTTACACAGTGACCTGTTTGGCCAGTGGGTGCTTTGCCAGCTGTGGGGGGTGACAGATCCTCAGCTGCAGGGATGGGGATCATGTCACTGCTCTCTCCTCTGACCAGCCCCTGGTCACTGGCATGTAATTTTACCTGGGTCTTGCCATGGTCCCCTGGCCATTGCTGGACACGGTGAAAGCAGATTGAAGGTGAGAGGGTGTTTGTATTGTTTGGTCTGTGATTTCTTTGGGGGTCACACATGGCTCTCAGCAGCTGAGGCTGCTTTCCTCTGTCACTGCTGGGAGCCCAGGGCTGTTTTCAGACTCTGCCAGGCTGGGCTGAGTCACTGCCATGCAGCAAACTGGGACTTCCCAGGTATTTGGCACCAATTCTTGAGTCATCTGTTTAAGATCTTTCCTAAATAAGCCAAGACTCTTTGATGCAAAGATAAGTCTCTCTTGCCCCCCTTTCCCAGACAGCATTTTGAGGCCTCATCTCACTTTCAAGTCCAGCTCTTTTTCCTGCAGTTTAGGCTTATCCTGCACCAGCATCTGCCCTGGAGCTGTCAAACTTAAACCCAGTTTCTTATCAGCTGAGTTGAGTCAGCTTCTTACAGCATTGCTGCAGTGCCAGATCACTGCTGAAGCCCTCCAGCATCTCCTCAGTGCTACTGCCACTGTCCTGAACCACTCCAGCTCTGGGGTCCTTTGCTTTATTAGCAAGTGGCACCTTTGGCATCACTGTCCTCTGGGGCTGTTTTGTGTAACCCAGTGCAGGGGTCACAGCTCAGCACTTGCCAGAAGCCAGAAACTCCATTCTTTAGTCAGGCACTCCAGCTGTTTGTCTTGCAACAAGGCTGAGGGCAGCACCAGGATCACAGCAAGCCTGGGGGCTGTGCCAGAGGGGGAGGATGGGCAGGAATCTCAGCCACAGCCCCTGGGTCCACAGGTTCGGGCCAGAAAACAATCTCTGATTGAGGCTGATTTCAGGGTTGGAAAGGAGGGCAGGGAGTGGGTGCAAGGCATGGGAGGCTGTGACTCCACTGACAATTCCCTCAGTGTGTGCCTGACCCCAGCCCAGGCACAGCCTCGGGTGGTTGGTGCCTCACTGCAGGGCTGCCCTGGGTGCCATGATGGCCCAGTGCTTCCTCCTCCTCCTCCCTGTGCACAGAGTGTCGCTGATCCAGCTCAATTTGACCTCTAATGTGACTTTTTAGAGCTATCAGAGAACCCACCCAATTCACAGCAGTAGTGGGGATGTGCCATGAAATGCCAGGAGAGCAGGACCTGCTGCAGGAGCAGCCTGCCATGAGATCAGGACAGCAGTCTCCTGGCAGCACAGCCAGCACAGGAGATTACAGGTAAGTTACACTGACCTTCGAGCTGGCTTGTGTTTTTGTCTGGAGCAAGTGGATATCTGAGATTTTGGGTGGCAACAGGTCTCAGCTGCTGGTCCCTTCTTATCTGGCTGCCCAGTGAAAAGAAGGGTAGCAGAACAGCAGTTTATGAAATTTGGCTACTCAAGCACTTCAGGCAGAACTCCCCTGTAAAGGATTTCTGTTCCTGAGAATCTGTTTTTATAGCACAGAAATTTGATTGAAAATGTTTCACTGTGACACCAAGAGATGCAGGAGAAATGAACTGATCATACCCTCAAGCCTCCTGACTGTAAAAAGACAGATTTTGAGTATTTTATATCTTGCTGCTCCCAGACTAGAAGCATTGCTGCCTTTTACAACAGATTGCCACAAATGGGAGTGATACTTGGTTTTGTCAAGTTGATTTACAGGCTTGGTGGAGATCCCCAGGGAGAGAGGCAGGGCTGGCAGAGCACAGGCAATTGCAGTGCTGGGAAGAACCTCCAGCTCCTCCATCCTGCCGTGGCAGAACTGCTCCCATTTGTTTTCTAGAACCTGAGGACTGGGTCAGTAGCTCTGAACCAATTCCCAGATCTGCATGCTGGGATCAAGAGCCTGGCTGCAGTGCTGAGAGGCTGCTCCCCTGCAGGAATCATCCCTGCAGCCTGACCCGCAGCGGGTGCTCAATAATGCAGGGCAGCCTTTTGTCAGTGCCACTCTCCAGGAAGAGCAGAGTTGTGCTGCATTCCAGGACATCAATAATTCAGCCAAAGGTTGGGTTTCCTCTGGGAGGCTTGGCTGGCCAGCAGGAACAAGAGATGCTTTATCAGGGCCCAGGTGGGCAAACAGGGTGACCCAGCAGGAGAGCAGCACTTGAGCCACAGGCCCAAGAGAAGCATGGATGTGCTGAACTGCAGTTAGGGCAGCTTAGTCACAGCTTAGGGGCACAGCCCTTCCCCCAGGAGAGCTGGCAGACTCACATCTGGGATGTCAGGAGGGTCAGCAAGCAGTGCTGAGCTGGAGGGGCCCCTCTGCACTACAGGTGCACATCAGACAGGCTGGGCCTGTGACTAAAGGACATCAGAGCTAGGCTTTAAAACAGACCAGGCTGAAAGCATCAGCACCTTCCTCTTCTTAAAAGTCAGGGGAATAAAATCCCAGAATAATAAAAGCTCAGGCCTGTATACTGTGATCTCTGACAGGGTGGCTGCAGCCCCCTGGCAGAGGATCTGGTGGCAGAGTTCAGGCCCTGGTACCACTTGCAGGGTCCCCATTTTATCCAACTGGACATTATTTATGACTTTCCCCTTTAAATTACAAAGCTCAAACCAGGGCCAGGAGATTTAAATCCAGAATAGTCTCCTGTACCTGCCAGTGGATTTAGACTGTTGTGTTTTTCAATGCCTCCAAATAGCTCAAAATGCCAAAAACACAGTAACATTTGCTCTTTTGGTGCTCAAAAGCACAATACAGTCAGCTGAGCAAATCTGGCTCCCTCTTTGCACAGGGTTGCAGCAGGAAAGAAGCCAGAGTCACTCAGCATCTGAAAACTCCATGATTTTCAGCAACTCTGGACCAGATGGAGTCTGCTCCAAGTATTTGGTCACCAGGAGTCAGGAAAGCCAGGCTGGGAGCCAAATGAAACTGGGCTAGAGGACAGAAGGAAGCCATTAACAGGGACAGCTTGGTTAACTCATTTAGGAGAGGAAAAACACTCTGGTGGTGGGTTGACCTTGGCTGGACGTGAGGTGCCACCAAGTCTCTCTATCATTTCCCTCCTCAGCAGAACAGGGGGGTTGAAAATAAGATGGAAAAACCTCATAGTTCAAGATAAAGGCAGTTTAATGAAGAAAAAGTTGTGTGTGGAAGCAAAGGAAACCAAACGATTTTCTTGTCTTCTTCCCATCTGCAAGTGATGTGTGACCACCTCCCGGGAAGCTGGGCCTCAGTACATGTTGTGGGTACCCCAAAAGTGCTCCCTAATAATGTCCCACCTCCTCCTCTCTCTCAGGTTTTGTTGCTCAGCAAGTTCCTGTGGTATGGAATATCCCTTTGGGCAGCTTGGGTCAGCTGTCCTGGCTGTGCCCCTACCAAGACCTTGTCCTCTCCGGGGGTCACCTCCTGCTCTCTCAACTTTTAAAGTGTGGACATTAATAAGGTCAGCAAGCAGAGGGTTAGTTTTATCTATTCATGATAAAAGTTTATTTTATCACCAGAGTTCAGGGAGCTGGGGGAGTCTGTCTGTCTGCAGGGGCTTGAAGATAGAGTAAGTCAGCCTCTAGCTGTTTCAGTAATGACATTAGGGGGGAATAAGCACCCAAAAGCTGTATTCACCCTTGGGCATTCTAACCCAGAGCCTGTTTACATCAGAACTGACAAAAGACAGACACCTACATTTATTTCCAGGCCTCCCTGAAAGAGCCTGGCTAGAACAGAGACATCCAATGTGTGGCCACACAGCTTCCACAGCCAAGGTTTGGGATCAGACCCACCCACTGATAACTGGAAGGTGCATCTGATCAAGGGACAGGCCCTCCTTCAAGTGAAGAGTGACCTGTCAGGAGTGCCTGCAGGTGCTGCATGCCCTCAGAGTTCTGACTGACCTGATGGCTGTGACTGGCAGTGCAAGTGTCAGGACAGGTGATTGCTGAACCCTGCACAAGCCCTACAGCCCTCAGAGTTCCAAGCCTTGAAGCTCATTCCCCACTCCCAGGGTAGCAGAGCTGCCCACTGCTTTCCTACCCCACCTTTACTGTCTGCTCTGCTTTTCTGGAGGAGCCCTGTGACTGAAGCCTGAGCAAGGAAGAGCCATGTAAAGGAAGCAGTGGGTTTGAGCTGTTTTGATTGGGGTTTTTGAGGAGCCTAGTCCAAAATCATTCTTCCACATTGGGCTGTATTTGTCAGGTTTCCTGCCCTGAGCCAGCCCAGAGGTGTTGTGCTGACCATGCCCTGTCTCCTTTCCCCCCAGCTGAGCCCTATCCCATTCAAGAGAAGCTCCTCTGTGTTGGTCAGACACCTCTTCCAGACAGCAGGGGCTGATGCTGTCTGAGTGGAACAGCACATAATGGCCAGTCCATTTATCTCCCAGTCGCTGCAGTTCCAGTAAAATATCACTTTGTTAAATGCCTGGAGCTGGAGAAAGCATCTCCAAATGCTACAGAAAACAGCTTTTCCTAGGCAGCTTATTCCCATCCTAGAAGATCTGCAGTGCTAAAGAGTGCTACAAAACCCAGCCCTTACTGCCCACAGCAGACCTCAGCTGTCACTGGTGGCTCTGGGGGAGATGGGGCAGGGCTCACCCACACCAGGCCTCTGTGGGCACCCAAAAAGGCTGAATTCCCCCAGCAGTGACCCCTCATGAGGTGGTTTTCAGCATCAGAGATCCCTTTCCTTCCAGTTCCCTCTCCTTACACACCTGTTCTCTGTCCACAAGTGCTAGTGCTCACTTAGTTTCAAGAAATTACTACTGCAATTAGGCCTATGAATATTCATGTACGAGACAGTGGAGTAGGTGTAGCAGGCTGAAGCCACGATTTATCAACGCCTCCTTGCTCTGGAATCACTGTGTGCAGACACTGTTCCCAGGCCTGTCTCCTTCCTACGCCTCAGAGCTAAAAAACACTTATCAGAGACTTACAATAAGGCTTCTAAACATACGATTTATTTCCAGCATTTCTTCTGCATCCAAGGTCATTTGCATGAGAACAGCATCTTTAGGCTTTCCATCTGCTCTTTATTTTGCACCTGTAGTTAATATCTCCCTTTTTCATAACATATGACTCACTGGCACGGTCACAGGAGGTGATATCTGCTTACAGGAGACCAGTCCTCAACAGAGCCAGAATTACTCCACTGCACAGAAGGTCTGGAACGAGGCAGCTCTGCTCTGTTTGTTTACCAGCCCCCACACAATAGGCAGAGTAAGAAGCCCGGTCCCAGAGTCACCAGCTGGACCTCACTTTCCAGGCAGGATCCCAACCAGTTCTGACCCGCCCCTCTCCTCTCCTGGCCAAACAAGAGCAGTTCTCTGGTCATTATGCCCAAGAAATGAATACACTCAGCAGCCCCATCTCACCACCTGCTGCAGGTCTGCTGCTCGTGTGTACCCACATTTCTTCACAGCTCCAGGGAGGGTTACTTCATCCCCAGGAGCGCCTGATCTCAAGTTTGTGAATATCTCAGAATATCTGGAGTGGGAAGGACCCACAAGGATCACCAAAGTACAACTCCTGGCCCTGCACAGGAACAGCCCCAAGAATCCCCCCCGTGCCTGAGAGCGTTGTCCGAACGCTCCTCGAGCTCTGCAGGCCTTGGGACTCTGGCCACTGCCCACCACCCTATGGGGGAAGAACCTTTTCCTAATTCCAACCTGAACCCCTCAGCTCCTGCCATTTCCTCGCGTGGTCCTGCTGCCTCCGCAGCCCCAGGAGACCCGACCCGCTCGCTCTCAGCGGCCCCTTCCCATCCCTTCAGCGTCCCAGTGTTTTCCCAGGGCCTGGGATCTCCTGCTCCTCCCCAGGGCCTGAGGTGCGGGGCACCTCCACCACTCATCCCCAGAACAGGGATCATCTCACAGAATCCCGGAATTGTTTGGGTTGGCAGGGACCTCTGGAGATCACCCTGTCCGAGCCCCCTGCCAGCGCAGGGTCACCTGGAGCAGTAGAAACAAGCAGANNGGTCACCTGGAGCAGGTGACACAGGAACGCGTCCAGCTGGGTTTGCAATGTCTCCAGAGTGGGAGACTGCACGCCCTCCCTGGACACCTGTTCCACAGCTCCCGGTGGGTCTGGGCGCGGACAAAGCAGCCGTATGCCAGATCACACAGCTTTGTTTCTTTAAGGTCAGCGAACGCCAGGCACGACCGTCCCCATTCCGAGCACCATCCCCGGGGCTCTTCCCCTGGACTCGCCCCGGCGCCCCCGAGCCATCGCCGGGGGCCACGCTCCCGAGCTGATGCACCGGCGGGTGATGCTCCGGGGGCTGCGGCTCACACAGACGGACCCGNCTGCTGCCTCCGCAGCCCCAGGAGACCCGACCCGCTCGCTCTCAGCGGCCCCTTCCCATCCCTTCAGCGTCCCAGTGTTTTCCCGGGGCCTGGGATCTCCTGCTCCTCCCCAGGGCCTGAGGTGCGGGGCACCTCCACCACTCATCCCCAGAACAGGGATCATCTCACAGAATCCCGGAATTGTTTGGGTTGGCAGGGACCTCTGGAGATCACCCTGTCCGAGCCCCCTGCCAGCGCAGGGTCACCTGGAGCAGGTGACACAGGAACGCGTCCAGCTGGGTTTGCAATGTCTCCAGAGTGGGAGACTGCACGCCCTCCCTGGACACCTGTTCCACAGCTCCCGGTGGGTCTGGGCGCGGACAAAGCAGCCGTATGCCAGATCACACAGCTTTGTTTCTTTAAGGTCAGCGAAC